>WEIV01011192.1:433231-481553 GCA_013390005.1 Calyptomena viridis | reverse complement strand
GGCTCCCGCGCTCGGCTCGTCTCGCTTCCCCCGGGGATCGGGGTCCGCCGGCGTGAGGCGACGGTCTCGCTGCGCTCCGGCTGCCCGGGTGTCCCTCCGGGGAGAGGCCGCGGAGCTCCGCGCCTCTGCCAGCCCGCGATGGGAATGGCTTGGCGTTGCTCTTATTACTCACTAGTGGATTTTCAATTATTCTTCCCTCGTGCTCCGAGCGCAGACGGCGGGACGGCGGGTGCGCCGTGCGGGCTCTGGGTGGGAGCGGGGACAGGGAGCGGCTCAGCCCCGGAGAGCGGCTTTGGGCTGGGGGTGGTGTTGGTACAGAGCCGGGGAGGAGAAAAACTCCCCGCGAAGTGCTGCCCTGCTCTGTGTGAGGCTTGGTTTCCCACTGTTGAGCTGTTGTTTCTTTTTTTCCCCGTGGGTTTCCTGTTCTTCCCTGTCACAACCTAAAATTTGCTTGTGCTAATGGGCAACCTAGAGAAAATAAATTTAAGTAAAGGTTTCATACCCGTGCATTGTAAAACTTTGGATGTAGGATGCACCTGGCTGACTAAGGGTGATGGGAAGCAGCTGCCTTGTGCCTCCTCTTGGCTTTCTGACTGTCTGCAATTTATCGTTACCATTGGAAAAGCTTTTGGCATAAACAGTAGCTCATTCTAGTTCAAAATACTTTTTTTCCCTTCCCCCTGTCAGGTGCTTTTTCCATCTGGAGGTGGTAAGCCTGAGGTGGCTGGTGCATCTTAAGATGTTAATCTTGGGTGTTTCGGGTGAGATTTAGTGTGTGTAAAGGGAAAAGCACGGCCTTAGAAACACTCTCAGGATTTTCAGTAATCCAGGATCTCAAGGGCATGTTTCCTGAATAGTTTTTGTTTTAGTGTGGCAGCAAGGGGAGGTTGCTGAAAGTGGAGCTCTGTTGTGCTTGGCCCTGTGTATGGGTGTAGCAAGAGATGATTCCTGTGGTAACAAGCAGATGAAGTGGGAAAGAGATTTGGAGGAGGCTGTCTTATCTTTCTAAAAATTTTGCAAGTATTTTAAACTATAACAAGTATCAGAAATGTGACAGCTATTTCCTTTCCCCTTCCTTTTATGAAAGGCACAGGAGGAAAGACTTCTTTCCAAACCCTAAAGCTTAAGTCTTAGTTTTAAAAGCTTTTGCAATTTCTGGCTTAGGCTAATAAAAAGGTATAATTTTAAGACTTTGCCACAGATCCTTGACTAATGCAGCATTGCAGATGGGCTTCCTTGTACAGGTACTACTTTAAAGAATAATGATTGTGGTTTTTCTCCTTCCTTTGCAGTAATTACTGTTGTATAGGAGGAGAGCTGGAATTTAAACAGTAAAAGGGGAAAAAAAATGTTGCTCGTTGGGTCTCCAAGAAATGAAGATACCAGTTATTTCTCAGAAATGGAATAGGATTTTCCAGCAGCGTCTTTCTTATCAAGGATTTATTTGGGGGTTTTGCTATGGAGAATGAATGAGTAAAATGAAGTTTTATCTCTAGAAGTGCAAGTGATGCCTGGGAGGAACAGGGAGATTCCATATTGCACCTCTGTTTTGTCAATAGTAAAACTCCTCTCCTCCTGCTAGTCAGAGCTGCTTTTTCTCTGCATGCCACTGAGAGAAATATTAACCAAGAATGTTGGCAGAGGCATTGCTGGTTGGATATAGTAACTGGAACAACCTAACTCCTGAGCAGTTGACAAGTCTTAGGCTGACTGACCTTCTAAAATACTGGAGCATGAAAATAAATGAGCATATGAATGTGGTTTTCAAAGCCAGCCAGACAGGCTGTTACTGTTAGCAAGTCCTCCCTCCTCTTTTTTTTTAATTAAAAAATAAAAGCGAGTAATTTTAATTTCCAGTATAAATAACTGCTTAAATGTATCCTTTTCAATTGGGTGTGTATGGATTATTCCTGTATCAAGTAAAGTCCAGGGTAAGACTTTACTGCTCTGTTTTGCCAGTACTGTTTTCAGCTCTGTTTACTTTGGGCAGGCAGACCTTTATGTACTTAGATAGGAATGAAATGTCCATAAATTAGTTGATTATTAAAGTAAACACCTCTGCTTTGTGCTTCAGATAACTTCTGCCTTCGTTCTTACACCAGCACAGCAGTCACAAAAAGAAGCATAGGAAAGCAGCCTAAAATCCAGCTGTGACACTGTGACACAGTTGTACTGGGGCTGAAAATTATCTTGCCCTCTTAAATACTCTGTAAAACAGGATTTGGCTCACCATTGCTGTGACTGTAGCAGTAGTTACATAATGAAACCCTAAACCCCAGCGATGCTGCACCTGTAACAAGACAGAAGTTGACTAATTACAGAGGCGTCTGTGCCTGAAATTGTTTATGTACACTTGATGTTTCTAAAGTGTTGGCTGTCACAGATAGCACCACCCTGATGTTAACTGGGCAGATTTAAAAGGAGTAACTTTAAAAGAATGGGGCGCTTTTCCTTCTTGAAATTTGCATGAGTACATTTGAGAGGAGAGCTCGGGCATCACCTGGGTGTGTTTAAAGCCCCACACAGTGCTGGACTGGGCAGCTCTGGGTATCACACGTAGTTCTCCCACTGAGCAGCTCCTGGGCATCAAATCTCAGCTGGAGGTACCAGTGGGAGCCTTATGGTTATCCCTGGGTCAGATGTTAATCTGAAGAAAGGTAAGTACTTGTCACTGGCTGTAGTTTTATTTTTAGTTGGAGCAGGAAGGGATTCTGTCACTGTGGGAAGTGTGAGCACTTCAGGGGTCTTTGGTGGTTTAATCCACAGTGTTGTATGTGAACCTTTGCTTGGGCAGTGGGATTCAGCTGGAGCTGTTGCTGATGTAGTGAACTGGGAGCAGAGTTTGCTTGCAAGGGAAAAGGCAAAGATGTGTGAGAATGTGCTTTACACTTGGGGTTTTTCCCCAGGTAAATTCTGTCTTGAGGGTGGATCAGCATGATTAACATCATCAAATCCTGCACAGGTATTCCACTGTCTGTTTTAAAAGAAACAGCATTTCCCAAACACTGCAGAATGAGGTACTGATGATCCACCCTTTTATGTTGGCTTGGTTCAGTAGGTAACAAAGTTTCTAAAATACAGAGTTCCAAAAAAGTAAAAAAGCTGTTCTTGAAAATCTAGAAAGACCAGTTAAGAATGAAGCACAGTATGGAATCCTCTTTTTTTTGGTGTCTTGAGGCTTGGATTAACGTGGTCAAAGTTGTGACCTTAGGCATTGTTTCTGAGCAAAGCATGATTTGGAGAATTCAGTGTAGTAATTGAATTATTACTGAGGTGATGAAAATGCTGGCTTGTGATTGTTTCCTTTCTTTTTAAGTGGTTGCTATGTTTAATTTGAGACCCAATTCACCGAACCATGTAAGTGTGTGATGCCATGTCCCAGGGAAGGCAGACAGATTTCAGTTTTACCCAGTTGGTGCCTTGCCCATCTAGTTCTTTTAAAAACCTATGTACACAGGATTAATTATTTCACTGTTGGCAGCTCTCACAAATTCTAGTGCAAGTTGTATGAATGACATTCAGTGTGTTTCTTGAGGCTGCAGCTTCCAGATTTTGAGGACTGAGAGAATCTTTGTTTTTAGCTTTAAAACTAACGGATTTTGTAGCTCTCCTGCCTGGAGAGGAAAGTCTGAATTGTCACAAGTGTGCCACAGAAACCAGAAAGTTTAAAACAAAATATCAGGGTTGCATGTGCTGAGTTCTGGGAGTCTCATGTAGTTGGTATCACTCTGAATACTTTGGGTGTAGTTGCATGTCTGTCATAGGCTGCCGTGAGAGTAACCTGAGCTCATACTTGGGCAAACATTGTTCAATCTTACTTTTCACCTATTCTGAAAATATAAATCAGCATTGATGTCTAAGGAAGTGTCTATAAAAATGCTATTGGTCTGGCTCTTGTTTAGAGGATCTTGCTGTCGTAGAGTCTGTGTGTGCGTATTTTTTGTTCTTTTTATGGTCAGCATTTCTATTTGTGTGACCATACTGTGATGACATTCTGCCTGTAAACAAGGACAAGAAAATTTCCTGGTTACTGGATGCTACGAGCCATGACTGCTTCAGACAGACAGGATTTTTCATGAGCAGACAAAGAATGTGAATCATTGTAAAATGCATTAGCACATGGTGTTAGGTAATAGGTTGGACTTGATGATCTCAAAGGTCTTTCCCAGCCTAGTTAATTCTGTGATAAGCTTCTACACTTATGGAGACAAAAAGTCAGAATTTAACCATGTCAACCAGTTTTGGTTCACCTTGGTTCCTGAACATGAAGTGATGCCCACTGTTACTTCAGTTTTGTTTTGGCTCTTTCTGTAGGAACAGTGTAAAATTTTACTGTCTGATTCTGGATTTACGTGCTCAACAAAATCACTTCAGCTGTTCTGTCTGCTCCTAGATTTAGTCAACTTACCTGTGACATTTGGTCTTTGGAGGCAGTACTGTTGCTTAGTCTATTCTTCTGCCAGAAAGCTTAAATCTTACTGTGTGTCACAAGAGTAGGACATGAGCTCTGAAGCTCTAGGACATACTCAACGTTTCGCATAGAGAAGGAGGTAAGAAGAATTCAGTTGCTGATTAGCCCTTTTCAGAAGGAGGAAATGTGGTCCCCATGCTGGGTCACTTAGTTTTGAGGAGTTTGGAACAGCTGTGGCTCAGTGAAAAGTGTCCTGGGCCAGCTGGTTTTGTTTAGTTCTGGTCTTGGACAGCAGGTTCAAAGGTGTGTTGCAGGAGTACTTAATACAAGGAAGATTCATGAGGTTGTTAGACACAAACACCTGGCCTGTTTTGGGAAGCCCTGTGGTCTCCTGACCACAACACACAGGAATCTGAATGAATTCCTGTTCTCCTTTGCCTTGTTTTACGTGCTCTGCTGTCAGAGTCTGATGGAGATACAGATCTCTAGTCTGCCCCTGTACCATCAGGTTTATAAAACCCATCCCATGTTAACTCATCAGATGACCACAGAGTATTTCCAGGTGTTTTTTCCAGATGCTTACCTCTCCAAACTCCACCACCCCTAGGGAGTGCAAGGTGACTGACAGTGTGCACAGAGCTGAGTGTGTGCATTGCTGTCTCTATACAGCTGACAGATTAAACCAACCTTGGAGTTCACTGGCCAGTTCCTCTGTTTCAGCTGTATCCCTGAGAAGCAGCTGGTTAAGAACAGGCAAAGTGTGTGAGATGCTCAGGGTACAGTTGATGCTTAGAAATCTGTCTTGAGAAACATTTTGTGCAAAGAGCGTTCTAGAATTTGAATGTACAGTGAAAGGGACAGATTGGTCTTGTGCCCTTTTAAAAATGTATGATAATTTTCTAAAAATTGTCAACTCACCTTAAATATATTGTGCAGTTAATGGCATGTTGCTCTCTGCTGGGTCTTGGCTGCTGGCTTATGTAGCAGTTGATTTTTTAGCATCTAAATGTCTTGCACTTTTGTGGGATTGATCTTTTTGCCTATTAAGCTAGTCTTCAAACAGGATAGTTAATAAACAATTTTTTCAATCTCCTGCTACTATAGAAGGAGCCCCTTGTAAATGCTAACATTGGGCTTCAGCAAAGAAGTAACCTTAGTCAGCAAAACTATCAAAATATCCTTTTTGGAAGGACAGATTGCACCTTACCTCTGATGGCAACTTAATACATTCTCTCTGAATTATGTGCCTCTGTCAAAGCAAAATTAAATCTTTGGAGGTGAAATTCAATGTTAACTTCAGATCTTTCAATTTCCTCCTCCTACCCTCTGACAAACATGCATGACTTGTATTGTTTTAAATATCTCATGAAGGCTACTCCTAGTTGTAACCCAGAAACGATTGCTTCAGCTGATAAAATCCCATCTGCCCTAAGATGCCTTTTTGTTTCAATATTTGGGACCTTCTTTCCAAATAATACTGTTCCTGTCACACTTCTGCCCTCCTGTGTCATGGTCTGATGGTTTTTTATTAATCCCTAATAATACAGGCACACATCTGTTAATCCAAGCTAAAAAAACCCACTCCAGTGACTGACCAACAAATCCCATTGAGACCAACTTTCATATTTAATGTGTCTCTGAAGGTCGGGAAGAACAACTGCCTGTCGTCCTGCTGTTCCTGCTCTCTCTGAGCACAGTTACCTTATTTTTGAACCCTTGCTTGTTACCTTGGCAATCCTACTGAAACAGATCTAGAAATTCTTTAGATTCTTGACTATTTCTGTCTTAAGTTTATGAAGTCTTTCACTTCATAGATGGGATATAAAAAGGGTGAAGGGATTTCAGTGTTAGCCATGGTTAGGAGGGGAATTTGTAAAGCATGCTGTATGTATTGCAGCATGCTGTATGTATACAGCACATGTGTGATATGTATGTATCACATCAGCTCTGGCTGCACTAGACACTGTACAAAGGTGCAGGAGTTTCTCAAAGCATAAAAAAAACACAGCAAAGGGGAGAAGAAATTATGTATACGAAAGGGTTATGATCTTATTGACATGTACCCTTGAAATGTTGAAGTTGACATGAAAGATGGGAGGGAAGAAGCTCTTCCCCCACACCCTTTTTGCAGGCTCACAGCTCCCAAGCTCTTCTGAAATGAGGAAAACCCCTAAAGAAGCCACAGCTTCCAACACAAAAGCAGGACCAGTGCTGTAATTCCTGATCCTTGTGTGGGTGGCTCTCTGCACCAGTCACACTCACTGCCTTCAGTCATTGTTCGGGAGCTTTGTGAAACCTCTGAGCTGGAGCTCCAGGATGAATAATGGGAGTTATTTGTTGTTATTTAGAATTTGTGGCTTTAATGTTTATTAGTACTGAACTTGGGTGTTCCTGCTGTCCTGGATGCAGACAGCTCAGTGTTAAACTCAGTCCTGGTTCTACTAAGATCTTGTTGGAGAAAGAGCAATACTTGTCCCTCAAAGTTTGGGCCTGTTGATTGGTTTCTTAGTAACTTGGATTAATATCTTCACTTGGTTAGTCTTTGAATGTGGGTCTTGTCTATGATATCAATTGTAATCTACAGATATGACCTCTTGTAATGTAGTCTATAAAATGCTCACAATTTTGAGTATAATTCTAGGAAACTAGTAGTCTATAACATCACTGAAGGACTGAACAAACATGGTATGTTCAGTTTATATTGGGGACACCTGGATACAAACGGGTGCTGCAGCTTCAAAGTGCTGATGGGAAATAATATTTGCCTTGCATTGGATGTCAGTAGGAGCACTCACCTCTTGCTGGTCCCTCTTTTCCATCTGAACATCACCTTAAATCATAGGGTGAAATCTGAAGTCAGTGGGAGTTTTCTGTGAATTTCAGAGGTGTCAAGATTTTCTCTGACAGTCTTCCCTTCTAAAAATTATATATATTTGTGTGTTGGTTCATATGTAGAATTTCAGAGGACTCAAGATTTTCACTGGTAATGTTGGCTTCTAAAAATGACCTATATTTTCCTGTGTGGGTGTGTTTGTGTGTGGCTGTTGAGCACCACAGGGTTTGTTGTAGATGGAGCTGCTGTTGCAGGATGTGTCCAAGGCTTGGGATGCTCTTTTCCATGAGCTTTCTGCCTGGGTACGTGGCAGCCAGAGGTACAGCAGCTGCCTCAGTGCTCTCATGTCTGTCTGTCCTGCGAGTCTGAGAACCAGGGCCTGTTTCTACCCCTGTGTCATCATAAAGCCTGAGGATGCATTGTATCTATTTATAGCTGAAGTTATTAAAAGAAGAAAGGAAGAATGTTCTTTTCGTGTAAAAACAAGGCTAAATCATGATCGTTAGACCTAATGTTCACAAGAAAGGCTACCAGATGCTTTTGTTGTGGCAATCCAGTGCTCTGGATCGTGGATGTGCTTCCAAGACTTGCTGGACTGCAGCCTCTCTGCATTGTGTGGGAGCTTTCCCACAGGACACATGTTGGTGCTGCAGTGTAGGTGACGTACTCTGGTAATGTCATCGCCCTCTCCTGGGAGGAGGCGATCAGCGGGATGGAATTGTTGCTCAGTATTGGCAGATGTTATCTCACTGCTATGAAACACTAATCAGCTTACCAGAAGGCTCTGGTTTCTCAGCCCTCAGCCCACAGCCGTGGGGAGCAAGAAGTAATCCGATTGAATTGGAAATGCAGGCTTGACTTGGCTTCTCATGTCGCCTCCCGAACCACAATAAAAGGGAGAAGCACTTGGGAAGCAGCACCTTCTCATTTCATTTGTGCAGTGTCAGGGTAATGGTATCCAGTTCCCAGCTGGCTCTGTATGACGTGGTCCCCTCTGTTTTGAGGAACATGTCACTGCTGCTCACGGGTCACAGGCAGGGCGGGTGAAAAGATGGACTGGTAAAAAACAAGGCCATTTCTTGTTGTAAAGGATGTTTTAATGTATTGGAGTGAGAAATGAGCTACGTTCTACTTTTTGCCTATCCCCTCTTCATGCTGTTGGTGCACTAGGATGACTTCTGTCTTTGTGTCCTTGGGAGTAAAGGAAGAAGTTCTGCCGGAGTGTTTTGGGAGACGATGACAATTCAGAGAGGTATTACAGACCTGGGCACTGGGGTAGCTTAAACTGAGGGCTTCTGCTCCAGTGAGTGCTGGTGCACAGATCTGTTCCAGTAAGTGTCTTCCAAATGTACAAGTACTGTTTCTTCATGGCTGAGTGAAATAAAAGCTCTTTAAGCTTTAAAATGCAATTTGTAACACAGTGCAAAAATGGCTCCAAGCTCTGCTCATGGATCTTTCACTGGCATGGGTGGCATAGAGCTGCTTCAGTAACATGTGAGTTAGCTACAGCACTGTGGGATGTTTTTTTACTGTTTATTTTCTACTCCTTTTCAAGTATTTCAACAACCAGATTTCAATGTACCATGTTATTCTCTGTTTGCAGACATGAATAAAGCCACCAACCCGAGGTAACACGCTGATGGCATTCTGTGCTGCATCAGGATCAGTCAGGAAAGTGTGATGCCTAGAAATCTCCTCTCAGATTCTCCTGAAATGGCATCTGAAATCTCTCCAAAGCACACACATGGGAGCATGGAGAGAGCTGGCAGTGTGGAGAATCGTGGCAGCCAAGCTAGGTGCAGAAGTCTTGCCTTGGTAAGTGTTTAATGAGCCTTATGCTTAGTGATACAGATTACATTAGAAGCTCTGTTCGCATCACAGGATTTTTATTTTATTAAGATGGACTTTTCCCATTTCTAGTCCTAAGTGGTTGCTTGTGGTCTTCATTGTTAAGTTGAAAGGCCAGGAATAACTTCTCTACTTTGTTAAAAGAGCTTGTTACTCTGGTCTGATTGTTTCCAAGAGGTTGGAGAATGCTCCTCTCTTAGCCCTTCCTCTGTGACATCTGGGAATGGCAGTAAGGAGCAGGGATTACACTGGGCTGCCCCTCGTTGGGGCACAGCTCTGCCCTTGCTTTCTGAAGTAGCTCATAAAGGAACTTGAGCATAGTGTTGGTTCTACACACTGTTTTCTGCTTAAGTTCTTTGTTGACACTCCTGGATAAAGGTCTTGGCTTATTCCACCTTAATTAGATGAGTAACAAGTACATCACCATAAACAAAGCTGTCTTCACATTAGTGGGTATGAGTGTGTGGCCATTGAAATCAGGTGTGAGTAACTGAGGGAGTAGGATGCACTTCTGCATTTTTCCCAATTAGGAGGGTGAATCAGGCAGGGAACTCAACAGTAGGCTTTGTACTGTGACAGGCTAAGCCTAGAAAGCAGGTATGGTTCCTTCCATATTTTTTTTATCATCACAACCATTTGAAAAGCATGTGTTTTTAATTGAGGAAAGAGCATTCTGATAAACACCTAAAATTGTAAATCCCTGTCTTGCCTTAAGCATGGATTAGGCTTCCATCTCTTTCCCTCTGCCCTCCCTGCTAGGTTCCTTTTAATGTAGTAGTTTTCTGAGAAAAGAGTAAGTGGAGAAAGTAAGTTGGCAAGTTGATACCTCTGTTTATCTATATACCTCAGAAATGCTCAGTGGTTTTGTGCTGCTTTGTGAGCTTTTTTGCAACTGGAGATAATTCTAAAGCTATTCCCTCTTGGTTGTTTCTACTGAAAATACAGCTCTGTTAATATGATGCTGTATCCTTCTGCTTGTGTTGCTGGTTAAAACACAAAACAAGTATTATGAAATTAGTTGTTTAACTGTTTCTGCTCTGATGTTGTGAAGGTTCAGGGTGGGAGAGGTTGAGAGCCAAGTAAACTCTTTGGACTCAGGTGGATAGTGTGTGTTGTCTATTATGTGGAAACTGGTTGAATCTTAGAATTACAGTGTAAGTCAAAGAAGTACAACTAAATTTTACACAGACTTGCAAGTTAATTTTGTTCATGACTCTAACACTAGATTCCCAGTTTATTACACTAGTAGCCCATCATGTTTCCATGGGGTTTGTTCTTAGCTGTGGTAGCAGGCATGAGACTGGACACTTGACTAAATCAGTCTGTTTGTACAGTCTCATCCTGCATCTGCTGTGCCAGAAAGTGATGTAGATTCCCTTAATCCAACTGGATCTCACCATGTGATAACCCCTATGATGATGCATCAGCTGGAATTGGAATCCCTTCCTACTCTGTAATGCAGTAATTTATAGATGGAGCAAATGTTGGCTGCAGGTTTAGGCAATTCCCATCGGGCCTGTGCAGGTTCCAGGAGCCTTTAGTTTGTCTTGTTTGAGTTTGTGCATGAAGAGAGTGAAACATGTACCAATGAGTTTAATTCTGGTGCCACAGGTCCCCTTCCATGATTGTTCCTCCAGCAGTGCAGTAGGTGCCAGGTCAGATAAGGCTGCCAAACTGGCATGTGTGCAATACCACACTGGGGAATGCAAACTCTTGTCAGTACAGGCATAATTTTAGTTTCTGAGTTTGAGAAGTGGGGATGGTCTGTGTTGAACTGAATATTAAGGAAATTCTGCCTATTCTGCCTAATGGCTGGAACATGTTCCCAGGGACTTTGAATTCTTGCCTCAGTAGTTTTGTTAAAAGAGTTAGGAAGATGGAAAAGTTCTGGTGGCCTAATGAGAAAAAGGATATATGGGACTTTGTATTGACAATTCATTTCTTCTTGTACCAATTCTGAGAAAGGAAGGGATGTATTGTCAGGCACACCAGGCCTTCATAGCTCTGAAACAGAAGCAGCTACAGACTTACCTGCCTCTTCATTTATCACTGTTCTGGGTCTGGTCACCTAGAGACACAGCAAGGAAGGTTTGTTTATTGCAATGGCCTTGCAAAGGAGAGGTGCAGCAGTGCTTCTTCTGTCAGGCCTGTGCTGATGCAGGTTTCTTCCTACTTGATTATAAAAACCAAGCTCTTTTCAGTGTCAAACTGCATTAGTCACTAAATACAACCTGTGTATTGCATGTGTGGAATTTGAACAAACCCAGGGATGCAATAATGGAGACAAACACTTGGACTGGCTTGAGCCTACACTGACCACTCCAAGCTGGTTTGGCTGATTGTTGGCTGGTTATGCATCCTGTGTCTGTGCTGGCATTGCTTGCTGTGGAACTGGTTGTCAGTTTAGGAGTGACTAGGAGAGGGACATCAATTGGTATGTGCTTAAAAGGTCTTAAAATTCTGTGTGATTGTTCCCAGTCAGCTGTTGTCCCTTCAGTTTAATTTTGCCAGATTTCTCAGCTGCTTCTTACTTAAGCAATGGTGCTTTCAGTTGATCTTTGATAATTGCAAGCCTTCAAGCCAATTTTTTTATTTTTAATGGAAAGCAAGGTGCTGATGCCTTGCCTTGACTGCAGGAGAATTTCTATAAAAATGATAGATGTTCAGGTCTAGATTTTTAGATGCTGCCAAATCTATCAGGACAGATGCACATTGTGTTTAGAGGGAGGAATGTTTGCCTTGATATATTCATCTCATACCAGTGTTTATAACCATAAAAGCTGCTGCATATGAGGACATGAATTTGCACACATATTCTGGTTTGTTTTTAATGAAGGTGGTTTCCATGCATGTGTTTGGCAAAAGCATGAGAGAATTGTACCTTCTTGATACATGGAATCAGTTGTACAATCCAAGGGGGAGAGTAAACAAAAACACTCTGTTCTTGACAATTCTGGCTTCCAAACCCCATTCTGGAATGACACTCCCTGACATGTAGTATAAGAATTAACTTGCCATAAAATACAATTGCAGCAATTTAAGGACACTTAATTTGGAGATAAAACTGGGTCTTGATGTTTTTTGAAGCAATTTGTTTTGTTCTGTTGACTGAATAGGCACAGAGTGACTTCTTAAGAGCCAATCCTTCTCGTTCAGTGCTTCCCTCTGCTAATTGGACTGGGTATCTATTCTCAGCCATGAGTAGCTACTTTAGTTTCTAGGTGTGAATAATGTGCTGGGACAACTGTGTTACCTGTGAAAATCATGGCAGAGGTGCTGGTTGTACCTGAAGTGAGCTGTGCTAATTGGAACTGCACTTAATAATAAGCTGTGTCAGTGCCTTGGATCGTTGCTACAACTTCAGTACTTTACCTTCTGTATCTGAAAATGCCTTACTGAGTGATAGGTTTGAAGGATAGTGAGTTCTTCTTGTTCTCCATGGATCATGTTCTGTGTTTATTTTATTTTTTGCCTTTGGATCAGACACCAGTTACTGCCACCATTGCTCATTTTGGTGACCTCCAGAATTTGGTCAAGTGCCTATTTCACTTGGTCACTAATCAAGTGGCTTAAATTGGCAGATGGCCATGATTCCAAAAAGATGCTTTGCTTATTTTATTTGTTATTTTTTCAAACAAGCTTCCTCTGTGGCTCTAACAAGACTTGATCCCCAGTCACTGAAGATGGTTTGTCACTGTAAGTACAGGTGACATTTTGAACATTGGTCACATAGACGTGAAGAGTGAATATCATGTGAGTAGTCTGAGCTGGTTAAGTGTCTTGTTTCACACACTCAGCCATTTAACTCAGGATTGACATGGTTATTTTGTAGTTATGATGTCTCTCATAGTCCAAAAATCAGTTGCTATGACCTTTTATCCTTTTTTGGATCAATACAGATAATGACAATTCTTGGCTTTCTAAGTGCACAGTGTTATTGTCTCTTTGCTCCAGCCTCTCTGAAGAGGTCCTGGGATTCCAGTGTGGATTTAGGTGTTCTGCAAAAGAACAAACTCTGTGTCTGTTAGCCCACTGCTGCCTTTTTCTCTCAAAATTTGTATGTGCAGAATCCTGTGATGCTAAGCTGAACTTCAGGCACATTCAAGGGAAAGTCCTGAGAAAGATTCCTTTCATAAAATTTATGTGTTTTTCCCCCTTGACACTGATACTTCACAGGCTTTTCTGTACAAGACCTTTCACCATGTCCAAGTGCTTTGCCAAGTAACGATACACAAAAAATGAGAAGAATTCTTATGACTGTTTGATGTTTTGCATGGATACAGCTGTCTTGGGGCAGGTGGAGGCCATTCCTTACAGGGCGTGGAGAGAGCTGTGCTATGCCTTGTCCACTTTAAACTGATATTAGTATGACCTGGAAGCAGTATGCCTTGGAAAAATAAATTTTAAATAAATTTTACCTTGCCGTAAAATGTGCTGGTGGGAATATAGATCCTGAAGGCAACTTGAGCTCTATGCATGATCTGCATCATTCTGTTTCAAAGCAGGATCTGGTAGGTAAAGGTTATTCCAGCAGGTGGGCAAGTCTGCTCTTTAAACCACACTGATGGGCATTCCTGAACTTCCACAGTGTTTTCTTTGTGCTCCACCACTTTTCACAGAATACTTGGATTAGAGTTTGTCATGTGAAAGCCAACTTCCTCTTGTCTCACCTTCAGTGCACCTAGAGATTTGTTGTGATTATATGTGGTAACTTTTCATATATTAAAATACACCCAGGGCTGTGTCTGCCCACCACCCATTCATTCTTCCCTGTTTTATTTAAAACATGTTCATTATTTCAGCCTTCCTGTGCAGCCAAACTCTCAGCACTCCTTGTTCTGGACCCAGTCCAGCTTGGCTGCATCCTTTCCAAAGTTCAGTCCCTGGATGTGAACTCTGTGTTCTGAATGAGGATGTGCTGTCATGTCATCACCCTGGTTAATACATCCCAGGAGGAGAGTTCCATACCTGAACAGCACTTCTTCCCTCTGTATGACACTTAAACAGACAGAATCACTGATTACACAGGTACTTTGCAGTAACTTCATCTCAGCACAGTTTTCTTACTCATCTATGAGTGTGTTTTTTGGAGGCCACATCATAAAGGCTTCAAATCATATATGACATCTTGTGCTTGTACCTGTTGTCCGAGTCAATAACCATCTTATGGAAACTGAGATTTGTATTAAACTTGATTTTTGTGGAAATCATTTTGCGGCTTTTGCCTGAAATTTCTCTTCATTTTTCTCAGTGTTGTTCTAGCATAGAAATTAAAGGGAAAAAGAAAGTATAAGCTGATCAGCCTAACTTTATCAAAGAAATGTCTTCAGAGTTTTACTAGGTCTTCAGCTTGCTTTTTTAAAAGTAGGTTAGGAGTAATTTAGTCAGTTTATTACTTCAGTTCTTCTAGTTTATCTTTTAAATACTTGTAGATAATTTGTTTCCTCACTTATGGCCTATTGATTATATGCTTTGCTACCTATTATGAAGCACATGGGTACAATTATGCTCATAAACTGTAGAAAACAACATTCAATATTATAGTCTTCTTCACCAAATGAAATGGTATTATCAAAATCATCAGATGGTGGGTTGTGGAGGAAGCACTTTTTGGCACAGCACACAATTACACTGTGGAACTCCCTGCCACAGAATGCTGTGAATGCCAGTCATTTCCAGGGGCTCAAACAATAAGACAAATTCATGCTAGAAAAGCTCATTAAGGACTATTAAGTACCCAGATGGGGATGCATCTGGGAAGTCCTTAAGCCATGTATTGCTGGAAACTGGAAGGATGCAGTGCAGAAAAACATAAATCCATCCAACCTACAGCAATGCTTGACCCCCCCAGCCCTGCTCCCCTGTGCTCTGTGCTCCTGGTCACTGAAGGATACTGAGCTAAATGGACTTTTTGGTCTGATCCTGTGTGGTAGTTGATGTGCTGACCTTGCTTCCAACTTCAGTAACACAGGAGTTCACCTTTTCTGTCAATGTAGTAAGAGGTACTTGCCTCCTCCTTCTGTACTACAGCTTTTGTGCCTGTGGTGATGCTGTTCCTGCACACAGGGCTTTCCTTTTCACCCCTTGCTTCTCACAGATAGAACTGACTTGTTGCTATCAGGCTGTGACCCAAGTGGTGCTACCATGGCCTTTCTGCTACATGTTAGAATAGTTTGCTTCCTTTGTGGGTTTTTTTGAGAAGCACTCACTTCTCTCCCATGGAATTGTGCCTTTTAATTCTTTGGTGCTATTAAGTGATTGATAAGTCAGTTGGATCTGATGTTCTGCTGTTTTGCTAATTGAAATTTGGTTCTTAAGCAGTTTCCAGAAGATTTATTATTTCAGCACTGCACATGTCTTGGGATTTTCTGTGCTGTTCTGTTCCTGTCAAAGCTGAGCTGCTCTTAGGATTCTAGGTCTGGATTTGATGTTCTGACATTTTCTCCAAATACATGTGAAAAATTGTGAGCCTCTGTATTAAGTCACTGTTTCGGATGGGGATCTTTTCTATGAAACATTCTATTCTTCTTTCATTTTCTCTTGTTTCCTTATTTCTTTTTTTTTTTTCCTCTTTTATACCAAGCACTATCATAACAGACTCTTTCCTATTTGGCATAAGCAGGAAATGTGTGGCTACATAGAGATCTCAAATATTAAGGCCACCTGAGCATACTCAGCTATTTCAGCTGTTAGCATCCCAAATTTCTTCTATCCAAGCAGTCTTTTTAATCCTTATAATTAATTTTAACGTGAGGCACAATTTTCAAACTTAGGCTGTCTTTTGACAGTAGTTTTAAAGCCTGTAGGGTTAGGTGCAGGAGAAATTTAGTTTTGGAAGGTGTGTTTGTGTATCAAGAGCAGGGAGTGCATGGAAAGTATGAGGTGAATAACTCAAATAGCTGAAAAGACTTTTCTTTGACTATTAAAAAAATGTAGATTCATCAAGGAGGCCTGGAAAACCAGCCTGGAAAGAATATGAAGTGTTCCAGTACTTGGACTATATGGAAAATTAACTAATTACAAATAGACTTGGTAACCTTAGTGAAAACTGGCACCTGTTAACTACAAAAAAAAATTCCTCCCATCCCTCTGAAAGCTTTACTGTATTACAAGTGGGAATTCTGTGATACACCCCTGTTCTCAGACCAGTGGTAAAGCAAGTCACTGCTTGCTTGACATCTCTGAGCTCCTTTGGTTTGACCAGCCTGAGTAGGGTTTTTGTGTCTAAAATGGGATTGTCTCCTTGTCTGGCAAACTGAAACATGCCTTGCCTGAGGGAGTTTCTGGCCAGACTGGATGCCTTGCAACTCAGTACAGTGACCTGACCTAACACTGCTCATTCTCCAGAGCTGTTGTCTTTGCCTTTTCTTTTGGTTGCTGATGAAATGTGACATTGATCATCTTGAAGGGAAACTGCACGAGGAAGGAGATGGAGGTGCAAACAGAGCTGAGGTTGGCCTTTCACACCCTGGAATGCCATTGACTACAAGTGTGTTTACACAGGGATGGTTACTCAGTTCAGGCCCTTCACCTAAAGGGAAACTGCTCATTTCAGTAAGATCTGTGAGGGATGGTGGGTCAGGCTTTCCTGCATCTGAGCTGGCATGGAAAGTGCTCAGTCTTGCAGCATAGAAAAGGATGGAAGGAAGGGCTTCTGGGAGTCTTTGCTTTAATTCATGCTCAGCTTTTGATCAAGCAAGTTAAGCTCATGTGGGAGCAGGTTTTTTTAATGCACAGTGTGGTGCAGTAATTCCTACACTCTGCCATGCTCTGGATCTGCTGCCACTCTGAACTTCTTGAGCACAACCCCCTCTTTCTTCCTTTCCCTGTGGAAGTCTGGCTCTTGCAGTGAGCTCACCCTCAGCAAAAGGTTCTTGGAGCCCTGTTCAGCTCCTGCCTAACAAGGGCTGCTTTCCTGTCATTCTCTCGCCTACTAGACATAGCAGCCCTATGAGTATTTGGGTGGGGAAGGAAGGAGATTGCAACATCCATTAAGGAAAAAAAAAGGAAGGTTTGTCTCTCACTTTTCAAGTGCAGCTGTAAAAGTTTCCTTGGCCTTTGAAAACTCTGACATGTGGTGGGTGAGAGCTCTGGAATACATCAGCCTTTGAAGTTCAGCCTTTAAATAGGCCATGGCAAATGGCATCCAAAGTTTAGCTTTTGTAGCAGTGTTGCTGCAAGCTGGAATAAGTTATTTATTCTGATAGTTATCAGAATAAATAACCAGTTATTTATTCTAGTTCTGATAGTTATCACCATCAGGGGATGGTGAGACTAAGAAGTACTCACACCTCTGTATGCCCTTCTCAGCCATCAAGTGTTGTACTGGTCACACAGGAGAAGGCAACCAAAAGCCCTAAAGCTTTTATTTTCTCATCTGTAGAATTCTGAGTTCTTGGAGACCAACTGCCACTTGGTACAATGCAGCACATTACAGTTCTTTATCTATAGGCATTACTTTCCTACAGAGAGATGTTTTTATTTTTAATGCTGAGCATGGGGATAAAAGCTTTGTTTAGACAAGGAGTTAACAGGTAGAGAGAACTGCATGCAGGTTTTTTTAGTCTAATCTAATGCAAGATGATCTGAACAGGCATGGTGAGTTTGAAGCAAGTTGTGCAGCCCTAGCAAGAACGTGGCTCCTCTTGGATATCTGTGCTGCATACCTTTGTGTATTTACTTAAATTCTCCCAGCCCTCCACTGAGAAGTCTTTTTACCTTGCCTGCACACACAATCAGGTGTCCTTGGAGAATTGAAAAGCAGAGAAGAGAAAGGAGACTGTTTTTGCATAGTTTTGCTGGTGCTTCTTGTTAAGTTGCTGATGGCAAAGTTTCCAGTATATGCCTGGCAGGGGAGAAATTCAATCCAGAAAAGGAAAAACCTCACTTACTTTTCAACAATACTTACTTACATTCCAGAACTTACACTCTTGGTCTCTTGGGAAATGTCTTTCCTGTATCCATTGTCTTAATGTAGTGCCTTTCTTAATCATTCTTTGTCATCTCCAAGCTTCTGAAAAAGTGAGTGTTTCCAAGGGTGGAGGGAAAAGAGTTAAGGCATTGCTGCCCAGCTTCTCCTAGTGATACTGTGTTAATCAAGTTAATCAAGATTGTGACTCAGAGAAAATGAGGACTGGATAATCAAGTGACTATTTATCACTTCTGTGGTCTACAGAATTGTTTCCTGCTGAAGAAAATAGCCCAAGGCTCGATACTGCTACAGAACACATCTTCATACTTATTCTTAATTTTTCCTTTCTGTAACTCAAAGAACCTTCTCCCTCCTTATTATTACTTTTTTGTAATCTGCCATGTAACTCTGAGTAACTCCTGGTTTGTAGTGGTGAAGACACTTCTCAGCTCCAGCTCTGCCTCTAGAAGCCAATCCCACTTTGGATTAGAGCAAAAAGGGAACCAACCCATTTGTTGGGCTGTCCTGAATGTCCCTCCCCTGCTGCTCCCCAGGCCTTGTCCCTGACTCTGACACAGCAGCTGAAACACTCCAGTCTGGCGCCTGAGGGACTGTCCTAACCCTGGTAAAGGCACAGGACTGGGGCTTTTTTTTTCTTTTTAAGTCACTTCTCTGATCTTTTAGCAATTTGTTCTGTCCAACTCAAATGGGGACTTGTTTACTAAGCTAAAGTTGGGTACTTTAAAGGACATAATACCAGTTGCTGCTTTTTGGGGTTTTTTTTGTCCTCTTGCATTGTAGTGTCTCAGTGCCTCTTTGGGAAGGTGTTAATCTTTCTGGCTTTTTTTCTTCTTTCCCCATAGGATGATGAGAGTCTGAAATACTTAACTCATGAAGAACAGGATGTTCTGATGTTCTTTGAGGAAACCATAGATGCCTTAGAAGATGACTTGGAGGAGATGGCCCTGCGTGACAGTGGCATCCACTGTCAGTCTCCGAGGTCCACAGAAGAAAACGTGTCCAGTCACTCAGAGACTGAAGATATCATTGACTTAGTACAGTCTACACCTGAGAGTAGTGACCATGAAGGCCCTTCTAGCAGAGATACAGAACCAGGTAGTTGTGTTTCCTTTGATCTAACCCTGACTTCTTCCAGTTCTCATTAGAAACAGCTAAAGAAATTCTGTACCTTCTTTACTACCTCGGGATGAATTTCTTACTTATCAGGAGCTCCAAGGACTGTGATTTTAATTTGCCTTGGGGCTTCTGAAATTGTTGCTGATACTGTAACTTTTTAAATTTTTCCTTTTCTCTCATGGAGCTCATGCATATGATGAAGTTGTTGGACTGCTGTCTCAGTCCTCTGCCTGGTGACTGAGTTGTCACTACAGTGCACAGTCATTGCAGCAAGGCAATGTATTCATTTCTCTTCATGCTCTGCTTTTCTCTAAGACCTCTTAAAACTTTCTCTAAGAGTTATGATGGCAGATTGTTTGCTGTGTTATGTTGTGTGGGACTGAAAGGCACAGGATCCTATCAATAAGTTTGCAGCAAGATAATTTGTCAGCTGGTACACACAGCAGGATGTAAAGTGTCCTCTCCTGGCTGTTTTAATAAAAAATAAGAACTGCTAAACTCTTACAAAAAGAGCAGCCCTTGAAACACAGTGAAGCAACACACAGAATGTGAATGAACGGCAGAAAAAGGGCTGCTGGTGACCACATTGTCAGTGTGGTGACTTGAACTACAGCGTCGCCTACAAGATGCCATTGCTGGGAGTTCTGTTATTGTTTCTTCTGGAAGTGTGGGCTGAGTTTGAGCTGGAAAGTTTGGGGGAGGGGAGAAACAATGCTGAAAGAAAGCCTCGCAGTGTGCTGTGCCTGAAGATTAATGGTGTCATTGCTGCTTTGTCTTTCAGTGCTGGATGCAGCCTGGAGAGCCGAGAGCCCTAAGCCAGCTGTACCTGCCGACCTTCCCCCACATCCCCCTGCACCACCAGTGTCTGAGACACTTCCTCTTCCTCCTCCACCCCCTCCTCCAGTGCAGCACCCAAAACTGCTTCGCTCTGTCCCCACCCCACTCGTCATGGCCCAGCAGATGTGTGAGCAGCAGGCAGAGGGCAGGCTGCGCTTCCCCAGCGCCCTCAAGGAGGGCACTTCGGAGAGGAAGAAAACCCCAGTAGCTAATGGTGATTATTTGGTGGCACCAAAACCCCCTCCTGCCCCTGCCCCCAAACTGCACCGGTTCCCAAGCAACATCAACATAACAAATGTCAGCGGCAAAGAATTCAGCGAGACGATTTCAAAGGCGGCTGTGAACGTCCAGGAGCGGCGAGCTCAGGTGCTGGCCAACATCAATGGAGGAGCTCTTCTGGCAGCTGAACTGGAGGAGAAGCTGCACAAAAATGATTTCTTGTCACGTAACAGAAGTTCTTCCTTACGGGATCTCTCCTCTGAGCAAGCGCGATACGAGGCCCTGACAAAACTCGGCCTAGTTAAGGGAAAGCCAGCTCAGGACCAAGTGGACCATGCCCCAAGCACTCAGCAGGTTGAGGTGCAGCCCAAACAGGCACACGCTGTTACCAATGGATATCAAAACATCCATGAGATTTTAAAAAGCGAGCCCAGCCCTTTCCTTCCTATGGGCAAGACTGTAACAATCAAACCAGAGGTGGCTCTTGCTGCTCACAAGGCTGGCAGTGCACAGCAGAACACAGAAAAAAGCTGTAAGGATTACAAACAACCTGCTGTAAGCCTGGACATGAGGAGGAGATCAGGTTCGCTGCCTAGACCTTCGGGATTTCGATCCCAAGGGATAACGGTGAAGTTCTCTGGCCGTGGCTCAACAGAAGAAGCCAGGAGAGAGGCACTTCGGAAACTGGGACTGCTGAAAGAGACTGTGTGACCTGGATGGGGATGTTGTGGCAGTGGAGGGACAGTCATGGCATGGCTTTGTGCTAGAGTATTCCCAACAGGGTTGGGATCAAAGGAAAAAGGGAAAGTTCTCTGTTTCAGGCAAGCTATGGAGGCACTAGACACTGTGGAATGACCACTGGTGTGTATCCCAGGACTGGCACCATGTACAGTCATGTGCAGCAGTGGGTTTTGGCTCTCCTTCCTGCAGAGATACTCAGCTGTTGCTCTTTGTGACTAAGAGGAGTTTTATTTAATGCGTGCTGGACTGTATGAGGCAGCACCTCATCAGGTGTACAGTGCAGTATTGTTGTACATACAAACTGAACCTGCCTTTTGCTCTTTCTGAAGCCAAAACCAAGAGCTCTGTGTCTGACATGTGTCTGTCTGTCTGTGGGAGCTCGAGATAACGTTAGAGCTGAAATGTCTGACCAGTGACACCCTTCTGTGACTTTCTGTTGTCTGTGTTTATCTGGCTTGGCTTTGTTCCCTGCCAGTGGAGGAGTCCTCTGCTCCCTCGCTCTGCCGCACTGGACTCGAGACTGCACAGAGTGGCCTCTGCTGTGACCTCGCCCTGGACAGAGCAGCCCGAGCCTTGCATGGTGACTGCATCCCTCTGCTGCTGCACCTGAAGCCTTGCCTTTCTTCCCAGCCACCTGCTTCTTGGTCACACTCGAGCAAACACGTGTCCAGTGAAAGGCACCAGAAAAGCCCCGAGGAAATGCACCACGCACTGGTTTTCACCCTCACAGCCAAAGAGTCTCCTGACAATCTGTGACCCCAACTGTTCTGTACCAGGGAGGAGCTCACGGCAGAGAAGCCATAGGAACAATTAACTTTGTACCAAATGCGAGGCCCTGATGTCAAAAGTCATGTCTTTTATGTCAGGGTTCCTTCGAAGGAACTGTTACTTTTTGAATAGTATCTGTACTACACTGAGTAACTGTAAGTTCTGTTACTTGTAAAACTCTCATTTGCTCTCCCTGTAGTTTGGTAGCCCTGGTAATCCTCTGTTCACAGCCTCATTTGATTTTGCCCTGCCAGTGCATAACAAGTTACAGCCAAAATGCTTGCAGGCTCAGTGGAGTTACAGGAGAGCTGTATGTAAGAGCACATTGTTCCTGAATGGTCCAAGGTAGTGGTATTTTGTCTATTCTGTTTGTTCAAATAGACATGCTTTTAAAGATGATCCCAAAATGCATTGTTGTGATGGTATGATTTTTTTTATAGGGCAAAGCTGTTGTTCCACATTAAAACTCCTTCCCTTTTTGGATTACCTGAAAACATCAAGAATAGCCATTTTAAAATCAAATGCCAAACTCTCAATCCTCTAAATTTTTTGTTGTTATTCTTCCATGTTTAAGTTCTCAATGTTCTGGTTTATTTCTAAAGGGAAAAACTGACTTATGCTCTGCACTTTCTAAAGCCTCAAGCAACCCACTCCTTTTCCCAAGTAGCTGAGCAATAAACCTTGGAGAAGAGGAGTGGCAATAGCAGAAACCAACACACCCTTTGGCGAGGAGCTCTGACATAACTGTGATAAACAAGTCTGTAGTTCTTGTGATATATTTCAAACTTGCTGAGCTGTACTTGTAAAAGAAGCTGTTGTGAAGGAAAAACCTTTTGTGTCATTCTCAACCTGTCTCATAATTTTTGGGGTTTTTTTGAGTTTTTTTCCTCTAAACTATCTGCTTGCTGCTTAAATTTTTAATTGTGTTGTTATTGTATCTGGCTGGTTCTGTTATGCAGTTATTCTTTTCAGCCTTTTCACTGGGTAAGTGATCATGTTCCTCATTGTGGCAGGCTTACTATACATAAGCAATCAGTAATTAAAATATGTGGCCATTCCTGGGCTGGCAGAGCACTTAGGCATGCATAATCAAACGTGAGACCTGCTGCTGAACAAAACAGGCTGCTTGTATGCTGCAAGCACAGCACATGCTTGTTTTGCTGGGCTCTGAGTCTGCAGCCCTAAATCAGAAAGACAAGGGAGCACATAAAATACATCCAGGCACGTGCTTCAGTGTGGGGGATGCATCATAATTTATTAACATAACCTGCTAAGTAAATTTAAATGTTTCATGACCTTTGTGCTTTTAAGTCCTGGTAAAGCAAATTCTTCTTTACGAATGTGAGGTGTGTATGAAGCAATCTTTATCTAATCATTTCTTGCCAGCTCTTCTTTGGAGTTGTTTACAGCTGAGAGTCCATGCTAAGAAAACAGAGGGGAAAAAAATCCCTGACAGTTTCATTGAAATTCAGTCCAGTTCAATAACTCTGTAACATAACCCTGTTTAAAAAAAACCCCAATGAATTAGATGTTTAGTATCTGAAGTATATGTATGCTGAATTAGCTGGGTCATGTTCTTTCATCCTTTGTGCAGGGCTGTGTCCTCTACTGGTGGGAAGTGAGAGTTAGAGTTTCATTAGGTAAAGCAGTTTCTGCCCAGGGAGGACTTGGAACGAGGTATTCATTGTGGCCCTTCATTATTGCAAATATCCTACTGATAAATTCTTCTCTGTGCCTAAAACCGTAGTAAGTAAAGCCATGTAATAAATGAAGTTAAGTCTAGCTGCTAATAACCTGTATATAAATTTAGCTCTATTTTGTGTATCTTGTTTTGTGTGTATATGTTGCTGTGATTTTACTTTTTTTCCTTTTGTGTTAGAGGTAACTGTCTTGCACAAATGTGATAAATCATTTATTAAACTGGGTTAAACCCAATGACACGATGGCTGATGGGAGGTGGCATTTTGTTCTTTGTCAGTAGAATGAATCCTTCTGGGAGGAGGGAGGTGACTTTTCTTAATGGCTACTATTGATTTAATAACCTTTATTTTTGCAGCTGTGGATGTGTGTGAGCCAGAGCCCAACCCTGTCACAGCAGGTGAAGGAGAAGGGACAACAACAACAAAAAAAAAGGAGTGTCTGACAAGAGATGAGGAGTCTCACTGCTGGGCAGCAGGGTCCTTGCAGGAATGAAGTTCATGCTGAACAGGGTTTGAATTAGACAAAAGCCCCTGTCTCACAATGTTTTGCATTATTAAAATGACCTTTCCAAGAGAAATATTGTATATATGAAAGAAGAGTAACACATCTTTGTTTTTCACTGTCACCAGAAGTGAGTGTGGTCCTGCTGAGTGTTGAAGTCTTCCTTGTTACACAGGTCCAGGTTCCCTGTTAGAGAACATTCCTACCCCTCCCCTCTGAGCAGGTGCATCTGTGTTTGCTGCCTTTGTCTTTGGAGAAGGATTTCTTTATAAGTATGCAGGTTTTGTTGAGCACTTGTCCAAATCTCATGTATTTTAAGAGAGAGAATAGAAATCACTCTATAAAAAACAATTAGTTCCCATTGGCTTGAGCTACTTTTTTATCCCTGAGGTTGGATGTCAGTGATACCCAAAAAGCAGCAGCAGGTGTAGCAGCCTCTCTCTAAGGTTTCCAGGGCTGCCTCAGGGCTCAGGGATGTGTCTCAGCCAGGTTGGGGCAGGTCTGCTCTTGTAATTGTGTCCAGCTCCAGCCTGGAGCCAGGGAGAGAGAATTTAACTTGGCTCAGTCTAGGATGAAACTTAAGCCAGGTTACAGTGCCTCACCTGTGCTGTAGGTGAAGCCTCTCTCAACTGCCCAGCAACTGCAGCCTTTCAAGTGGCTGCAGCTTTGGGAAGAAGCTTTTGATGTTTTGACTCCTTCTGAGCTTGTTTTATACACACACACTTTAAAATAAACAACTTCAAAAAGTGTCATCCACCGAGGTACCAGAGCAGGCAGGAGGCTGAAGTTTTCAGTCCTGTTTGTTTGCTGTGATGGCCCTGAGGGTGATCTGCTCCATGGCCTTCCCTGGGAACGAGGTCAGGCTGACAGGCCCGTAGTTCCAGGGATCCTCCTCCTTGTAGGAGGGCATCACATTTCACAGAGTGGTTTGGGTTGGAAGGGACCTTAGAGATCCTCTGGTTCCAACCCCCTGCCATGGGCAGGGCCACCTTCCACTAGACCAGGTTGCTCAAAGTCCCATCCAGCCTGGCTGGTCTAATGCTCACTCATCCTTTGGCAGGTGAGGATTTCCTTACACCTTTAGGCTTTCCTTCTAAAGCAGTCCAGTCTTGATTGCCTTCCAAGGGACTCTGAACCAGCTCACTGAGAGGAGGCCTTTAACTCATCACCTCTCCACCTGCACTGGCTCTTGCTGCAGGTAATCCCTGCATCACAGAGAGGCAAAGGCAGATGTGTCCATTGACTCCCAAACTATAAATACCTTTTCCTCTGAGGTAAGGAGGGTCCTCAGACTGGATGGAGCCAAGCCCTTCCAAGGGAACACACCCTTCTCTTGTGTGTTTTTTGTTTGGTCTTTTTTCTTCCCCTCAGAACGGGGTTTCTCTTCCCATGTGAGGTGACTCCTCCCAGATGAGGAAATGCCTTCCCTGAAAAGTCCTCAGTGCATCCCTGACTACATCACCAAATGGCCAGATGTGCTCTTACCTCAAGGGATCTGTGAGGAAAGATTATTTTTGTTAATGGGATTTTCCACTGGGCCATAATTACCTGCTGCTACTTGTAACACTTGCAACTGGCCAAAAAAAGAACACTGGGAGAGGCTTCACTAACTTTAGGATTAAACTGAACATGCACAAGGCTCAGTAGATAAACCAGCTGGCAGCTTGAGGGAGCAACTCGGCTTCAATTTCTCTTTTGTTCATGGGTCTTTGCACCTGTCCCTGAGCTTTAATGAATGTTTCACAGAGCCCCAGGAATCGCAAACTAATTCTGAGTGGTTCCCAAAGCTGCTGAGGCACTCCTTCCCAGGACCATTATTTTCTTCTCAGAGGGGTGTCTAAGATCCTAAAGAGAAGCAGCTGCTACAGTGTCCTCACCTGAGGGGTAAACACCAAGTTTTTTGGGTTGGGTGGGTGTTTTTTGGTTTGGTTTTGGGTTTTGTTTGTTTTTTTTGTTTTGTTATTCTTTTCCCCATCCTTTACATTTTTTAAAAGAAAATAAATACATAAAATCCTTTGTCTGGGAACTCCTAAAGCCTGACAAGGACTCTGTTGAGCTCTGTCATAGATTTTGGCTTCAGTCCTTGACTTGTGATGGCTGCACCACTGATCCCACAGCAGTGTCACCTCAGCCCCCCTCACACTCACCCTTCCCACCAGCTCAGCCCCTGCCACAGCAGCCACTGAGCAACAGAACACTGCACTGGGCAGAAGGAAACCACTGTCTCACTTTGCTGTTGTGAAATTCCCCTGATTTGTTCACCATCAGCCCCGTGGCTGCTCAGAGGCACCTGGAGAGGTGGGGTGGGGAAGTGTGGCTTACCAGTGCCTGTCATCACACTGAAAAGTGCCTCTACCTGCCCCAGGTGCTGCTGTAGCAGAGGAGCCAGGACATCCCTCCTGCCCCTTTCCTGGTTTGCAAAGGGAAGGTCACAGGAGTTACTGAAAAGCATTTGCCCAACAGAGTAACAACACAGGGCAGGGGGCAGCAGGGGGATGTTTCACCCAGAGAGCAGCCAGACCTGGGGGAAGAGCAGCTTCGTGGTTATTGCTGGACATCACACTTCTCTTTGTGAGGTGATGCACAAAACCACGGCCCAGCTCTCCCAGTAAGTGCACATCCCCCTCCCAGTGGCACCACCTCCCTGCCAAAGCCCCTCACAGACCGAAGGGCAGGTCCCACGTCCTGGAGCCGGGGCTTGTTGAGCCCAGGAGTGACTGTGCCCCTGTGAGACAGGCCTGAGCATCCCCCTGAACCCAGAGCCAGCACGGAGCCCTTGCTGGGCACAGCCACACTCGTGCTCCATGGCAGCTGTCACTGCAGCCCACTCTCACTGCTGACAGAGGCTTCCCGTGCAAGTCACTTCCCTCTGATTCAGCCTCGGAGAGCTCTGTCATAATGGGATTGCTCATTTCCTCAGAGGGTTGGGGAGGTCAACTTCACCATCAAGTGTTCATGATGTATTTTTTCCCATCAACTCACCGAGCTTCTGTTATTGTCAGCATCAGAAAATTGTGGAATTTTTTTTATCTGTTCTCTGCCTGCTTATCCATTCCCACAAGGAAGGGCAAGGGCTGCGTTTCCCAGCTGGGGAACAAGGCAACGATGTTAAACCAAGGAAAAAGAGCAGAGATGAGCTTGACCTTTGGATTTCCAGGCTCATGCACTAATCCTGAATCACCCTTCCTCTCCCACCACCACACCTATCCCTATGGCAGCATTACCTTGCCAGCCCAGGAGAAAATCCAGCAGCTTGGAAGCTCACATGTGCCATGAGTTGTTCCTACTCTGACTAACAAAGATAAGCCACCCATTGCACTGATGCTCAGAGGGTGGAATGACAGCAGAAGGAAAATTATTCCTACAAGCTGTCATGTCAGGAAGGAGCCTATTTCTTCATATTTAAACATCTATTAGGAAACAGTTGTCAGCACATTTCTATTTCCAATATCCAGCCCTGCGAAAGGGTAGAGGATCAACAGGGTCTTCAGGCCTCATGGCACAAACTTCATTACCGTGGAACATTTCCTGCCTCCTAAATGGATTTTTGTTTGCCTGATTAGGTTTAATTTTTATTTATGGCATGAGTTTTCCAGTGTGCTCCAGCCCAGGAAATGGGCACTGTGTGCCCAGCACGGCCATTCCTGGTGCATCCTATAATAAACCGCTTGGCTCTGTGCCGGCCACGCCGAGAGCAGAGACCTTCCTCTGCAGGATGTCACCCTGCAGGCAACAGTGAGGCTTTCTCTGAACCCTAAAGCTGCTCTGACCTTGTTAGGTAAGACTCACAGCCAGTCAGAGACCCCTGGTTTCATGGGTGTGGGATTTGGGACAAACCTGGATAATAAACCACAGTTACACCTCTCGGGTGTTACAGTAGGTGAGGCAGATGGCTGAGTGTTGCTGTTGCATCCAACTCACCAAAGGAAAAGAAAGTGTGGACTGAGGAACTGGTGTCTGCCTGGAACAGCTCAGCTGAATTCCCGGAGAGAAGTGGAATGAAGTTGTGTCTTCCTCCCAGGAAAAGGCTCTTCCTGCCATGAGCCCAAGGAGGAAGCTGCACAGGCCATGTCCACATGAAAAGCTTCTCAGAACAGAGATAATAAAAGCCAAAGCTGCCCCTGAGATCCCTCTCACTACTTTATCTTCATTTCCATCGCTCCAGGGATGCAACTTCCAGCAACTTGTAGCAATTTAATAACCATCTACTGGATTAATGCAGTAGAGAGACCAAACCTCCCTTCAGGTGGGTTATGAAAGCCTTATTGACATGTTCAAGTCTTGCTTCCCAGGAAAGAATTTATGATCTTCAGCTTACCATGAACAGATAGAGGTGTGGGAGGGGCTCTGAAACAGCTCCCTTGGGGAATCCTCCGGTTCAGGAGAGGTGGTGACAGTCACTCGCTCACTGCTCTTCCATGGCATTGCTGTTTTCAAGCAGGAGCTGCCCAAGAAGAAAGCCAAGGATTCAGAATCGTAGGAAGGCTTGGGTTGGAAGGGACCTTAAAGGAAGACATTTATGTCTCTCTCCAGCATGAGGATACATGGCTTGATTTAACCAAACGAACCAGAGAAGAGGCTTTTAAGGGACTAACTGGTGGCTACGAGTCCTGGGAGGCAGGACCAGCAGGTGGGGAACCACAGTCCAGAGCAGATTCCTTGGATACTTCAGTACCTTCCAAAGGGATGGAGCAGAGTGTGGATCCAGGCACCTACTGCAGCCACGTGACCCAAAATAGGGGCACCCCTGGCTTTCTCCAGGGCTGGGGGTTCCTGGAGTGAGAGGAGCATCACCAGCATCCAGGATCACTTCCAGCTCCACCCATGAGCATTAGGGCTGTGAAACACATCAAGAGACTGTGACAGGGGTGTCCTTAAAGGCAACCTCAAGGTAACACCAAAAACACCCCCAAAACAAATCAGGGATAAATACAACACAGTTTTCAAGCTCTTGGGGTGTCAACTATGACTTATCCCCAGCAGAAATAATCATTCCTCTTTATCCCCTGCACAGCAGGAACTTTTTTCCTGCAGGTAAATGTCAAAGAACAAATAAACAGCAGTAATATCTAAATGTCTTCCTTCTTTTTAAGTGTCTCAAACATTTTTTTATTTGCCTGATGGGTTGGGTCCAGGTGATGGAGGCAAGANCACATGTTCAAGTCTTGCTTCCCAGGAAAGAATTTATGATCTTCAGCTTACCATGAACAGATAGAGGTGTGGGAGGGGCTCTGAAACAGCTCCCTTGGGGAATCCTCCGGTTCAGGAGAGGTGGTGACAGTCACTCGCTCACTGCTCTTCCATGGCATTGCTGTTTTCAAGCAGGAGCTGCCCAAGAAGAAAGCCAAGGATTCAGAATCGTAGGAAGGCTTGGGTTGGAAGGGACCTTAAAGGAAGACATTTATGTCTCTCTCCAGCATGAGGATACGTGGCTTGATTTAACCAAACGAACCAGAGAAGAGGCTTTTAAGGGACTAACTGGTGGCTACGAGTCCTGGGAGGCAGGACAAGCAGGTGGGGACCCACAGTCCAGAGCAGATTCCTTGGATACTTCAGTACCTTCCAAAGGGATGGAGCAGAGTGTGGATCCAGGCACCTACTGCAGCCACGTGACCCAAAATAGGGGCACCCCTGGCTTTCTCCAGGGCTGGAGGTTCCTGGAGTGAGAGGAGCATCACCAGCATCCAGGATCACTTCCAGCTCCACCCATGAGCATTAGGGCTGTGAAACACATTAAGAGACTGTGACAGGGGTGTCCTTAAAGGCAACCTCAAGGTAACACCAAAAACACCCCCAAAACAAATCAGGGATAAATACAACACAGTTTTCAAGCTCTTGGGGTGTCAGCTATGACTTATCCCCAGCAGAAATAATCATTCCTCTTTATCCCCTGCACAGCAGGAACTTTTTTCCTGCAGGTAAATGTCAAAGAACAAATAAACAGCAGTAATATCTAAATGTCTTCCTTCTTTTTTAAGTGTCTCAAACATTTATTTGCCTGACAGGTTGGATCCAGGTAATGGAGGCAAGGAAGGAAGGAGGGAGAGAGGCTTTTTAACAGAACACTGTTCTTCTAACAAGGATCATAAACACCAAGTGTTTTAATGGCACAATCCTACCCTGACAATAATAACTTAAAAGCAAAGTTTATAGTTCAAACAATGCAAGTAAATATTTTGACATTTGCTCATTTGTTTGATTTTTGGTCAAATAGTTTCCTACTCCCGGTATGCTGGGATTTCCTTAGGAGTGGTTGGAAAAAACCCTATTTATAGGAGTTCTGAGAAGAGACAGTGAAGTGTCATCTCAGAGGAGCATCTTCAGCAGGGCAGAACATGGCTGAGGAAAATCTCAATGTGGAACAAACCAGCGATGAAGCTCCAAGAAGGGAAAAGCCTAAATGTATTTATTGGGGGCAACAGCAGGCTCATGGCACTATTATTGTTGGATTTATTTTGAAAATATTCACTGTCCTGGCAAGGACTAGTGGTCCTGGTACTACAGCACCACTTTTGGGGGATAATAGTAAGTTTGTTTACTCACTTTTTCACCCCTCCACCTTCATTCACACCTCCCACCCGCCGAGCTGTGGAGGATTTCCAGGTCCCACACACAGGGACTGTTCACAGCCCAGCCCCGGTGCCGGTGGGATCAGCTCTCCAGCCTGGGAAAGCCACGGTGCCGCCCCATGGGGCCCATCCTGGGCTGTTCCCCAAGTCAGCACTTCTCCAGCACCACATTTACTGAGGTCAAACACGTTCTGTGTAAAGCAGGGCTGTGTCAGCAGAGCCGGACACGGCAGCACTCAGCTCTCATCCTGCTGCTGTGCCAAGCACACGGTTACTGCTCTGCCAGAACGGGCAGGTGGGAAAATGCTGAGAACTTGAGGAAATCAGGCAGACTCCACAACACAGAGGTGGTTTTCTAAGCCTTAATATACATAAATCTGCATTATGGGTGTGCTGTGGCCTATGTGCATCCATGTGTTTGTATTTTATCTGCATAACAAACAGCAGCACAACAAAATTTTTTCTCTGAAAGCCTGGGGAGTTAAAATTATAGCAGGTCTGAAAACTCAGCAATTCATTAAAAAAAAAAAAGGCTTCTACCTTTTCTTTTTTGGTGACGTCACTGCGGGTAGAGACGACCCATAGCACCAGCTGGGGTTCAAGGTGTTGCCTGTGAGCACTGACATTCCTGGATCCATTTCCAATTTCAGAGCTTCCCAGACATCCTGGCTCCAGCCCAGACACCTCAGCTGCAACAGGCTTTCTAATGATGTGCCATAAATCATGGAATGGTTTGGGTTGGAAGGGATCATAAAGATCATCTAGTTCTAACACTCCTGCCATGGGCAGGGACACCTTCCACTATCCCAGGTTGCTCCAAGCCCCATCCAGCCTGGCCTTGAACATTCCAGGGATGGGGCATCCACAGCTTCTCAGGGCATCCTGTGCCAGGGCCTCACCACCCTCAGAGGGAAGAATTTCTTCTTTATGTCCAATCTAAACCTACTCTCTTCCAGTTTCAAACCATTCCCCCTCGTCCTGTCACTACAGACTCCTGCAAGAAGTCTCTCTCCATCTTTCTTCTTATTACTATTACTTTCAGTATTGAAAGGCTGCTCTAAGGTCTCCCTGGAGCCTTCTCTTCTCCAGGCTGAACCACCAGCTCTCAAGGCTTTCCTCACAGGAGTGTTTCCTCACAGGAATGTTGCTCCAGCCTCTGGGATGCCCTCAGATGTTTCTTGTCAGGTCCCATGGAGTTCCCCGTGTTGAGGTCCCTCAGGTGGTGACAAACCTGTCTCCTGTGCTGGGAAGAATTTCATTCCTCCAGTCCCTGCCTTGAGTTTTAGGGGCTTGAGAGATGAGGAAGAGAAATTACCATCAAAAACTGAGGCACGAAAATTGCTGAGCACAAACCTGCCACATATTTCCTGTCTGACTGAGGGAGCTCAAGGAGCTTCACGTCAGTGAAGACACAGCTCCGAATGCCAGGGCCTGACCTAAGTCCAAATTGTTTCCACAGAATGATAAGATAACAGGGATCTTCTATGAAATCAAGGACATAATTCCTCCTTCATCTACAGATGTTTTTCCAGACTTAACTCCCCATCAAATGGGGCCACAGGTTGAACTTGGGATGATTTCCCCAGTGAACTGACACACCTGCAGGTCACTCACTGCAGGGAAAGAGAAGCAATGACATTAAACATAATTTCATTAATTAAAATAAACATCCTGCAATCTGAATAAAGCACCAATATTGTAACAGACACTGACCAAAACAGTGGCTACTCCCCTGTTCCTGTATCAAACCCAGGCTGAACAACCAAACATTTTAATTAAATAGTTTTTAAAGGAAGACAAAGGATTCTAATGACATAAGCAGCAGCAATCCCTGCAGCAACAACCTGCACATGGTGAAACTGCCCTGTGGGCAGCAGGGCAGCATCCAGCCACACCACAAGGGTGTGGGGTTGGCAAATGGGAAGGCAAAGAATAAACAGTGTGCAAAGTTTTTGTTCCCATATGTTCAATCCCCATTGTTTCACTCACAGTGGTCTTTAAGGTTTTTATTCAGCACAGCATTAGAATAATTAATTTTTAAATTATACTTCAAAAGGTTTCAGTGAATTGTTTTCTGATTTCAGTTTGGAGTCAAGGAAATCCTCAGAGGACAACAAACTATTTTTAACAAGTAATTTTATAAAGATATTTCCATTGATCCCAATTCCATCCAAGGCCTTGGATTGACACATATAGAACAGAGGTAATGTTTTATTTTTATGCAGTTATTCCATCTGGATAAATTAAATGCTTTTGAAACTAAGCAGCACTTTGAGAAAAGGAAGCTGACTTTAGTTTGAACCACAATTAGATGGTTAATTTGCTATTAGGAATTGGTAGGCATTGTTCAGCAGGGAAGTGGAAATTGGATTTGACCAGTGGATATGGTCATATTGCTGTAGGAGGCTTTCCTGGAGGAGCTGAGAGTTACAAATGGGATTAATAAACCTACCCATGAATTCCATGTGGAAAAAACCCCAATATGAAAAGAATCACATAGGAGTTGAATCAAAGACCTGGAATTCCTGTCCGAACCAGAGCCCACGAGAGACCACAAACCCTTCAAAACATCCATTCCAAAGAACAAAGTGAACATCACAGGACAGACAAGACTCTAAATTACAACACTTTATTGCAGCATTGGCAAAGGTCAGATTTCTGAAGCTGGTGAAGATCGGGCGGCATTTCTGTATGAAATGTTACAATTTTACAAGTCTCTCTTCCTACATGCAGAAACCAAAACCAGTGGTAAAAAGGATTTTAAAAGAGCTAGAAAAAAGAATTAGTAGTAACATACAGATGAGCTCCTTAACCCAATGAACTACCTCTACCTGAAAGCAAACAAAACCCTATGCTAATAAATAACAGATTGTCAGAAACAGACCAAGAAACCTCATTTCTACTTAGAAAAAAATAAAAATTCTACTCGTTTCCAGACTTAAATTTTTTTTTGTTGTTTTTTAAACTTTTGTTTGTTTCAATAGACACAGAGGCTTATCAACCCATGAAGATCAACAAAACATTCGGATCCACTCCTCGACATCCTCCTGTTATGCTGACTGGCACGTTTTGGTTTTCAATGATACATACAATGGGCTCAACTATATCCCTGTCCTTAGGCTGGTGTCAGGCTGTTCCAAGCAGTACGAGTCAACACCCCGTGTTCATCGACTTCACTTTCTATTTTAAACCCCAACAGACATTTTACCTCCTTGGCTCTTCAGTTTTTCACCCCTCCCCACCCCCTTTCTTGCGCATCTGGCAGCAAAAGGCTCTTCCTTAACCAAAAACTTCCTCGCTGAGGAGTGTTTGAGAAGTTATCCTCCTCGTCAGGGTTTCCTTTTGGATTCTGCCGTTTGCTCTACGTGTTTCTACTGTAGGTTTGCAGCCCCCAAAGAACATCCTTCCAACACCAAGCGCTCGATTCGGAGGTAACGTAACTTGCGGCGAGTTTAGAACTTTGTTTTCCCGCACACTGAGCTGCCAAAGACCTTTCCCATTCCAGTGTAATCCGTCTGGACTTCAGGCTGATCCCTGCTTTCACCGAGCTGCTCGCTGCTCAAGTTCACCACCTCATTGACTTCTCATGCTCATTGACTTCTGCTCCTGTGAGAAGATTAACCCTCAACGCGGTTCCCGTAACAAAAAGCTTTTTTTGGGGGGTGGGGGGGGAGAGGGGAGGCTGCTCTTTCTGCCCCACGGCCCCAGCCTGTCCCAGGTTTGGGTTCTGAACGCTCTAGACTGACATGCTGAGATGTGTCCACTGCTCTCGTTTACTCGCTGGAGGACTCCACAACACCAGAGATACAGGACCTAATGAAATGACACTGGCTGCTGGATCAACGTCTCCTGCGGGAGGAAGGGAGAGGAGAAACAGTTCAGTGTGGGATCCCCCAACTCTGCGGGTTGGGGACCCCTGAAAGCAGCTGTCAGTCATTGTGATACTCCTTTACCCTCTAACACAAAGTTACAGATTGCTGTTTTCCTCACAAACATTTCAAAAGGCCACATCTGCCAAAGATATAATATAATCTGCATTATTTCCTCCCAGATCAGATGCCAAACTGCTGAAGCACACAGCTGAGCTGTGAATTTGTTGAAAAACGAGTTTTTTTAGTTTTCTGTGCAGTTTCTTAATACTTAGAAATACTGCAAAAATGTTACAGAGGGCTTTCCACAGGCAACTAATTGGTTAGAACCTTTTTGTATTGAAATCTTCCATAATCCCTTGTTCATGAGACACATCCCTTCCCACAAGAAGCCACATTTAATTCTCTTAACAACATACATATGCCTTGAAGAATGACACCAGTTTGCAGGCACGGGGTTCAACAAGACCAGAGCAATCCAGCAGTAACACTAATCCAGTGTCACCAACTTCAGCCACTTACTGTGTCTGGGCTCATTTTCAGCTGATTTCTAGACTGCAAATTAAAATTAGTAATACATAGCAAAGTAAAACTTCAACATTTACAACTACAAGAAATCTCCAGGGCTACACACACAGCATTTCTTGCACCAGATGAAGGTTTCACACTAATCCTCCATTTGTATGTGCTGGTTTGCTTTGATACCAAGTATTTGTGTGTTTTATTTAAACACACTGTGTATTTTTGCCACAAGTCCTGAGCTGATGCCTCACTAGAACTCACTGCAGTACTGCTATTTGGTTTTAACCACCTTTTAGTGTTGCAATATGTAATATTCCAATTCTTTGAGTTCCACTCTGTATCAGGAACACTGGCTGTGTGCTTTCAACAGAAAGAAACTTTAATTTTGATATATTTAGTACACTGAGATCTCACTTGCAGAACATTACAACTGAGGAGAAATTTCAAACATTCACGAATTAGAGGATCATGCTTTCACATCTCCATCTTCCCTTAAAAACTAATTGTACTGCTGGAGGGGAAGCAGAAAGGCTGGGACTGGGTGCACATTTAGCTTGGTAAAAATGACCTTCACCCAACCAGCAGCTGCCAGGGCACACTGGGGGCAGAGCAGTGTTTCAGTGATTACAACAAGGTGCTGCTGCCAAAAATCTCAGTAGTGGTTTTTCCCAAACCAGCTATTTCACACTTCTGTCTGAACTAGTCAACTTGATCCAAACCTGTATTTGTCAGGCTCAGACTTAGCACACAGTTGTGACTGAAAACATCTTGAGCTCTACGTGCAAAATCAATCGATTTTTTTCTAATGTCCTCCCCCCACTCCCCTTCCTGCTACTGACAGTCATTAATTTGGATAAAAATCATACAGTTGGCTTCTCAGGGCACTGCTCAGCATTAACACTGCCCACATACTCCAGGTGGTAGAGAAATACACAGAACCACTTGGAGCAGAAAACTGGAACTCCACAGAAACATCACACCACAGCACAGGCTGTGAAATAACCACAAATCCACTGCACACATGAAGCTGGGAGAGCTAAGTCAGCAAGACAACACTGCAGCTTAAACTGAGAAGTGCCCAGGAGAATTATTAATAAAGTCCTTTCTGCATGTTGCTGACATGACAAAATCCCAAGAATCATCTTTCTCTAAACATGTGAGACCTCTGAAGTTGGATGTCACACTTCCCTAATCCCCTCGTGTCCTGTGATCCCCAAAGCTCTCTGCATTTCTGCAGTTCTGCACTTCTCCATAAATTTCCTCACAAACTTCCTGCTCCAAACACCTCCTCTCCCAACTCAGTAGCTGCTTTGCTTTTCATGACTGATCTCGGCTTTGACCTCTTTGTTTCCTCTCTCCCCTAATCACATTAACCAAAACCAGGGACATGAAATAGAAAATACCAAGGTGCCCAGGTAATTTCCTAACAAATCTGAATTATCAACTTTCATACTGTGAACATCACAAATTCAAATAACCCACAAAAATTGGGCTCAGCTAAGTAAGAGAATCTTAACCTGTGCAAGTTATTTTATATTCTCATCTGTTCACCAAAAATAAAATGCTCTGACAAAATCACAGTCACAGTGTGCAGAGTGGGCTGCAGCAGGAAGGTGTTTTGGGGATTGGTATTTACTTTCCAGAGGGCCACAAAGCTGCAGAGGGTTTTGGTTGGCAGTTTGTTATTGTTATATATTGAAAGGCATTTTCTAAATGTCATTATAAATGAGTATGTGGCTAATAAAGGAAGGCCAAGTTTTGTTTCCCTCTAAACTATAGCTGTGATCAGGTCTCTGCACCTTTGCTGTCTGGGTTAGACTCACACTGACATTTACAGAGCCCAAGACAGACACCTGAGGCTTTTCTCATTCCTTTTTGCTCAGTTCCAGTGCAGTCCACCAGAAGCAGCTGCAGGATTTGGAGCTCCTGGTCCCATATTCCTGCCCTGGACTTTTCTCCCACGAAACAGCTTGAAAAAGGAGATTGGAATTTCTCAGCTGTGTTTGAAAGGCTCATCTCAGTAAGAACTGAATTCAAAGCTGCACAATACAGTCTGGTCAGTGCATCAACTACATGGCAGGTGATGTATGAAGTGTGTTTGTCCAGTAGCTGAAACAGGAAATCATGTTAAATTCCCATTCTTCCTTGTTATCCATACTCTGATTTTTCAGCATTAATGCAATATGCTATGATGGGAATATTTAGCTAATAAAATCCCAGCATCCTGTTATTACCACTATGCTCCATTTTTCTTATTTAATGGGTTAAAGAGAAATAAGAGTCAGATGCAAACAGGAGACCTAAAAATCACCACTTAACTTGAATATCATTTAGTTTGCCATCTCACACCTGCATCCCCAGAGGGACTGGACACAGGCAGGCTCCTCTCCACTATACTTTCAAAATAACAGCAAGTTTTGAGGTTCCTGCTTTTAATAAGGAGAAGTTTAACAAGATAAAAAACCTCCTTGGTAAGAGCTGCTTCTCTGTAGTCAAATTTCTCACTGTAATTATTTTTTCTTTCTTGGTAATGTTTTTAAATAGATTTCATATAATATGGCTGTTCTCATTTCACGTTAAAAACAAGTCATTTAATAAATCTCAATCCCCTTTAAACAAAGAAGACCACTTTTTTTTTTTTTAACAAGGGCTGTTCATAACTGTAAAAGTCTATTTTCAAGACAATCCCTTCACCAAAAAAAATTAGTTTTGTACATTTTGTGTTTCCTGAAGGTACCAGTTTAACAGCCTGAGAGCCAAAGTCCTACCCTAACACACAAAAGCTACTGCACTGGAGGCAAGAGAAAAAATTGTTGCCTTCCCAGTTCTGCTGAAGCAAATCAAGGAATCCTACTTTCAATGGAGTCACAGTAAATTACCTTTAAGGCTGGCCAGCCTTAAATGTACAAGTCTCAAAAAGAATCTCTTCCTTACAGGATTAGCAGGTCTCAAAACCTGAGGCAATAAAAGCAGGCAATTCCAAACAAAAAACAAACTCGTTTTTGATCCAGCCTTTTGCACATACTAAGTATAAGAAATCTGGCAAAACCTGTAAATCTCACTGCATTTACTTCACTACAAAAAAAAGGACATCAACAGATAACAAATAAAGTGAACACTGCAATATTCCTTTTTTTTTTTTTTTTTTAAATATATACAGGGCTAATTGCTGAGATACAGTTGTTCAAAGCTAAAAACATATGGGAGAACCCATATTAATTTCTGAAATCAACTACTATGATAGTGAGATTTGGATTTAACTTTTTAAAAGGTGTCTGAAACACAAAAGTAAAGGTAAAACCAACAAATCAATTTCTCTACTCTTAACACTACATGAAACACAAGACCTCATCCCTCCCTTGGGTACCAGAACCTGTCAGGTTGTTCTTTACAGTGGAATCAACCAGATCTACTTGCTCAGGAATTCCTAATCTCAGGAAATTTAAAATAAAAAGCTGCATATCTTAAAGAAGCTCTAAAAATGTAGGTGACAGTGGGAAGCCATTGGTGGCCCCACAGTCTCCAATAAATAAATCTCTGCCCAAATGTGTTTCAGCTGGAGCTGAGCAAAGTAACATCCCCTTAGTGCAGGCTGAGATGGCTCAAGCCAGGCAAGACTGCAAGGCAGAGCATTGCAGCACACACTAATAAAATATACCTGCTAAAACAAACTTCCTGGTCTGTGTCCTGAGGAGCTTATGGGTTAAAAGGAACAAAGAGTAAATTACATAATGCAAACCTCCATCAGAATTGGAATTGCATGGCACAGCAGTTTGAACAAGCAAACATGACTCAAACCATTTGCTGGACAATGTTTGACCTAAATTATATTTTCCCTAAAACATCTGAAAATAAAAGGTTTTCTGAAGAACTGCATTTAAAAGAAAGCCACAAATAACACATCTACTGGTCTGGATGCTGTATTTAAAGAATAACTGCAGTGTGCTCCTCGTGGAGGTTCAAGGCCTTTGGCAAAGTTGGCTGAAAGACCAGAAGATTGCACAGTTATCTATGAAACATCTGCAAGTATTGTGGCAATTCTGTGTAAATGAACAGTTTGTATTTCCAGGACAGCATTAGGCCACAGTGATATGAAAGAGCTAAATGGAAAGCACTGCTCATTTTATCGAGTTACATCTGGTTCATTTTTAAAAACCATTCATTTTAAATTGCAATCTCTTTTTAAAAAAGGGTATTTTTTTGTACAAGCAGTATCTCTATGGGGTCTCAGTGGAGTGAGTGACCATCAGGACATTATAAAATGACCATAAGTATGTACCATGAAGAAGTTGGCAGTGCTACTGTAACACAGGATCTACACAATACATTAACTTATTTGCAGTGTACAAAGACAGACCCATTAGCAGGTAAACTGTCCCTTCCCAGCTGCTGCTCCTTATCCATCCACCTCCAAAATGAACTTGCAAAGAAAGGAGAAACATGAAAGCAGGTCTGTGTTTCACCTGAAACTCGTGTCTATTCAAATTTGTGCTGCAGGGTTAATTTAATGGTTTATTTGCAAGCTTACTCCGAGTGAGAAAATACACATTAAAGCCTCAGAACAACTATTAGGCAATCGGAATGACTCTTTTTGTGCTAATACTGGTTTTGGTTTGCTCCTGCACACCATAAATTGAAAGTTATCCTGCCTCTCCCCAACTTTACTTTTCATTCAGGGCATCAAATACAGAGGAATAGCTGTAAAATTCACCAAACAAAAAGAGCATACTGGGAATTTCTAGAGATACTCAATAATTTCTGTAGATACTCCTCTCACCAAGAAAGCAGACTTGCATCTTTTGCCCCTACAAAAAGAGGCTCAGGTTCTATCAGCCATTTCACAACTAAAAAATACTCCTCTGGTTCCAAACCTCTGTCAAGGACGTATCCCAAGACACTGTGTTAGAAGCACTGCTCGTTTTTTTAACAGAACGCTTTAGAATGGAAACAACAACACACTCGCACTACAACAGATCATTATCTGTTTCAATTATGAAGGTAATTACTTGCCTAGAACCAGAACTACCGCATTTAAAGGAAGATTGTCCTACCTCCCACCGGTTTTAAAGATTAGATCAGCATTAGGTGCTCCCTTCGGATGCTGGTACCGAGGCCGCCGCTCTCGATTAGTATTTGCTGGAGCTGGACGCTGTGCCAGAGACTGCAACATTTCTGGAATTGCAGACAGGAGAAAGTTAAGTACATTTTCTATGCATCTTTTTACAGAGGAATTTACACATGCACATTGAACTTTCATTTACTACTTACACTTTGCTACAGAGTTAGCACTCCCCAAGTCATTCCCCCCAGCTAATTAAATGAAGTTACTAAATTGCATGGACAGCTTTGACAAACCCAAACTACTCCACAACATGAACTCGCATTTCCAGATGTTCCTACAGAAGGAACTGCCAGCAATGGTTTTCATCACAGGTGCTGAAGAAAGGGCCTGTGACCTTTTCTTTCTAAACATATCAGCCACCACTTTCTTCCTCAATGATCAGGGACAAAGACTCACAGCAGTATGAGGGGCCTCGACATCAAACCTCCCTGAAATAGTAACAACTGGACAATGCTGCTGCCAATTAAAGACTCAGCAAGAAACCCGTCCTAAAATTAGGCATTTCAAGTCAGGTATTTAAGTCTAAGCTTGGCATAATTGGATCCTTTTCCAGGGAAGACAGGCACTTGAAGAAGGTGACTCAGCTGACCTACATTGTACCAGCTGTCCCACGGATGGAGTTTTCCACTTTATCATCAGGAGAAAGAATTTGGTGGGTGCAGAAAGAAGCCTACACTACCCAGTGTAGCCCTGGACAGCCATCTTTTGGGCAGTTTAAATCAGGGAAGTATTGTATTTAGGTAGTTGGTAAAACTTAATTTTGAAAATTGCATTTCATTTTCTTAATGATAAAAAATGTCTCTTTACTCAGCTAAGTTAATGGTTATTAAGAAGCCAACATAATTACAAATACATCACAGGAACCACCACGTAACCCTTGCCCATATGTTAGTGCATCTAATGGAAAGTATTCCTGACAGTCCACCTGTGCAAGGATCTACATTACTCAGCAAACAGACAGATGGGATAAATGAAGGGGAAAAGTGGAATAAGCTGTTAAACAGATTATGTTTGAAAGTCTGCTCTGTCTGGTTCTCTAATCTCTGGTAATCTCATTGGAGACACACACCCATCATCTGCTACACACACACTTCCACTGCTCTCAGTGACTTGCACAGGGCAAAACCAGAGGCTCTGACGAGGTTCTCACACTATTTCTGTACTGCAGGTGTAGTTCCAGTAAGTTATCCACCCAGTCTGAGAAACTGGGAAACTATGGCTGATTTAATATACAATATTGGTGTCAGCAGTCAATAGCCCTTGTATTCATGCTCTGGACACACTTTTCCACACCTGGCAAAGGCAAAGAAAGCCCCTGAACTCACTGACAGGCCACGTCTGTAAACGTGGAGCAGCTCCTTCCAAACCATCCTGAGTGCCAGGAGAGACCTCCAGGGGCTGAGGAGGCAGATCACAGGAGATGAGGGGACACTGCCAGGCAGGTGCTACAGCAGTGAATGAGCAAGTTCATGCACATCTGATTTCTGTTTTCCCAGGGCAGTGAAAGGAAGTGCCAGGGTTTGTGGGGACTCACTGACTGGGAAGGTCAGCCCTGGAGAAGGCAGTGGAAGCCAGAGGTGCCAGGGGAGCACAGTGTGGTCTCGAGGCTGAAGGAACATCACCAAACTTCTTTGGTTTTAGTGAAGAAAAAAATACACAGAAAAGTACCAGTCTAGAGAGCCATCCAGTTCCTACTATTTCTTTAAATTAAAAAATGTTTGTAATATAACAAACCCTGCTGAAGCATTAAATCATTATCTGATGGTACTTTGAAGTGCATTGGTGAATTTCCATCTATTAGTTACCCTGTGCAGATGAAAAAAAACCAAGTGTATGTGCAAACACTGGGACAACCCTAAGGCATTCTTCCAGAAACTGAGATTTCTTCCTCCCCCGGTAACTTCAAAGCTTGAATCAGAAATTTAAACCCAAGTCTCTCTTTCAATGGGTAGACACCAACCTGTTACAGACAAGCTGACTCTTCAAAAGTGACAATCAACAGCTCAAAATCTAAATAAAAAAATAGTTCCAAAGAGGAATGTAATTTGGCCTGTTTAATTTAACCTGATTAAAAGGTCCTTTTTAGTTTGGTTTTACACTGTATATTACCCAGGTTAATAGGATGAATCAACAGCTGTTTTAAAAAGGGATGTCAATTATGGAAAACCTTTTTTCTATGTTGATTTCCCTCCTACATTAATGCTTTATACACAGCACCGAGATAATCTATGAGAAAATGATAAAAAATAGCCTATTACTGGTTATCAATTGGTATCAGTTATCTGATTTTGTCCAACAGAAATGAATCAACGTGACCCTTTTTTGGATAAGAAGCAAAACTGCTCACAATAAAATCACTGATTTCAGCTAAGTCATACAACAGGGCATAAAACCCAAACGCCTTGACCAGTAAAAATATAAGAAGTATGTAAATTATGAAAAACTCACAAAAAATCTGAGAAAACCCTATGTCACATAAGGTAAACACTTAAATGTCTAATTTCGGAGTCTACTTTCTCTTCCATTTTCATAAGTGGGCTTTATAGGAGCAAGGTGTCTCAGAAAAGAAGTTTTTAAGCTCATTTCCATGTTCAACACTAAGAATACATTGTGTTACCATATCAGAGCTCTGTAGACCCTCACTTCACAAAATTGCAAGTTTAGTACTGGTACTGTCAAAGTTCTGCAAGGAGTGCTGGATTCCATAGTGTTTATAGAATCAGAGCTGCTTTAATTTAATTATTTCCCATTACTTGATGAATAATGACCTTTCACTAAATACCTTAAATGAGATTTCCTGCTAATTAACTACTTATACTGTGATTACCACCAGACTGCAACACCTTTACCAAAAAAATAGAGCAAGAACTTTGGAGATGTTCAATGGAAACACTATAAGGGCTGAATGCCACCAGTTTTACTGGTCTGGCTTTGTTTACTGAGTAAGCCAAGGGAAGTTGAATCTGAAATAAAATCAACCCAAACCCAACCACTCAACAACTAAACACACCAAGTTGAAGGACTGTATGATCTGCTGGATTAACTGTTTGTTTCAATCTGTCCACGTTCCAAAATGCCTGACTGGCACATCTTCAAAAACAAATCAGATCATGTAATTTGTATGAAACCATCATTTTTGTTAATATATTCTGATCCTGCAGATTTGAGGACTCCTAGAACTTCTACTCTATGGAGCTGAGGTGACAGTTTGTATTTCTCAGCTGAATGTTACCTCAGTATTTGCAAGACTAAAGAAGAGTCTAAATACCATTAATATATATTACCAGTCTAATACCTATTAGTAGCTTAAAAGCAGAGTTTAAGTTGCACAGAATTAATTCATTTTGTATTCAACTCGATTACCATGCAGCAAACATCAAATTAATGTTGTGCTATCTCAGTTCTCCCCCCTTCCCCAAATTAATGGAAATCCCAAAATTTGAGACCCACTCAAAAAATCCCTTCCATGGAAGAGGTATAAAAACCTCTTCAACTACAAAGACCAGGGAGTAAATAACAAATGACTGAAACCAAAACACAGGTTTCCCCAAGTACTGCAGACCAATATTCAGAACTTCAGCTGCTAATCATCATAAATAACATATTCTGCAGATCCACCAAAGTTCCCCTGAAAATGAAAACTAAATACTTGGTGATTTTCTTACCCTGGTAGTCCTCTTGTTCTTGCCTTTCATTGATATCCAGAGTGAGCTTTTTCATCCTCATTCTCTCCTCCTGTTCCGCTTGCTGTTGGTTCCAATGGTTTGCCGCAAGTTGGGAAGACATGGGCACATTTAGGATCTTAAACTGCAAATGAAAATAAGTTTTTAAGTGCACATCAGGGCAGAACACACCACAAACAATCCAAAATACAGAAAGGTTACAGTTATTGTAGTTATTGTGATGAGACACTTTGTGCAGAAGTTTCCACTGCGTGGTGTTTGTTGGTTTGTTTGTTTAAGTTCTATTTCCCATAAAGCAGCAGGAGAAAAGGGAAGGCACTCAGACCTCCTGAAGACACAGAAAACACAGAAAAAAGGCTGAGGCCAAAACCTATTACACACAGTACTGACAGGAGCAAAACTGACTGACTTCCCCCAGGAAGGCACAGTGATACACTTTATTTCTTATCTTCATACCAGCCAATGTGCCCACAGAGAATTGCACTGGTCTGGAGATAGAAGTACCACAGCTGGCTCAGAAAGATGCATCTCCCTCCCTAGGTCTCTTCCTTCCAAAGAGATGAAACCCCTTGAGCAGAATTTCTCCTACTATCCCCTGTGACAACAGAGTAGAAATGTTCCAAGCATTTTAGATACCCACTGACACTCCTTGGCCAGCACTTTTTCTATTACAAATCATTCTGGCTCCCAGTGCTTCTTATTACTCTGGAGACAAACTGTGGTGTCTAATTTAATCTTGTGCTCCTTTGCTCAACCAAAGATCCACATTACACATTCAACACATTATGTGATTTGTCATAAGGTACATCAGGTAAGCTTGGCACTCCTACAGAAGTACCCTCTTTCTGGAAATCCAGGGAAGATTTTCAGAGAGGCATAGGGAAGGTGATTTCTTTTTCCCTAGACTCAGAAAATCCAAGTTCTATTCCTACAGATTTTTTTTTTTTTACAATTGTTTAAAAACAGAAAAGTAATTCTTAATCTTATCTTCAAGTGAAACAGTAGTTCTCAGAAAACCCTTAATGCTAAAGTTTGTGAACATATTTATAAAAATTTGACTCCCTTCTTCAACTGCACATCCATTAGAAATAAATATTTCTGTGCCATAAGAAAGGAAATGCATTTAAGGATAATCACTCAATATTCTATGAACTACTCTGAATCCTGCTGCTTGTTCTCATCATGGGAGATCTATTTTCACAGAAACAGAAGCAAACTCCTAAGTGTCCTTTTCTATTACACTGTCAAAAGCTGCAGAGAGAGAGACATAAATTATCAAAACCTCTGCTGAGAAGGTTTATAGAGTAAAACCAAAATCCTCACTGCCTGTGGTTAGTATTTAATGCAGTAATTGCTGAGCAATCTCAAGGTATCTCAAGACAGTGCCCCACTAGCAGCAGACAAGTGATGAGTGTGAGAAGACTCAAAGATGCAGCATTTGAAAATTAATTGTGTCTGAAACACTTAAGACAGACTCTTGCAAAGACCTGAGAAAAACCTGGGTACAGTGAAAGCCCAAACCCTACCAAAAAACAGGCAAAATATTTGGGGGGGCAGGAGGAAGGGTAATAGCATATTGTATTGAATGTAACCACAAGCTTCTTAGTAAGGTGTGCAGGACAGAATAAAAATGAAAGTTGAAATTCCAAGAGCAAAGTAAGCTCTGGTTACTTATTGCTGAGCAAGCTGTGCATGTTCCCAGATATGAGCAAATGTACTTTACAGAAACTATACAAATAACTAATCCATTAGCAGCATTTCATGATAAAAATCATTCCTTAGCTTCACCATTAAGCTCCTCATCCATTTTAATATGGCCTTTATATTTTCTCCATATGGATTTATCAGCTTAATGGGATTGGTGTTTTCAGACAGGGTGGTTGAAGTGGAAAAATGAAAACTGAACTGCAGAAGGGTGTAAATCAGAGAAACAGACACAGAAAAACAACAGCCTGGCAATTAACAAAACATCTCTGAGTCACTCAATCAGCTGCCACCTAAAATCAAGCCACTGATGACAATTACTACAGGATGTGATGATTACTGAGGAACTGAAATGCTTCCGATTTGCACACAGTGAAAAGGTGCATCAAAAACCTCTTATAAAATCTGTGAGCTGGGGGCAGGACAGAGGGTGTCACCTAGAAGATGGCAAATGAAGAAAGGTCAGAAATGATTATGCAGAAGGCTACATTACAGATTTTATAAAAATACCATGAGATGAATATATGAGATAAAGAATTTCACATTCAAGGACAGTTTGAGCATTCCATGGATATTACTGCTCTTTTATGGAGCCTTGCTAAAAATCTTTCAAACAAAAGGAAATCCTTTGTCTTGGGTATTAACCAAATTTCTCAGCACCAGGTGACTTCCTTTTTACTGTCTAATCTCACTTCAGTTCACACCTACCTGACATAAAACTTCATGGATGGTTTCAGAAACATCACATGGTCTTAGACAGACTCAGCCCTGATCCCTTATGATGACAACACTATTTCCCCTTGCTCTGTCATGGCTTATGAATAAATCACAATGCCACCACCTAATTTCAAATAACCTTGTTAGGTTCTATTGCTACTAGTTTTGAGCATAAAATATGCTGTCCTTGCCACTATCACAATGACCACTAATTCAGGTTGTATGCAGCTGGTAAATACCAGTCACTTGTTCTTGTGTTGCTTCAAAAAAACTAGTTGTCAATGCTGCACTAAAATCTGGCTGGACACTGACATGTGAACTGAGTATTTGGCAGCTGGATCTCAACTCCCAAATATTAACCTCCAGAAGGAAACACAGCACAAGCCAATTTCATGAGGTGTTTTCTAACAGGGAAGATTTCTCCTTTCAGCAGCCCACTGACAAAGAACACAGACCACAACCAGAGCAGGCAATCAGGCTGGAGGGAGGAGATGTTTGTCACTCCAGTGACTGTGTAGATGGAGTTACAGCCTCCCAGGTTGCTGCAAACTTCTTTTGCCTGTTTTTGAAAAGCTGGAAGTTTACAGCTCTAACTTACCAGTGAAGTCTGCATCCATCACTTCAACACCCTGCACACATTCTGCTCACAAAGATTTAAAATGAAGTACCATAAGACAGAATCATTATTTTCTTTTCAACTCCACCTCTTCTTTCCTGCTTATTTTTCTATTAAAACTGACTCCTAAGACACATTTTTTTCTGAATACAGAACTACAAAGAAGCCTTTCATTAACTCAGGAGCTGAAGCAGTCTATAAAGCAACTGTTTTCTACATTTCTAGAAACACTAAGAGAAGTTTTGGCAGGAAGAGTCTACTCCCAAAACCAAATATTGGGGGAGGAGCAGGGAAAAATCCTGAACAAGTTCTGCTTTCTTTTTAAGCCACATGTCAGCAATATTTTCCTCTTGCAGAGAATATGAAGATCCCAAAATTCTTCATACTGCAGATACTCCTGGTAAATTATCCTGAAAAGGCTAAACACCATTTTTTTACAAAAGGAGTTCTCTTAAATCCCTTCTCAGACCAATGGCAACAGTTAAAAATCTCCCACTCAAAACTTCTGTAGAACTTTGTAGACCACACTCAAGCTCCAGGAAAACAGAATAACCACTTTCTACATGGATTTTGAATTGCCTTTCATATGAAGGAGGAGAAGAATCCTACTTCAGGCTCAGACACCTCAACTATTAAACTACTGTCACAATTCAGGTAACAAAATAAAAACCAAGTAATGACATGGCTCTGAACACTTGGAAGACCCAGATGCATGGAATGAAACAATGCCTTGGTTTTGCTTTCTATATAACCTCAGAGTCATTCATTTCCATTATCAAATTATACAACTAACATGAAAAGGTTTCTTTAAAAGACCTAAACCATGACAAGAAATGCATGTGGAATGTGTTAGGTACTGATTTGTATACTATGCATTTGCTGAGCTAGGAAAATTCAAACATATACTGGAGAAAAGGGCCAAGACAAACACAGAGCCTGGCTGCATGAAAGAAGGGGTTTATTTGTTTATCCACATGATTTCCATGTAAGTTCCTCCAAGAGACTCACTCAGTGCATTCTGGAATAGTCCCCTAAAAACGTCTTCAGAGATAATGACTTTTTTGGGGTTTTTTGGCAAGGCGAGGAAATTCAGGCAGTGGCAATTACTTAAGAAATGGAATTTAGAAGATGCCACATATCTTGATTTGAACCTGAAAGTGTCTTCAGAAAAAACTTGTAGAACCTTGAAGATTCTGGAATACTCATTTTTTTGTCCTACTCTTTTCAATGTTCCCTGGCAGTCCACAACCACATCCCTTCATCTTCCACAACTACATTTAAAATACATGTAAGACATAGACCACTGTCCTCCTGCTGCAAACACCAAATGTAATTAGTAATGGCATAATCTGACCACAGAATTTTTCTACATAATTTCTATTAACAACCAAGAATTTCAAGAAACTATAAATGGTATTTTTTATCAAAATTAAATTGTCTGTATCCTATTGCAAGGAAAGGATGAGGACATAAAAAAATTGAATATTCTGTGACTTTCAAAAAAGCCAAAGGATTATATTTATTTATTTAAACAGTGTCTATCCCTTATGCAAACCCTTACCTGCTGTTTGTTGCCTTTCCTTGTTAACATGACAAATGGCATCTTCTAAATT
>WEIV01011192.1:393459-419287 GCA_013390005.1 Calyptomena viridis | reverse complement strand
TATATATATGCAGGCATATGTGGTAAATTGCAAAAAATTCTTTTTAAATGAACAACTCTGATATTCTAAAACTACTCTGCTCAGCTGACAGGTAAATAGTCACTGAACTTCAGAATTAGCATCTACATAACACCAAATGGGTTTTTTTCCCTAAAGGTTGACTATTATCAGACTGGTTAATCTGAATGCAAAAAACTAAGCCACCAAAACATACATGGAATCTGAAATCCCCTTTCAGCATGGAACAGAGATCCTCTGCTACATCAGACATACAGGGATGCAAAGTGGCAACCAGTCTTGCATAAAATGGCAGCAAATCCAACCTGCAAACAAAGGAGAGGATAAACCAGACAATTAACTTATGGACAAAAATGTATTTATGTCTACAAGTATGGATGTCATTTTAGTTGTGGAAAGAATAAATGGCATACACTGACAGAACTACATACATGCAATTTTTTGGGATCACTTCAGCTTGCAATATCATTTAAACACAATACAAGAAGGTAAGTTACCATGTCCTGTTGGAATCCTTCACAGTTAATTTCCTTTTGAAGCTACTGCCTTAGGTAAAATGCCAAATATTATCTTAACTACAGAATTTGACCTTCAATAAATTACCACACAAAGTGAATTCAGATCCATCTCAACATGCAAAACAAAAAAGTCTTGTAGACAATTTCAGTGGTTATTGCTAGGTTGTTTTTGTGGGTTTTTTTTATTTAGCAGCAGCAGGCATAACCAGGAAGGTAGGAACATCTTTATTTTTAAGGTGGCAAACTTCTAAATGAATGTAGTAGTTATTACATAAAACAAAGCTCAGCAGATGTGATGTGACCACCCTTTTCCCCCAAAATTCAGTTAGTACTCCCACAAATGGTAGTATTTCCAAGCTTTCTATAGAACTTCCCTTATTTTCCTTTCTCTTTCCTTGATTACATGCCTTCATACCCATTTCCTCTGCACATTTATGCAAACCAGCTGTTTGCATATATCACTTTTAAATGCAGAGAAACAACTGCACACTGAGGCCTGATAGTATCATTTAACAGCTGAAGGAAGTAGTTTGGGTTTATTTTCAGAATGTTAAGGCAGTAAACACATGAACTGTAGAACAAGACTAAGGTTTTAAGTGGAGAAAAACATCCTAAATTTTCATGCTTCAAGTGAGAAATTGCCTGTAAGGGAAAAAATGGATCTTGAGTTTGTACTTTATGAAGGATTAAGGGTTTCCCTACTGCTAAGGAAAGGAAAAGAAAAAAAATGCTGACCAAAACCTCTGAAAGCACAGATGATACACAGAGCTTGTCCTGGCACAAAGTAAAACTGGGAAAGCACATCAGGACAAAACCCCCAAGACAAAGCACCCATGGCTGCCTCCCTTCTCCCTTCCACTGCTCTGTCACCAGAGCACATTTCCAAGATCTTTAACATCCACTTACAGAAAAAGTGATAATGATGTATTAAATTGTGTATTAGAAGCATCAGAAAATACTTCCTGCAAGAGGCATATTTAAGCACCCTCCTGATAACAAAAAAACTCCTGGTGAAACATTGCAGGTATCTCAGTTACCTATTTAACTGTTTTTATCTCTTTTGTTAATTAATAACTGAAGCAGTATTTACATTTTTCAAACTTGTTGGAACACACAGTCAAGGCTGACTACCCATGGCATATTACTACCATGTTATTAAGCATTTAGCATTAACTTTCAGAGAAGTGAAAGTCTCATTACTTCACACATAGAAAAGCTCAACTAAAAAAGGACTGTGGCTGAACTGAGGGGGTGTATTTGAACTGAGGGGATTTCTGTATGGCATTTCTTTTAAGACAAATACCAGAAAGTTTTATTCTGGTCTGAACAAGTACCTGCCTGCTGAGAGCTAATAATTTCATCTCTGTAAACTGAACATACCCAGGGGAATATTAAAGTCTTAGAGCACATTGTAGTTATTCCCTCGCAGGATACAAAAGGTTTCTTCATGAGGAATCATTACCAAGACTGGGAATTTCTAAATAGGTGAAATATAATAAGGAAAAGCCTTGGGTCAGTTACTCTGAAATTGGCAATCAGAGGCTGAATCAGTTCCCCTCGTGGGAGACAAACTCGTGTTCAGCAGTGGAGTCACTGAAGTGTCAGTGGCACCATCTACTGGTACCTGCAGTGCTTTGTCTTCTCCAAAAGCATTTCTTTCTCTTGAGAAGGGGGCAAAAAATTAACTAAAAAACCCACCCGACCCCACAGTATTGCTTTCTTTTCCTGCTCTTGCACATTATGAAGGAAGACCTGGCATCAGAGGTGAGTCAGTTTCACTGTGAAGTCTGTACAATATGCACCACCACAGTAAAAACACACCACTTCTGACCATTGTCATTCTGACCACAGATCTCAGACTGAAATCCAGTCAACTCTGGATCTCAGGATCACATGAACTGCACTTCAGTGAAATATCTAAGAGCACTTCTTTTTTGTAGAATTGCAAATATTTGTTAAAAAAAAACAAAGCACAACCCACACACAAAAACTTTTTTCAAATTAAGTCCTAACTGCAATCTCTCTAAAATGGATGCATCCAAAATTTTATACCCAGAAAGAGTGAAGGGAGTATTTTGTACATCTCTTAACTTCTGGGAATCTAAAAGAGAGACAGAGATTGAAGCTACAGAGCAAGAACTCCTGCCTCAGCAGCACAAACATAATCCAGATAAATGCAGTGTAGCTGTTCAGGCCCTGTGAACACTAAGTGCCACCCCCCTGCCCAGTGGGAAGGGAAGGATGCTGTGGAACTGGAATGCTACCAGAGAAGTGCTTTTGGCTTCTATTTCTTTACCATGGTATAAACTCCTTGATCTCAAGCACATCCCTCAATTTTATTCTCAACTGAGACACTGGTAAGTTCAACTGGACAAAAAGGACCTTGCTACTGAGAATTCTCAGGATAAAGAGCAGAAAGAAGGGAGGTACATGGGAGGTTTACAACTTGTGGGTTAAAATGTGCAGAACTATTTAACACTTAAGAAGCAGCTAACTTCTAAATTTAGGAAAACCAACAATATGAAAAATTTCCATCTGAACAACTGATGTCTTTCTTAGTAAACTTCACAGATCACCATAGATGAGAATGGCAAAAAATATCAGAAAGCACAACAGCCCTTATTTACTGCTTAGCATTTGTCTAGAAATGTTTAGAATTTCAGGCCTAAAAAGAGATTTTAAACTTCTCATACTGAAGTAAAAAAAAAAAATCAACAAAATTGCAGTAAAACTTAAATAATTATGTATATATGTACAGGAAGATAATTCAGTGAGACAGCAAAGAATTCCACACACACACCCTAAGGCTGTGAGCAGTATGGGTTAAATCACTGTCTCCAGTCCTGAATTAAAGGCTAATATTTAACATTAAATCAATCCTCTAATGCAAATCTGAAAGCCACTCAGATGCTAGCATTGAAAAATCTTTTTAAAAGGCTTTCTGTTCTGTTGGGTTGGAGGTTCAAATTGCAGCTGAAAACGTAAATGGAATCCATTCAACACTATTCAACAGAGCAGGGCAAAGATGTTGTATTCCAACACTGATCTACAGTGAGCTGAGGAAGAAACAGCCTTTTTTATCAAATTAAGTCTTCTGTCTTGAAAAATCCTGATTTGTCCCAATCTCTCCAACCCTAGTTGGAGCAGGAAAGCTCCCTGGCAACACCACATAATGACTTCCACTTCACAGTGTCTGCATTACTCCTCAAACATGAACATTTTTTTGTGTTTTATGCTTTCCTGGTAAAAGTGTCATATCTGCACATTTCCCCAAACTGATCTCTAGAGAAGAAACAGAACTTATTCTCTTATGAAATATCTAAATATGGTTGCCAACAAAACAGCTAGACTTAGACAGCATTATCTAATGTGCTTGGAAAATAAATGCTTTTGGAAAATACACTGCTTTATCTGCATCCTACAAGGACACTGTTCCTCTGAACCTTTCACAAGAAACCCTCCTCAAAAACAAAACCAAAACAAGCTTTCTTCTCCCACGGTATCCTGGGGAGATATTGTAGAAACTCCTGCAATTAGTAAAAACTAGTATGGCACAACAATAATGGAAAGTAAAGACATATCCCTGTGGCTCAGTGAAGAGGTACACAGAGCAAACCCATTGTTAAAGCACAGTACACAAAGCCTCAAAGCAGTGTGCTACAGGAGATATATAGAATTTTCTGCATAAAAAAGAATTATAAATGTTGATTTCACGACAGACAGTGGAACTGCTCCTTTACCAGCTGCCACAGTACAGATAATTTAAATATTAGGATAGATTGCCCTTCCAAGTCCTCTGCATCTATGGGCAATTCACCTGGTATTTACATTCCCACTGCTTGTGGCTCAGAACAAGCAGCTCAGTCAACATCCTGCTTCTCCTGCCAAGCATCCCAGAGACTGGATCACTAATGCAGGCAAAGGTACAGGCAGATACACACAACTGAACTGAAGATCTTACAGTTGGCAACTGGAGTATTCATTAGTCCAGCACATCTCAGAACAGAGAGCAGGGAAAGGTATTAATGAAGAACATTAATGGAATGCACATGTTTCTTAATATTAAGAACAATTAATATTTATATTTAAAAACAACAGTGAGAAAATCAGCTGAGTCATTCACTTCAGCATTAGTGCCAACTGCAAAGGCAGCAGCTCCTTGAGCCAACCCCACCATCTATTCTAGTCTACTGAGTTCATCTTCTGAAATCATTATTTTTTAAACAAATTTGTAGAATAATGGAACTACCATGGGCAAAAAAACAAATTACTGGCAATACAGGCACTACATAGGTTTCTAGGAACTTAACTGTGTTCACAGTTCAGCCTGATCAAAGACTCCTTTAATATAGTACAACATATTGGGAATTTAACTTTTGCTTTCATGCCACCTCTGAAACCACACTGCTGAATTTATAAGCCATCACACTGTTCCTGTTTAAATGTACCTCCTTTTGACACACAATGTCTACAAGTTCCTCCAGGTCATTATCACTCAATACACTTTAGGAGATTATGCAAAGAAAATAATGGATTTTCAAAGAGGTTCCACAAGTTAATGACCAATTTGAGCAATCTGGAATCTACAGCCCCAGGAAGAAACACAGGGCAGTGGTACCAACATTACTGTATGGTCACAGACCAGGCAACAAGCCACTTCCATTTTGCAAACATGGAATATTTTCTATTATGGTAGAGCAAAAGTCTAAGTGGTCCTGCTGATTTACACTGCTGCAGGTGCTCCAGGCTGTGAAAAATAAGTTCTTCTCATGTTGTGTTTTGATGCATTTCATGAATACCAGCAGGCTGATAAACAGAAATGTTACTTCTGCAACTTTAATTTGGGCTGAAGAGCATCTTGTTACATCTAACACAGAAGATACTCCACTGCCTGTCTCCTCTGTCAGTAATTCACATTTCAGGCACAATCAGGCCTCTATCAAAGTTTCCAAAGACTGAGGAGTCAAACCCTCAATTTTCAGAGACAAGAATACAGAAGAAAATGAAACATTACAAGCATTTCTAATTGCAAAAACTAGTTTCAAGGTAGAGCCAGCAAACAAACCATGGGTCTGCCAGCTAAGAGAGCAGGGCTATTAGCACAGCAGATGCTTATTACAGATGGGATGTAGAAACAGGCTGGAATTAAGGTTTAAAACACAGTGCAAGGCACGATTAAAGGTAAGCAAAACAAAACACCAAGGTCTGTTTATTCAAAGCAGAGGGCTACACATGTCTCGAGACAAAACAGACACTCAAGGAATGTTCTTTCCCCAGAGTTAAAAGGTAATGGAATCAAAGCAGTGTGAACTCCAACAAGAATTTCAAGATGATCACGAAACACTTTAAACTAAAAGCAGCATCAAAACAACCTCTCATGAGCAGGGCAAGGTGGAGCAAGAAAAGCAATTTGTTCACAATTTCACCTATTTAAGGCACAAGTTTACCAGAGAACAGAGAAATGTATTATTCTTTCAATTAAAATTTGCAACCGTTTTTGCAACCAAGGCTCCTCCTCTAAGCACAACAAACCCACTTACACAGAGAGACAAGGAGAAATAGCAGAAACTCTACCTAGACAGATGTACAGGGACAAAAGAGGCCAGGCTCAAACTGGCTGGCCTAGAACTGGCTGTTCCAGAAGGCACAAGGTTATTATAGTGGCTATGTACTATATCTGAATTAACATCACAAGAAATCCTCCTTCCTAAACTACACTGTGCTCTAACTATCCACAGGTTCTTATAGTAAAAAGTGCAACTTGTCCTGAAAGAAATATATCCTCCCTTTTTGGTAGAAGGTAGGTTTTGCTGTTGTTTTCATGGTTAAAAGGGATGAAATGATCTGCTATGAACACCAAGTACCAGTAAAAAAAAAAAAATTAATTACTAAAAACTTTTTTAACTTTTGACAAAATATTGTGGTGAATTGCTTGATCATTAATCCTAAATATTTCTTCGGTGCTGAAGCATAAGTCACTCCAGAAGTGCAGATCAGTAATAAAAAAATGCAACTTGGAATACACATTGGTTCTAAAAAATACATACAGATGTTAAGTTAAATAATGAATGGGTGGATCCAGCTTGTTCCCTTTCAGTTCTTACCTTTGTCTAGGAACTATGAAAAGTGCTCGTACAAGTTTTCTTCTGTTGGCTTTTGTATTCATATTCATGCAAAAATCCATTGCTGCCTATAAAGAGAAAAGTGAATGCAATACTTCACCTTTAATGCAGTGGGGTTTATTAAAAGCAACAGAAAATGCTTTTCCAAAGTGTCTTTTACAGAGCTATTCCTATTACATGCAACTGCATTAAAAATAACCATAAAGGAGAATCTTCAGTTTTGTCTGGAACTGATACAGTTAGAAAACATATCCAGTGACAGGAGTACAGACTGAGTCAAAATTATTTCAGCTACTGCTTGACTCCAAATCTTGAAGTCTTTATTTCTGATCTGTCTGATCCAGCATTATGGCTTTTAAGAGTGGAAAAAATTTAAACTGTGACTGTACCTTGTCTATGAGGTCTCTGTTGACACAATTTGGAAGTTGCTGAAGAAAAGCATCCACTATCAATTTTAAATGAGATCCAGTACTGGCTTCTTCATCCTCTTGTTCTACCAGAGTGAAATAAAGAAGCAGCAGACATGTTTATGCTATGAGATACAGTGATTTATGGTCACAGTCCCCAAACACAGTGCACTTGCAATGTTGAACTGTTAAATCTTCATCCACAGATTCAAAAAATAAGTTGAATACAAAATTCTGATATCAACTACAAAGATGTCACCACACCAATTCCCCTACAGTTACCTTCTAACTGCAAAACTTGTGGTATGCCTCAGAAGTTGTCCAGATTTTATTAAGTCCTAGGGAAGAGTTTAGTTTCCTCTGTAACACAACAAGTTATAACACCAACACTTGGAAAGAACCCTTCCTTGGCCAAAGCAACACAACAGAACCTTGCTTCCTGAAAAAGGAAAGTGATGAAGTTTGGTTCTTTCCCAGTTTGAGGATGGTCAGCAGTAACAAGGCTACCTAGGAGGCATCTGAAAGGAAAATGGAGACAGACTTCAAAGAGTATGGTGGAGGTGGGAGAAATTACATCCAAGTAAACTACAAAATGCCCAACACCTGGTGAAGTCACTATATTTACAAGCTTGTAATTGTATTTGCTTTTTTTTTGTACAAATTTTGTACAAAATTGTACAAATACAATTTTGTATTTGTAGCTTGTAGTATTTACAAGCTACACAGCAAGAACCACCCTTATCTTGGAAGAGTCATGCTCCTCTTTCAAGTTACTGCAAGGAAGAGATAACAAAGATGCTGCACTGTAGGACTTCTCTTGGTTTTGGAACCTGCCAGGAGCAGGGGTTGAGCTTAGGTAGAGAAACACTAAGAATTGCTCCAAGGAACACTGCCAGCTCTGCCAGCCCCCCAGTCTGGAAGGTGCCAGAGATCAAAGCACACAACATCCCCTGCTCCTCTTGGCACAGGCAACTAGAAGTCAGAAGAACAGGAGACAAGGGTTCATTAAGGAGTAAAAAGAAAAGGAAGACGTTTCAGATGCTCAGACAAAAGAGGACCAAGTTTTAAATGCTTAATGGAACCCTTTCTCATCACTCATATACTCAGAGTTCACTAACACACAATAGCCCAAACACAGCAATTTGTAAATCTTGGTTTAATGCATTTTTCCATTTAATTATTTATAGCCACACCTTCCTGTCTCCTTCCTTTTCTCTTACAGCAATTACTTGTCTCACCTCAGTCTTCTATTGAAAGTGACTCAATGCTGTTGAAATAAATTAAAAAAATAAAGTCTCTGATAATTCAGAGATTTTCAAGACAATCTTTCCAGAGGTCCTGCTATCATGTTAAATTTAACAATTCCCCAAATATGTCTCTTCTTTCACTGGTCCTCTCCTCCACTGGTGGGTTACAGGTATTCTCACACTCTATCTCCTCATCATAATATGTGGATCCTTTCCAAACAGAAAAGCTCTTTTGTACTACCTGAAGCAACTCTGGGACTTAAGACAGAAAATTAAGAATTTTACAGTGACAGGAAATGAGACTGGTCAGGGCTCCTTTCCCTAAGACAAAAATTAGTTCATTTCTTGCTTTTCACATTGATCCTCCTGAGTTCCAGTCTTTCACCACCACATTTTAAAGAGGCATTAACCCTTTTTAAAAATTTACTACAAGTAGTAATGTGTAACAATTATGGTTAGACTATCTGTAGCAGTGTATCTGGGTGAAAACCAAATGATGCAGTATGAACACTGTAGAAACTGAAAGTAGTCTTTCTTTTTAAACCCCTTTATATTAACCAGAAATGCAGGTAATGCTGTAATTTTCAGGGATCAGAACAGAGAAAGCATCAGAAGACACTGAAAACTTACTGAAGTCATTTCCTGCAATAATTGGTGCCAAACAATCTTCTACTTCAGCAACAATAATTATTTGCCCTCCACTCTCCCTACATTCACTGAGAAAGCCCTGACTCCCTCACTGTCAGCATCGTCATTTCTACAAAACTGTAACCTCACAAAGGCCTCTCTCCCAGAAACTCTGCTCTGCCTGAAATCTTCAGTCTGCTTCATCACTCACAGAGGACCTAAGAGCAGTGCCTTGGTAAAAGTGGCAGCTCTTGCTCGGAGAGGTGAGTTTCCATAAGGAATTTGATCATGCAGGACTGTTCACAGTCAGATGGTACAAACCAACAGCGGCAGAAAACTGTTGGCTGGATCCTTCTCTGCTCAACTCTTGAGCAGAATGTTAAGCATCTCATTGAATTACAGCCTCACTGAGGAATGTGTTCAGAATCCAGTCTCACAAGTCCAAAAACATTTCTTAATATTTTCAGATTTTTTTTTAACTTCTGATCTCCACCTGGACATCTCTGAAGAACAGTGATGACTGTCACTGCTCCGGGGTTGGTGCTGGGACCGGAGCTGCTCAGCTCTGTGTGGGACACAGGCACTGAAGTTTGCCAAGGACACCAAGCTGTGTTGCTGTGGTCAATGTGCTGAGGCATCCAGCCCCCAACACAAGAACAGCACAGCCCTGCTGGGAAGAGTCCAGAAAAGGGCCAGGAGGATGATCAGATGTAGCAGAAGGTGTCTCTGCCCATGGCAGGGGGTTGGAACTGGATGATCCATAAAGGTCCTTTCCAACCCCAACCATTCTATGATGATTATAAATTCACTACATCAGGTAGGATTTTCAGTTTTAAGCCACAGGACCTCTAGCCAGAGGACTCTAGATGTGATTTTTTTTTTCCACAAAAGACAAGCTTCCTGTTTCAGAAATGAAAGAAAATAATCTGCACTAGTCCTTGGAAATCCAAAGCAGCAAACCTGATGTGTTTTACAAATCAGGCTCAAAGAAAACACCTCACTTGCTCATCTAGTAATTTCTCTCTTTTCCCCCATTTGGTAACACTGAAAGAAAACCTGAAAGAAAAAAAAGTCTTAAACATTGTGCTGCTGTTTCCCCTAGTAAAACACAGCTAGATTTTCAGATGTGCCTCTTGCAGCCCTTTACATGTAATTAGAGGTCAGAGTTCTTAACCTCTGCTATGTAAAGCCATAACATCATAAAAAAGATCTTTGCCAATTAACAAGACAGAAAGGCAGAGCTGAACCTTAGATTTCAAGAAATGTTAAAACCAGAAAATATTTTATTAGTACTCTAAGCACATTTGATGAGAAAAACCATTTATGCACTGAAGTCTACAAACCTCTTTGTAGTCATTTTTCAGGCAATTGCCTTTACCTTTGATTATTTTTAAAAGCTGTATAAAGGAATTGGAAACTTTCACTAAATAAACCTGTTTATAATACTTTTCACTTGTATGTAAATGTCTTGTTACAAAACCACTTTTAAGCACGATCCCAGCAGTTTCTAGCTCCAGTTTCATAAATAAATAAATGATTCCTCCTGAAGACACTCAATCTACAGACTAAACCCAATTAAGCTCAAAAAAACAAATCAAGAAGAAAAAGAATTCTTAAAACAAAATCCTTTTTACCTTGCTCATCAAGAAGCTTCTTTGTAAGATCTTCTGCCTCATCTCCACAGTCTAACTCCAGTGGATCATCATTAATATCCAGGTTCTCCAGCTCCAACTCCAGATCCTCACTCCCAGGTGCTTCCTTATTATCTTTGGCATCTTTTGAATCTATTTCCAAGTTAAGTAGAAATATTAAACTGTTAAATATACACAGTCGTGATAAAAATACAGCGAGAATCATGCTGCTAAACCTACACCTCTTTAGTGACTTAAAAAGAAATGGGGGCAAAGAACATCTACCTCTTGAGACTAAACTATCTCATTGTGAGGTGTCAGAGGTTTGATATCCTTCACACAGCACTACCCACAGACCTGAAAGCTGCAAACATCTGCCTGTGTTGGGGCTGCCACTTAAAATGGATTGCCATCACTTGGAAAGTGCAAGTAAAATAATGCAGCTTGCATACTGGGAAAGTCAGACAGAAAAAGAGCATTCTTTAGTACATGAGTAGCACAAACATTATTCAAAAATAGTCTCAAATGTAAAAACACTAATTTAATATTTTCACTGCATATTCTTCGTAGCTCAGCTGATAACATAACTGACAAAGTGAGGTAAGTGGAAAGTCTTTCACACAGACAAAGGAAGAAAAGCTAAAAGCAGAACAAGAGGAAGGTGTTGATGAAATAACATGCTATACAGAAGGTAAAATAAAAACTATATTTTCCTTTAAAACAATATATGAATCTCTAGATAAGGATTCAGAAAGGAATAGCCAATATTTTTCTTGGACCACAACACTAGTCTGCCACACAGCATTTTGTTCAAGAGATTACTACATTCTGTATATTGCTATTCTTTCAGGCCTCCTTCAAACCTCATTTGCAAACTATGCTTCAGAAAAAAAAAAAAATTCAAGGCAAACAACCTCATTAAAATACTTAAATTTTTCAAATAAAAATGTGACACAACTTCTGAACGGTGCACGGATCACATGGAAACAGACTTACAAAACAAGCACCTTGGTTAGAATCACAGGCAAATTAGTCTGGAGTGGACTTTGGTGAGTTCTCTCATTCAACCTTTTGCTCAAAGTGGATGAACACTGTATTAACACCTGATTTCTCAGGTGTTTTTCCAGTTGTTTTGAAAAATATCTGATCCAACATCTAATTACCCTCACAGGGAAATTTCAGAATTATCCCAACATGCATCTTCTGTTACACTTTGAGCCAGTGATGGTGAACTTTTATCCCATTATAACCAAACTCTACCAAAGCCTGGCTGTGAACTGAGGGCTGTGTCAGGAGTGAGGAACCACTCAGACCTTTTAATGTACTGGAATTTTATACTGAGAAAATGAGCTATCATTAACAGTTTAGCAAACAAATACCAGTGGAAAAAATTAACAATAACATCTTTCAAAGAAGGAAAACTCTCAGGTTTCTCACAGAAAAGTAAGGATTCGCTCACACTGGTTAACCCCCAATTATTTAAAATTTATAATTCTATCAATATTAAAACACATTTACTTTCTTCTTCCTTAAATACCATACCCAGATATAATCCCTATCCCACACAGTTTATTCCCTAAAAATCCATCCAAACTGGCGTACTGTTGATTGCCACAAATGATTTCATTAGAGACTCATTACTTCAATCAAATTTGTATATCTGTTGGACAAGATATTTTAAAATAAATACTCATCTATGCATCCTACCTCTTGAGTCATCTTTGCTGGAATCCTTGTTCTGGGAATATTTTTCATTATCTTTAAACAAAATTGCTGGCACAAAAGCCTTCAAGTCAATGAGGTTCTCATAGAAGTTTCTAGCATCTTCATCTTCCCAGATACCCCCCTCCAGGTCATATTCTCCAGGCTTTCCTGGAGTGAAGATATCAATACCAGGTCCATGTTCTGCAAAAAGAGTGAAAGCATATGAAAGTTATTTACACAAATTTATGATCTTCTACAGGGAGACTCCTTAAAGATTAAAAATCCTTTCAGAAACATGTTAATCTGTTTATTACTATCACTGTTTTCAGCTAAATTTTGCAATGTATGAAGTGTTTTAACAATTCCATCTTAATATTAGATACATCAAGAAGTTATCTTAAAACTGCAGATTTTGATTGAAAATACAGACAGTATCGAAGTGAAAGTCAAATAAGTAAAATCAAGCAGCACTTTATGTGGTATTAGAAAGAAAAGTTGTAACAGACCTTAATGACACCAGCATTAAAAGTAATCACATTGAGTATGATAAACTGCACTCCACTGAATTTTAAGAATGAGGTTTAAAAATAATAATTTTAAATTTAGAGGCATTCAAGAAATGCAGCTTCTTTAAGTTCAAGATCATTTCAGGCAAAACATACTCATGATTTCAACAACTTCTCAAATTTTAAAGGCACTGAACAGCTGTGTCAGCTAAAAGCTGCACTTGTGCTCAGGAGGTCAGAGAGCCACACCCAGTGACTTATCTGCCTTAACAATATCTTCCTGCTCAAAACATCACGACTCAAAATAGACTTTAAAGCTATTTTTGAACAATATCAGCTTCTAAAACTCAAACAGGTTTTAAATATTAAAAAACTGCATAATATTAAACAGAGAGGATCAGGTTAAAAACATTTTTAATTTTCCATTTATTCCTGTATTACCTGAAACAAATCTAAAGAGGTATTACTTAAGTTACCATAACTAGGCAGCACAGACAATAGTTATGCTTACATATTAGGTGTAATTACTTTAATTAAAAAAATAAAGTATTATTCATTCACTGATGTCCTCGAGGGGGAAAGAGGAGGAAGAGGGTTTGGGTGGTTTTCCCACATCCAGGCCAAGCCCAGTGTCCTGTTTCCTTGCTTTAAAACGTGCCTTACCCTCGGGCGTTGGTTTCTCCTGGGGAAGGTCAGGCATGTTTTCATCCAAAAGATCAGCCAGAGACTGGGAATTTGCCAACAGTTTCTGATACGACATGGCAAATTCCTCATATTGCTTGTGTCGGTCCTCACTCAGCTCCCCCTTGGAGTGCAGAATGCGCCTACAAAAACCAAAGTTACAGTAAGACAACACTTCTCCTTAAAATGCACTTGAGCTCTGCTGAACCCCCAGGATCTGCTGTGAGCAGAGCTAAGCTGCCCCCCTCGAGGGACCTGGGAGAATTCTAGGTGAGACTGTGATAGCAAAACATTAAGCAATTTTGGAGCTATTATTTTTCCAAACCACATTGAATTTCCAACTTCAGTCCCACTGAGGGTAGTACAGTCACAGAAGCTCTATCTGCAATTCCAAAGAGAAAAGCTAAGTTTTTGTCATGATTATGCTGTAACAGTCCTGAAAAGACTTCTGTAGTAAATTAAAACATTCAACTAAGATGAAAGCTGGATAAAAGTTGCTTTGCACCTGTAACAACCCATCTCCATGTTGTTTAAATGGTTACATGGGCTATCACCACCCAGAGGCTCAAAAAAAATTGCATGTTAAAAGCAGCCCACTGACTTGCCAACAAACCAAGTCATTTCAAGACTATCGGTCCAAATTAAGAGAACTTCCGTTTTTCAGTTGCTCTTGATTTTATGAAACTATTCATATTTTTTTGAAGTTGTCATTTTTAAAACTGAAATCTGTTCTCAAAAGCAACCTGCATTTGAAGGAACAATCACTGCTTACAAGAGCACAAGAAAACTTTCAGGGGTCCAGGCAGAACTCTATTTTCTTATCAAACTACAATTAAGGCCATCTTGATATCTTGACCAAAAATATCAAGCCCATTCATTAGTTTAACCAAATATACAAACCAAGGTAATCTCTGACAGTACAAAGCTTGCCACAGAAGATTGATCAAAGACTGTCATCCTTGATTTTGGATTTAACTGAGAATAAGCTGGTTGCTCATCAGCAGTGTTCTAGTTTATCCTGAACTACAGCTCCTGAGAAGAGCCTTTTCCCATGTGGCGTGATCCATCCACCTGCTGTGCATGAGCAGTTCCCACATGGCCCAGGCACAGGCACTTCTCTCAGTAAGGAACACCCTGGGCCAGCCCAGCTGTTTGGGGACCAACTACAGCCAAGCTCCAAAAGGGCTCAGATCCAACATGGATTTCCAAAGGGAAGGTGACAGAATGAGCTTGCTAGCCAAATTCCAATGTTTTACAGTAGCCTGAACAGTGTTAACAACACTGCACCAAGTAGCTGGAGCCAGTGAGAAGGCACCCTGCACTGACATGAAAGCATCAGAGTCTGAACAAAGGTGCAAATGCCACAGTTCCTGAGGCAGGTTTTATCATGACATCATCAGTTGTGTGACTCCATTACCATGAGGCTGTTATTATGCACTGGGTACACAATCAGTCTTGCCAAAACACACAAACATTTTGTGGTATAAAAATTCTAAAATAGTTTAAGAAACATAAGTTGAGGGATATCAACCTTGGCTTTTTTTCAGTTTCAGGTTAATTGCAAAACAAGAGTCATCTCTGCACACTGGACATTCACAGGGCAAACAACAAAACCCCTTATAGCTTTATACCAGAGGTGTCTGGCCAGAGGGCAACAAGCAGCAGTGCTGCCAAAAGTTCTATTTCTTGTCCCTCTGATGCCTGTATAAAATACATTACCTGCTCCTGCAAAGTAAAGCAAGAAAAATTAACAAATTAAATAACCACCGACAATTTCTAAAGTGCAGTAGTTCAGTTTGGATTCAGGAAACACGTTAAGTGCCAATTCATAGCTTCTCCATGGAGACAGCTGCCCATTATGTACATATTTTAAGTTTAAAATACACCAGCAGCCTTATAAACATAAGCAATAAAGCTCTGTGCTATTATTAAAAAAACCAAAAAAGCAAAGTGCTGTAACAACAGTACAAGAGTTTTGGTTCCCAGAAGACAAGTGTTAACAAATTCAAAGAAGATAAAGCACACAAAGCAACCTTTACAAAGCAAAATTCATTTCTGAACACAATTAAAAGTACAGCACCTGTCTTAATGTCTCTTCAAAGCTCAACAAGGCATTCATTTTTGAAAACTCTCCCTCAGAATTTGGGAATCCAGTTGATTCCTTCCAATGACACAGACTGACAAGTTTTGCTGTGCCCTCAGCTGTGTAACCAAATGACCACCAGGTTCTACTGTCAAAGCATAACCCAAGGTAGTTTTCCTAATTCTCCACTTATCCAGAAACATTTGTGTACAATGATGCTTTAATTTTATCCCAGTGATGTGCAGGTAACACACTACTAAAGCACTGTTAATTTCCAATATTAATTTTCAATTAATTCAACCAATCTGCACAGCTTGAGTTATTTCAGTCACTCTCCTGACACAGATAAATTTATGAGTTATTTACCTGACAAAATATCATAACCTAAACATATGACACAGTTGATGCACAAGAGGGAACAGTTCACTTCCTGTTCTATTCATTGGTTCTGGAATAACAGTATGAATAAAAACTGTTGCTCTCATCAAAATGGATCAGATTTTTGATACACAAAGAACTGTTTTATCCAATAGAATTACTGGCTGTTTTTTTAAACAAAAAACCCCCAATCAAACAAAAACACCCTAAAAAACCCCACCCACCCAAAGAAAAAAATACAAAAGCAAGAGAGCAACCAATTGCACAATCACCTTCCCAAAATCCACAGTTTAGGAAGATTTCTATAGTATTCACAGACTTCTTGCCAGGCAAATTTCTGTCTTGCCCTCACACCTTGGACTTCCATAGTGTGCAAATGCCAACAACCTGTTACTGACACGTGAGCAAATAAATTTGGTACCAAAGTTTTTTGATGTCTTATTTCTTTAACAAAACTTATTCCTCAACTTTTATTAAGGAGTTAAACACCTTAAAGTTCAGAGAGAGAAATAATTGCATTCTCTTAACCCAGTGATAAATGACAGTTCTTCACATTCCCTCCCCAAAACAAAGCTTTGCACCCCAGTTCATAGGGATAATTCAGATGAGGAGGTGCATAAAGAGGTCCCTTCTCTGATGAGATCAGACCAGGCTGCTCAGGGCTCTATCCATTTATTTTTATCCAGTTGTACAAGTAAATACTGAAGTATATTTCTCTCCTAGATCACTTAAATTTTCTTCTTCTTGGCTTCTTAACATAGTTTATACCTCTTTGAAACTTTTTTTGCTTTATTTCATATCCTACAGACTTTTTAACACCCACTCATTGAAATGCCAGCCAGAACCAAGCACAATTGTGAAAGTATAAAGGTTCATATGCATTAACTTTAAAAACTAACAACTAAGTCAATAATGCACTTTAAACTACTAAGGTACTTGTAGAAATAACAGTACCTCAAAAGTCTGTTTATAGTCCTGTGAAATACAACACTTGGCTGACTGAGACCAGATAGGACTGCAGCACAAAATCCATCAGCACAATGGATCCTTGGTTTGGGAACATGAAATTTTAATGTACTGCAACACAAGTATCTGAACTGATGTTCGGCCTTGTGGTTGAAACCTGTGTGTACACACAGTACATGTGCATTTCTATCTGTCTGGAATGCTTCCAAAAAGAGTTAAGAACAATCCAGTTTTAAGACCAGCAGCTGGGTTTAGACTGGCTCCAAGATGCTTTAAGGAAAACAACTATTAACCAATGTGAACATGGTAGAAATAAAGTTATTCAGATCCCAAAGTGTGTATATTATTCACAACCTGCAATATTAGTATTACTTTAATACAACAATATAAAATTTGCCCACCTTGAAGTGTAATGGATAATCTAAACTAATTTTTCCTCTATGCTGGTACACCAAAAAAGTAAACAAGCCAAGCCATTGTGGCATATGCTCCATTAGGTACATGTGGGTGGAAAGGGAGAAATCAGATTGTGCCAACTGGAAAAGGATAGTACCAGCTGGGAAAGCAGCATTGCTCTCACGCTGATAAGGAAACAGAGCAAAGAGAATTAAAGCTAAAGGTCAACCTCCCTTTTCTTTAAAGATATTCAAAGACTCTGTTTGGTCTTTGAAAAATTCCCATCAAATTTGGACCTTTTTTTAGATACAATGCAGAACACACTTATCTTCCACACACTGCTAACAGACTTTATTTATAAATACTGCAAAAAATTTAGGCATTTCATAAATAAACTATTTCTTAATTCATAAATAAAAAGCAACGTTCAAGTGTCACCTGTTTTGTCTTTCAATATTTTGTAGCTCCCTGTGGTCCCTTTTCAGGTGTTTGGTCAAAGACGTAAAGTATTCCTTCAACAAATTCTGGAAGGGCTGTTGTTTCTCTGGACTAATTATCTCACTAGGAGGAAAGCTCAAGTTAAACTTCTCTGCAACAGTTTTTACTTTCCTTGGTACCAAACCAGCAATGTCATCTCCACAGTGCCGACAAAAGCTGATAACCACAGAGACATGAGTGTGGGATTCCCGGTCAGCGTTAATAATATTTTTAAGCTGCTCATAGATTAAAGACAAACCTTCCTTGTCAGTGAAAATCCCAACTATTGTCAATTCCGCAATGAAACGCAAATCAGTTCTTAACTTGGTAATGTTGGGAGTCTTCTCCTCTTTCCTCGCTTCAAAATGTTTTTTCCAAGCCTGAAGTAAGGAAGGAGCAAAATCAGCGTATCGCTGGTGGAACAGGGAACACAAGTGCACAGCGCAGTTCACATCCGAGATTTTCAGTTTGGCCTCCACAATAGAAGCTACAGCCTCTGCAATGTATTTGCTTAAATTCAGGCTATTAAAGTCATGGGACAAGGAGTCCCTTTGTTGCTCTGTGATGGTTTTTAGCTTCTTAACAAAAGCTGTGTTCTTCTTCAGACTGGAGTCCAGTCTGCTGAAGAAGTTTTCCTCGGGACGATTCTCCGGTGCGCTCTGGTTTTTGCTGCGGAGCTCTTTCCTGGCCTGGTGGCGCTCCCAAGCCTCCTGATGGAGCTGATGTGCTTCCTCTTTTTCCCTAAGAGACATAAAAATTAGTCATTTTCCTTACAGAACAAAATGTTTAGTTACTTTCAGATCACAGGAAAAAAGGTCATGGTTGGAAACCCTTCCGCAGATCTAAACACAATTTCCCTTTAATACTCTCTTCTTAAATATTTACCAAGTTAATCCTAGAAAGCTAAAGCATCTGCTTCATAAACTCTGTTTTTGTAATGCAAAAGGCAAGTACTACTTGTTACAAAATAAAATTTCTGAAATATTTCTATGCAGAACACATTAATCCCAACAGACTTCAAAAATATAAACATAAAACTCCATTTACTCCAGAAGGAGGTGAAGTTCTTACAGGAGAGGACAACAGCCTTTTAACATGTCACTGTATTACAAAATTAAGGGAAATCTTCTATTCCCAGACTCCTGAAATTACACAGAAAATTTTAAATAGGTGAAATATATATCCTAGCTAGAACATGGCTATCACATTGCCTCAATCTTAAAAGTGACATATTTCAGACATAAGAACATCCAGAATCTTAGCTTTATTGGCCATCTTCAACACTGCAGTATGCTTGGACAACACATTAAGAAACATTGTCATGCTAATATCATATACTAAACTGCCAGGTTACATTCTGAGTTTGCCATCCAGGTATCAATTGTCTGTGTTTGATTAAAAGAAATGACAGTCATTCCTCACAGCAGATTTGCTCCTGTTATGGTTTGCAGACTTGTTAGAGTATGCATTCCTAATTTCATGGTGCTAATGCCTCTCCATCTTAAAAGAAACTGCATCTTTACTGTGCTGGTTTGGGCTGGGACAGTGGCCTGTATGGGGCTGGTTTGGATTTGTGCTGCACTCAGTGCTGGTAGCCCAGGGATGTTTCCATGATTGCTGGGCAGGGCTCACACACACTCCAGGCCTTTCTTGCTCACCTCACCCCACCAGTGAGGGAGGCTGGGGGTGCACAGGGAGTTGGGAGGGGACAGTCAGGACAAACTGACCCAAGGGATGTCCCAGACCACACAATTCCATATATAAATCCAGGGGAAGAAGGAAGGAGAGGGGTGTGTTTGTCTTCCCAGGTCACTGTTACACGTGATGGAGCCCTGCTGTCCTGGGGATGGCTGAACACCTGCCAGCCCATCAGAAGTGGGGAATGAATTCCTTGGTTTGCTTTGCTTGTGCACACAGCTTGTCCTTTACCTATTGAACTGTCTTTATGGCAACCCACAAGTTCTCACTCTTACTCTTCTGATTCTCTTGCCCATCCTGTTGAGGGGAGGGAGTGGCTGTGTGGGGCTGAGTTGCTGACTGGGATTAAACCATGACATTTATTCAAGCATAATTGTGCATTACATAATCATCACATGCAGAGCACTATCAAAGCCTCAGATTAGAAACTAAAATAACAGAGGTTACAAGCGAAATCTCAAAACTATGTAGAAGTTTGAGCACACTCAGCCACATAAAACTTACAACACTACCTACAACCTCTTAAAATTAATTCAGACAGGTCATCTTTTATAATTCTGCCCATAATCCTGGCAGCAGAACTACAGCATTTGGCACAATTAAACCATAAAAGACAACTTACTTCAGTTGAGCAGCTGCTTCTTCTTGTTTCTTTTTCTCTTCCTCCTCTTGTTTCTTTTTCTCCTCTTCTTCAAGTTTCTTTTTTTCTTCTTCTTCTTTCTTCTTTTGTTCCTCTTCTGCCTTTACTTTATCCTCTTCTTTTTTCTTTCTCTCCTTGTCTTCCTTCTTTCTCTTATCCTCTTCCATTTTCTTCTTTTTATCTTCAGGAACCTTTAAAGTGTCTCTCTTCATGCCAACCTTGACATCTTCTTTTGGCTTGTCCCTTGTGCTCACTGGTCGCCTTTCACTAAACTCTTTATTATTTAACTGAGATTCCTTTTCTTCCATATTTGCTGGCTTTTTGCGCTCAGCTGGCATCGTGTTACCCAGGCAAACCTGCAGAGAATCACAGGAAAATAAGTACTTTTAAATTGCTGTTGATATTTTAGTCATTTTTCACAGCCTACCCATATTCAATTAACTCACAAATGCCTGACTCATCAGAGTAAAGGTTTAAGTTTTCTTGAACTGAGAAATGAACCTAACAGGCAAAAACTAATTATTTTGTAATAGTGTTGTACTGCAAAGTTGTCTTCAGCATGAATTGTGAAGTAAAAGCACCTCAAGCTTCTACAGCACATGGAATACAAGGTATTGGAACATAAACTAAAGTCCACCTGAAAAAAAATTCAAAACTGATGAAAGCAAAGTACCCCCAACTTAAAAATAATTAAGAATTTGATTCATCAGCATTCACCTGCATCTCACTGACCTTTCTATAGATCTCCCAATACTCCCCCCTCCACTACCTAGGACCATAGGATAATGCAGGTTAGATGGCACCTCAAGTAGTTTACAATCTCCTGCTCAAAGCAGGATCAGCAATGAGGTCACACCAGACTGTTCCAGGCTCCAGCCTTGAAAAGTGCCAAGGAAGGAAACTGCCTCTCCAGGCAACCTACTGCAATGCCTGACTGTCTTCACTGTGCACAGGCATCATCTTGCTTCCTTCTTTCCTCACCCCTCCCAAGACTTCCCCAGCCATCTCCAGGACTCTTCTCCAACACTCAGCACAAGTAGCAGCTCAAAGGTGAGCTGTGCTGACCAAGCTGTACACACAAACCTCCCTGCCAACAGAACAAACAGAAATAAGATCAGAAAGGCTACAATCATCCAGAGTTATCAAAGGCTACCATTCTTCTCTCCTTCTACTCAACCAACATGTTATAGGAACTTTAGCCTCTTGGGGGTTTTCAGCCTTCTAAGCTTTGGTTTCCCTTCTCTAAGGATACAAAAGGTAACACATGCTGAGCACCAAAGGCTAAAAATCACAGCAGAATTTTGATCAGAAGGAAACCATGGAGGTACCTGGTTCAGCCCCTTGCTCCAAGCAGGTCCAGTCAGACCAGGGATTTGCTAGCTAAGGTTTTAGAATCTTCAAGAAGGGAGATGCACAGGCCCTTTCTGGGCCCCCTTTTCAGTACCTAAATAACACTGTGAAAAAGCTTTTCCTGGGATTTGCTACGCCCCATCTTGCATCTGCTTCTTTTCACCCAACCCTGTACACCTTTGAGAAGAACCCACCTCCACCTTCTCTATACTCCTGGTAGATTGTTTTAAAGACAGTAATAAATCTTCCCTCTCTCTTCTTACAGATTAAGAAATCCAGTTCTTTCAGTTTCTCAACATACCATATCCTCAAGGCTCCTTATGCTTTGGTGCCCCTCCAGTATTTCAATGCCTTTTTTGGGAACAGAGAACCCACACCTGGATGTGGCGTCCAGACGTGGTTTTGTAAGTAGCAAAGAGAGGGGGAAGACTCATCTCCTTCAACCTGAGAGGTAACTCCTGGTCCTGTGGTCTGGAATGCAGCTGTCCCTAATGCAGGGCATTCTGCTGACTCATGTCAGGCCCATAGGAGGCAATCAGAACCACCTAAGCTTTATTTACTTCAGGCTAAATTGATTTCTTACACCAAAAAATGATTTTCACATATTCATATGCTTAAAGTTAAATGCATATATAGGTGGGATTGATGGGACACAACAGCATGTGACACCTCCTGAAGAACCAACACTTTGTTTTTAACAGTAACACCAGTTTGAGTCCCAATTGCCACCCCTACTTTTGCCCTTCTAACATTTAACTCTGACTGGATGATGAAAACATGCTAAATTCACAGATTTCCAGCATCTGCTCAAAGTGGATAATGAGACACATGCATTCCAATCTAATGTAGAGAGCTTCTAGTATTATTTTTAAATATTTTGAAATATATTTATAAGTAAGACACCACACTAAACAAAATCTCTGCTTCTAAGTATTTCACATTTTCTCCCCCACCTCCCAAACAATAAGATGACAGATTCATATCCTGACTATCCCAGCCATATGGAACTCTGTGTTACAATATTTAAGGTGCTTGTCCAGGTCTTCTGAAGAAAAAATAGCTTGCAAAAATTCACAGTATATACAGATATGAGCAGAGACAACTTACCAATGGGGAACCTATTCAGGACTTTGCCTCTTTGACAGCAACTGGCAACAGCACCAAAGAAATATCTCTGATTTATGGAAATCAAATCAGTATTGCTTAAACAAGAACTACCAAATTTGGCTCCCCAATGCATGTCTACAGCTAAAAGATTTCACATCTCAAAATCTCAAAACTACTTGGATTTCAAAAACACTGACCTACATCATCTTAAAACAATATTACTGTGAAATCAGCACTTAACCAAAGAGGGGAGGGGTCAACAAAACCCATAAAAACCAACAGTCCCCCAAACTTCCTCATATTAAAAGTCTGAACTAATTTTATCTCTGTAGGCCAGTTAAGTGGGACCTGTTCCTCACAGTTCTATCTGGGAGATGAAAATCCTCTGTGTTCTGTTTCAAAACCAACAATAACTATTTGCTAATCTTTTTTCACTATGAATCCACATTGGAAATTCCATCAGTTTGAGACAGCTAAATTCTCTCTCCCACCATTTTTAACAAAAGGGGTTTGCAAGGAAAGCTTCTGGCATGTAAACATCACCATAATATCTCACTAGTATGTGAGGTGCATTCGAACATTGCATAAGACTCTCCAATAACTGTATTAAAATGTTTTTAACCAAGAAGTCCATTAAATGAAAAAAAAAAAAAAAGGAGTAACATATTTATTTTAAAAAGAAAAGGTATTAGATTCTGAAAGATACTAAATTGGGAGCTAAGTTTAAAAGGAAAACATTGGGAGAAAAATTATGACTAAAGAAATGCTGGAGAAATGTGTCACAGTTCCAATACTCTGGCTTTTATTTTTGTTCCCCACCTATAGTCAGTAGGGTAATTCAATTACAATTTGGGAAAAACAGACAAAAAACCTAATAAAACCACCACAAAACAAAATATCCAGCTACACATTAACTTTTAACAACATGGTCACTCACCAAAACCATTACAACACTCATTTAAATTTAGGAACTCAGAATTTTGTTTTAGAGACACATCTGATGTTTGCTTGTATAAAAGCAAAACAGAGAAGGTGGGATAGAAAGAGACGGAGCATAATCAGATATATTATGATTTCAACCACAAGGCAGTGTTATCCACTTTTCCCCTTGAACACTGGTGACCAAAAAATCCCTAACAATCCCCCAGATGGGGGTCTGGATGATGGGGGTCTCACAACAGACTTCTGTATCCCAGAACAGGTATGTCACAACACTCCTCACTACCTGCTGCGTGTACATCTCCTTATCTCCCAAACCTTTCCAATCCCTCTGCCAGCTCGTTTGTGCCCACCCCAGTCCGAGGGCAGCAGGAGGTGGAGCAGCTGCTGCCTCTGAGCTGCACAAAGAGCCCGCAGGCTGAGCCGGCAGCCAGTGCGGAGCCTCCTCAGACAACAGTGCACAAGTGCCCCGGGAATGGTCCATCGCCCTTCCCCGGGCAGGGATGGGGAGCCAGACTTTGTTACTTTCCCTCAGCTGCCAATTATCACAAGATCTGGTAGAACATTTAAACCTTCAAAACATCTGCCTCGTTGGACTGAAAGGCTCAAAAAGCTGTAGAAAGGAGGGAAAAATGGAAATGCCTGGGTCTCGTTTCCATAGGAAACTAAGGTGAAGAGAAACAGTTTGGTCCAGATTAAGGGAATGGTACAGAAACATTAAGAGAAACTTAAAGATTAAGAGAACTTCTATTCAATACCTCATGTTTATGTGAATGTACTGATGAAAGGCACAATAGTGACATGAACTCCATAAGCCAACAGATAGGAGAAACCAGCACTCACAGCTGAAAATTAGGACAGAGAAAACAGACAAGACAAACATCCATATGCCTTTAGACTCTTGACAGCCCATTTTTGTAGTGACATTTACTTACTTTAACACTTCTTTTTAGCTTCAGTACCTACACACACATTTTTTTCAGAGAAAACTACTTGTCTTAATTTTTCAGAATTTGACATACCTTATTTACAGTTAAGACACTTTTTAGTGTACCCAAATTTCTAGGGGTTTTTTTATACCATTCTTGGAATTTGAAAAAGTGATGGGACTGGGTTCATGACACTCTGGGTTCAGAAATTTAAGAAATAGGTCTTGAACCACAGAAGAAACTCCCAAGAAAACCAGTCATGTAAGGTATTCAGTAACACTAACCTAGTCACAATTCAGAATAAAAGGACAAACATGAACATCTTGGCCCTCAAATCAATCCTGTCAAGTCAATAAAAAGCCTGTTCTCATAGTCTGCATTAACATGATCCAGAATCTCAATCCTTGCAAACACATGTATAGGGGAAGAAATATAGCTCTATTAAACTAAACGTACTGGAATTTTTCATATTCTTTTTTTGTCACCACTGGAAATTAAATTGACCACATAAACCTCCTTTTTGCAGCTACTCTATTAAAAAAGAGAGAAGAGAGATAAAGAATATAGGAAGATGCCCCACTTCTGACTGGGTGAAAAACCTTATAGAGCAACAATCTCCTCTAACACTAGTTATTACGCCACTAGAAAGTTAAGTTTCAAGTACTGAAATGCCATTAGGGTTCTCTTAAAACAAGGGAAGGTGCATAAAAAAAATGCCCCGGTTAGTCAGGAGAAAATAAACTTAGCCACAAGTTTTGGAAGATGAAACACGGAGCACAGCAGGAAATCACAGTGCAGAGAGAGGAGCCCTCCATGCACTGGCAGGGAAGGTTCACAGAATTACGGAATATTCTGCTCTGGAAGGGACCCGCGAGGATCAGCAGTCCAATTCCTGACTCTGCACAGGACAGCTCCAAGAATCCCACCACGTGCCTGTGAGCGTTGTCCAAACACTTCTTGAACTCTGTCAGACTTGGGGCCGTTACCACTTCCCCGGAGAGCCTGTTCCAGTGCCCTCTGGGTGAGGAACCTTTTCCTAATATCCCACCCAAACCTCTCCTAACACACCTTCAGCCCGCCCTGCCGAACAGCCAGGCACTTTTACTTTCGCTTCGAAACGTCCAGGAGCGTTTTGCTGTCAGACCTGCAGGAACGCCCTTCCCACCGGGAAACAGAGGCCTTCAGACAAGGCACCAAAGGGACCCGTCCGCTCCCAGCCCTCCCCGCTCCCCGCACACCCCAATCCCCGCTCGCAGCTCTCCCACTGCTGGGTCCCTTCCCAGGTGGGAACACGAGCCCGGGAACAGCAGCGCCCTTCCCTCTCCCTGCCTCCCGCTCCCCGTGCCCTCAGGCACCGCCACCCGAGCCCTCCCTGCTCCGAACCCCCACGGCCCCTCCGCCCCC
>WEIV01011192.1:329496-388898 GCA_013390005.1 Calyptomena viridis | reverse complement strand
GCGGCCCCGGCGCGGGCACCGCGGGCGCTGAGGGGTCGGTCTGAGGCGCCTCCCGTCCCCGCGGGGTCCCGGCGGGTCCCCCTCATCCCGGGAGCCCTTGGCTGTGGTTCCTGGAAGCCTGTGGAGCCTGGCCCCGCGCCACGGGCTGGAGCGGCTGTGAGAGCAGCGACTGCTGGAGTTACTTCAGCGATGGGCTCTCGTAGTTTTACTGCCCACGGAAGGACCTCTGATACGCGCCTGTCGTTTTCCTTTTTTATTATGATGCTTGAACTAGACAAACACAGGCAACTGTCTCCCGTAGCAGTAACTGTGACGCTTTCAATTCAGTTTTAGAGTGTAGAAAAATGATTTTAAGTAGAAATCTCTCCGGGGTGGGAGTGTAGTCCTGGCATTAACACCTTGTGAGACTCCAGTAGGAATCGGCTCCTCAGTACAGGAAAGACAAGGAGCTGCTGGAGAGGGACCAGCGGGGGCCACAGAGACGATGGGGGGTCTGGAACATCTCCCTGATGAGGAGTCAGTCTGGAGAGCGGAAGACTGAGAAGGGATCTCAATACACATAAATCTCTCCAAGGCAGGTGCCAAGAGGATGGTGCAGATCTTTTCAGTGGTGCCCAGTGACAGGATGAGGAGCAATGGCCATAAACTAGAACATGAGAAGTTCCACTTCAACATGAGGAAGAACTTCTTTCCATTGAGGGTGGCAGAGCACTGGAACAGGCTGTCCAGGGAGTTTGTCTCTCTGGAGACATTCCAAACCCACCTGGACGTGTTCCTGTGTCACCTGCCCCAGGTGACCCTGCCTTGGCAGGGGGGTTGGACTGGGTATCTCCAGAGGTCCCTTCCAACTTTTGACGAATTTGTGAATTAAGCCCCTTGGACAGAAGCAGGAGTGAAGTGGTTTGTAGCTCCTGGACAGCAAGTCCCATCACAAAGTAGCCCTGTTAATGGTTAACATATTTTTGTGTTACATTTTAAAAATTGCTTTTAAATGGCTTCCTTGCTGAGGTGATTGTGGGTGTTATGTTAGTGTTATGTTTTGGGTTATGTCCCTCTTGTTGAACCCACTAGAGAAAAGGGCCTGTTTTGAACAGGCTGACTGTGTGAACACAATGGGTGGAGCAGAGTGTCAGCAATGGAAGTACAAAGTCAGAGAAATAACTTTGTGAAATGGTCTCAGAATTGCACTGTTTTGGAAAATGAAAACCCTCAGACCTGAATACTGTCAGCACTGCATGTTTACCAGGGTGAAAACCCCCTCCACACTAGGAATGCATTATAAACTTGTTCATATCATTAATTTGTAGCAGATTCCACTTGTACTATGTTTTGTAGTTTGCAGTTTATCAGCCTGGCCTGTGGTGTGTGCTCAGTGACTGTGTGTGTGTGTGACCTTTCAGCTGGTGAAGTTTTGCCTATGTTGATAATTTCTACCATGTTTGGCTCAGCAAATGCTCTTGGCTTCTGCAGACACAGCCTTTTTTAATTTTTTTTTAAATCATGGGACTTGAATTAATAAGATCCAATCCTCTTGTCATTCCAGCAAGGAACAGGGAAGCATAAGTGATATGATTGAGTTGGCTGAGGAAATAATGCTTTGCACACTGGTGATGTGCTGTTCTCAAGCTGGATGTACCTGTTGGAAGGAGGTTCAAAGCAAAATGAAGTGGTTTTGCATACATTTACAGAACCTTACATTTTGAGGGGAGCCATGGGGGAAATCTGGAGTGTACTGGCTTGAAAACTGGATGGGTGAGCAGATGTAGGAGTTTGCTGTTGTGGGATGAGAAGGTGAAAACAACTGCTTAGAAAAACTCTTTGCAGCCAGAACCTTTATGGTTGTCACTGGACAAGACATTCCTATGTTTTAAGTGGGTTAAATGTGAGCACATGTGTGATACTGTTCTGCCTTTTGTTTTCAGTTGACCATGCCCTTGCTCGTTTGGTAACTGCATATGCTGAACATGGCCACAAAGCAGCCAAAATAAACCCACTGTTTGCTGGCCAAGCTCTTATGGACGTGGTGCCTGAAATCCAACAGCTGGCTGAAGTTCTTCAAGGGCCTCTCGTTACTACAGGTAAGTCCACAGCCTTATCCCACTGAATTCTGTTCATGGGTGATTTATTGAGAGCCAAATATTCAGTGGTGGTTCAATCAGTAATGAACTGTTGGATGGGAAATTGTTACTTTGGTCTGCTTATGTCTGCTGCAGAAATCACAGTGCAGTGAGTGGCTGCCTTGTAGCATCTTTGGAAACCATGAAAAATTGTACTTGTTCCTACAACTACTGAGGTTAAATATTAATTTCTTGTGTTACTGTAACATTCTATGATTTACCATAATAATTAGCACTGCAGGGAAGCTGTCAAAGTACAGGGGCAGGAGTCAAGACTTGTCATTTCTTGACTCTCTTAGACTCTTGCTATGGCCTTCTCTCCTCCTGCTCTATTTTCTCCTAAACAGGCCTTAGTGCTTCCCTGCCTCCTCCAAAGTGACTAATAACATTTATTTCCCACCAGGACTTCTAAACATGGGAAAAGAAGAATCTTCCCTAGAGGAAGTGTTGGCTTACCTTGACCATATATACTGTGGGCATATTTCCATAGAAACAAGCCAGCTTCCAACTTTAGAGGAGAGAGAATGGTTTGCTAAAAGATTTGAAGAGCTGAAGAAAGAAGCATTTACACCAGAAGAGAAAAAGCACTTGTGCAAACTGATGCTGGAGTCCCAGGTACCTTGTTCCCTAATATTGGATTGTAATACAGTCATGGAGTCTTGTCATGGATTCTTTACTACTCTGGACAGGATTCATGCAGAAAAAGAACAATCACCATCCTGAAAGGCTTTGACAGTGTGCAAGAGGAAGATGTGCAGGTTTTGCCTGAAACAGTGCAATACACAAATGCAGGGATCTCGTTGGGAGTTGGTTCCTGAATTTATGTATTATTGAAACAAAGAGCAATATCTTGGTTTGTATTGGTTACTTTGGAAATAATTTGTAGAAAAATATTTCCAGCCAGTCCCAAACTTGAAAGGCCTTTAGAATAATTAGAACATGTATTGTGTATAGAATATATTCTATCTTTGTCATCTGGAGACACAAACAACGACCCTATAAACCCACAAATAATCAGTCTTCAAAAGTGAGATTCTCTTAGACTGATGATTTGACAGCTCATATTAAATGTTACTGATGGGAACTCAAGGTTGGGAGAGCTCTGTGAGATCTTGTGCTCTGGTGTAGCTGTTCTGTGTTTTCCTCTCACTCTCGTGCTGATCTATTTTATTGTCTTTAAAGTTTGGTGTCTCTTAAGGTTTTGGGAGAACAAATCAGAGTTGGACTGAGGTATTATGGTATAGCACTGGCATATTTGCTGCTTTTCAACAAGGAACCTTTGTTTGATGCATTGTGTAAGGAAGTGAAATATTTCTGTACTTTCAAAATGTGTAGAGAAAATTTACTCCAATACTTATGTACTGTGAAAAGTTTTAATTTTTTCCCCTTTTTTTCCCATGTTATCCAGAATGATGAAAAGGTAGAAGAGCAGGATCTGTGAAGGTTGGAAAGGTAGAAGAGCAGGATCTGTGCAAGTGTCCCTGTTTCCAGTTTTCCAAGTGGAAAGAGTGTTAAATGTAATATTTACCTATGACTAAAAAGAAGTCTATGGCCCATTTTGTATTTTTGTTGCCTCTTTGGCTGTTAGAGGAATTTGACGGTGATACAGGAGGTTGATATTGGGACCCTGATGTGCCCTATTTTAATTTCAGTATGACCAGAACTATACTTAGAATGTAGAATTTAACTCTGACAGAAAAACCCCTGATTTATGTGGGATTAGTTTTGTATCCTTTATTACTTAGAACTGAATATTGCTTAACTAGAGGGTGTTCAGCTGCTGGCTCTGATCTCTGGGTGTGACTCTGTCTTCTGAGTTACAGACTTCTTTTATTTTCAGTCTTCAGTTGCAAAACACTACACAAACTTCCAGTGCTTCCAAAACTTGGTCACCTATGAAAGCTGTCTAGGAATAGGTGAATGTAGGGAAGTGAGAAGAAAATTGAGTAAATACAGATTTATTTATTTTTCTTCTCTCAAGCATTCTACCTATGTACTAAGGGCTGTGCCTAATATGAATCAAAATGAAACACTGTGCTTCTCTAGCACTTTGTATCTTGAAATAGTTATGGTTTATAGTGTAAAAGAACACCATTCTGTAATTTCCACCTAAAACACGTAAACTGTTAAGGAATATGTAAATTGCTCTGTGTTACAATTCTTCATGAATCTCCTTCCATGCAAGACAGAGATTTGCTCCTCAACTCAATTTCTGCTTGAGATAAGAGCTGCTTTCTTGTGGTTGTCACAGCTCCTGGTCTCAGACTGTGTGGGTGGAGAGTGAGTTGAGACTTTGAAGGGCTGTGCTTAGGTACAAGGTGCTTAAGAGTACAAACATAATTTGATTTATAAACAGAAGACTGCTGCTTAAAATAGCCTAATACTGGAGTTCTCCTGTTTCTAATAGGAGTTTGATCACTTCCTGGCCACAAAGTTTGCCACAGTGAAGCGCTATGGAGGTGAGGGAGCAGAGAGTATGATGGGTTTCTTCCACGAGTTGTTCAAGCTGTGCTCGTACAGCGGCGTGACGGATGTCGTGGTTGGAATGCCTCATCGGGGAAGGCTTAATCTGCTCACAGGTTTGCTTCAGCTTCCACCCGAGGTAAGGGATTTATAACCTCAGCAGCACTGGCTTGATGCCTGGCTTGTTTGCAGCGAAATAAACTCCCAAAAGTTTGTCATGTTGTAAAGGCTGGAGAAATAAAGAAGTTACCTGTGTAAGGGTGTTTTTCCTTGCTATCAGCACTTCAGCCAGCTGTCCACAGGAGGCTGTGAAAAGAACTCTAGTGAAGGGCTTTATGTGCTGTTGTCAGAAGCATCCTTGCAGTTTCAGAAGGAGAGCACAGGCTGCTGTAAATGTTTTTCTTTCGATGCGTCAATGAATCAGAAAAGGCTTTTAACCAAATCTGTTTCTGTGCAGCTCATGTTCCGTAAGATGCGTGGTTTGAGTGAGTTCCCAGAGAATTCAGCAGCCATTGGGGACGTTCTCTCCCACCTGACATCTTCTGTAGACCTCGACTTCGGTTCCCACAGGCCTGTGCATGTCACCTTGCTCCCCAACCCCTCACACTTAGAAGCCATCAATCCAGTGGCCGTGGGCAAGACCCGGGGAAGGCAGCAGACCCTGCTCGATGGAGATTACTCCCCAGAGAGCTCTGCACAGCCTGGGGACAAAGTTATTTGCCTGCAGGTGTTTGGCTCACAATTTGTAACTGATCTTTGTAAGGCTTGCTAGACTAACCTACGAGCAGAAGTTGTATATAGAAATATCAAACAATACTGAATTAATGTATAACGTCAAGAACTGGGATCCTCTTTATGGGGAAAGAGGAGGGCAAGGAAGATTTCCAGGTGTCATATGTGGTGACAATTGCACTTCTTCTAAGATCCGATTCTGATACCTTCCTTTATTTTAATGATACTCTGCATTCAGAGCCACGTGTGCCTTTTCTCACGACCACTTTTGTATTTAAACCACCACTGGAACCCTTCTTTCAAATTAATGAGTTTGGAGAAGAGCTGTCAACAAGGTTGCAAAATATTCAGCAGGATTTAGAATTATGTCATTTTATCATGGTACTGTTGAAGACTCTGCTGGCATTAGTTTTTACTCCTTGAACTGGCTTTTATAGCTGTAGAGGCAATCCTAAATAAGTTTTCTTTTCTTGCATTGTGTTCAGCTTGGGAAAATAAGTGAGTTAAATTCTTGACATTTTAAAGCCAGGAGTAAAAACGAGTTGGGCAGAACTCTTCTCCTGTAATGTATAAGCAACATGGAGGAAGTTACATGTAGAAGTGAAAACGTATCTCAGTTAAAAAAATCTTTTGCTTCATTCTGGAAAAGATGTTGAGAAAAAGCAGAAATGAGAATATGAAATATTCTGGGCAAGTTTGGGTTCTTACTTTTTTGTTAAAGAGAAAGGCTTTAGGGCATGCAGGTGCAGGAAGGGGTTGCCCGTTGTGTCTCCTCCTCATCTTTCAGTGCTGTTATGTCAGTGAGGGTGAGAACATACTGTTGTTTATTAGATTCTCTCTTTCTCATAATGTTAGATCTTCACCATTGTAATAATGAAAGTACTACAACCCTTTAAACAAGGGTTCTTCAGGATAAATGGACCCTCCCTATGCAAGAAAAATTTAACTTTTGGGGTTTTGTAGATGTGAGTGGCAGGGTTGCATAGTAGAGAAGAAGGACATTTAATTCTGAGCTAGACACCTCTAGCTTAGTAACTGATTCAAAGTATTCCCAAAAGGAAAATATGTTTCATGTAACCTAAACATCAGTACTTGTGATTGTGTTTTTAAGAGATTCAAGAGTTACATCGTAAAAAAAAAAAAAAAAGGCAAAGTTTTAGTTGTGTGTTAACTGCTCTCATTCAGCTAATTGACAAAAAAGAGAGGAAAGCATACACCTTCTTTTTCAGAATCTTGGTTTGGAAGTTTCTCGTTGGGCTTTCTGTTTTGACAGTGCTTTCTCTTGAGAAATATAAGTGTAGACACTCTGAATTGAGGTTTTCTCTGGCATTTGTTCTATTCTTCCACTAGAATAGAACTTCCACTAGCCTGAGTGCCAGAGCTTGAGGGGAAAGAATAAAGATCACCTAAGGTGCCAGTGTCAGTGATAATCCTAGTTGCCCAAGGTCTGAAGATATTCTTTTTTTGGAAATTCACTCTGCTCAGTATATACAAAGACTATAGAACTCTTCTTGATTAACTGCATTGGCACCTCTGCAATGTGTAATTGTCCATCTCTGATGGAGAGTGGCTTATTTTTCACCTTCTCACATACCTTAACTCCACTTCTTGGACATCAGGCAACTACTGATGTGTATGATTTGAACTGAAATTTGAGAATAAGATCTCCCAGAAATAAATTTCACATTTGACTTTCCACCATTAAACAGGTTCACTGTTAAATGAATTAAATTTGAAGGTGACCTTGCTTTTATGTTTTTTTGCAAATGCAGCTCAGAAAAAGGCCCCTGTCCTAGCAAAAACTGTCCCCATCTTTCTGGTAGAGAGTAAAATCCTACCTGCACCACAGTCCTCTGAGGTGTGAGATGCATATGTAGAGTCTTGTTGGATAGTCACACTGTCTGTAGGCTTTAATGCTTTGGGATGTGCTGAAGGCCATAAAGTTCTCTCAGATGTTGTAGGGTCTTCACTCAAATGCTCTCACCAAGATATGTAGCTTTCTTAGGCAGCAGAAGAAACCAGGAGGGAAAAGTGGAAACCCAGCACTTGAGGAACAAGTGTGGCATGGTAAGGGACAGAGTGGGGATGCTGGGTTGTCTCTCTGGCAGTAGTTACCTTTGTTTTTCTGTGATACCTTTAAAAACATCTGTATTGGACCTGTATAAAACCCAGTGCTGCCATTTCACTGGTTGATTGCACCTCTATTGTCTTCCAGGTGTGCTTGCCCCTCAAAAGTCTCTTAAGGCTTGAACCTGCTACCCCATGACTAGAAAGCAGAACTGTGGTCTGGTTTCAATAAGGAAGCACATCAGTCTGCATAGTGACTTTGGTGTGCAGAGGACTGAGTGTGCATTCTGAGGGAGCTGTGCTCATCAATGGAAAACTTGCACTAGTTTCAAAACATTGGAATGCTAGATGATACTCACTAGTATCTGTAGCTTTTTTGGAAACATGGGTTGGGTATTACAGTAGTCTCTGCTCCCTTTCCAAACTTTTTTTACTTGCAACATTTATTTCCTCTTGCTATTTTGAAATGTAACTAAGAACTTGGGCTTTGTGTTCTTCTGAAAGTTTTTATTTGCTTTTGAGTGCTTGCATTCAGTTCATTTTCCACCTTTTTTTTTCCTGTTGTGTCTGTGTCTCTGGTAAGGTGGGAGCAGGCATAACTCCAGTTCACCAGCACTTCACTTCAGCAAAGGTGTGGTGAATGCTGTGGTGATGGGTTCCCTTTGTTCAGGGATCACTGACTTGCTGCCAAGTGTTGCAGCTTTGCCACAGCCAGGATACTTGCAGTCACCTGGACACTGGTGGGTCCATTTTAAGAGATTATAGATCAGTCCCAGGTAGGAATTACATCAGGCAGTCATGTACACATGTTGGCTGCTATGGCCTTGTGTTAGTGACAAGGCCATATTAACTCTCAAATCATGGAAACAGTAGTCTGAAAGGCATTAAGGAGTGGGTCCATCTGTTCCACACACTCAATTTAGAAAGTCTTGCTTAATGAGTTACAGTTTTGATTTTGCTGTTCCTTCAGTGCTTCCTAATGAGACTCTCACATCTTCTTCCCTAATGTAGGTTCATGGCGACGCTGCCTTCTCTGGGCAAGGGATTGTTCCTGAAACACTGACCCTCTCTAATCTGCCACATTTCAGAGTTGGTGGGAGCATCCACTTGATTGTTAATAACCAGCTGGGCTACACCACTCCTCCAGAGAGAGGAAGGTCGTCTCTGTACTGCAGTGACATTGGTATGTAGAGCTGAATCAGGAGGAAGATTGTTGTGTCAGAAAGGATTTTTAACTCCAGTTGGATTTATGCTGTGCTGTGGGCTTTTTATAGCAAGTCCCTATCAGCTCTAGGGAGTTGTACTAATAGAGCTCCAGTCTCATGATAGAATAGAAATTAGAATTATTATCGATTATTCCCTCCGACTGGCAACAATTGAGATGCTAAAAATATACCCTCTCCCATCTGCTTTATGGCAAAGACTAAATATCAAGGGAAAACCTGGTCACATTTTTCACAGGATGTTACAAAATATTTGCAAGATTACTGTGAAGTCTCTGTAACTCATTTAACTTCTGTCATGTCATTGGCAGCTTCTAAAAAGGTATTGCAATGCAGTGTATAACAAATGTATTTTAAATGTATCTTACTAAATTTCATCAAAATCATCCCAGTGTGTTTTCTGAGCAAGATTTACAGGTTAGGTATTCCTTCATTTTTCTGGGTTTTTTTGTTGTCAGGTGAGCTTGTTGAGCTTTAATTTGAAAGATGAGGCTCAAGATCTTTCTAAGCTTAAACTAGAAGTCTTTTGTTTTGGACTGATGTATTATCAGTAAGATCAGATACGTAGTAGTTAGTTCTCTTGTATATATTACCTATAACTAAAAATATACTTTCATATGTTTTTAAGACTTAACATCAAGTGTTTGTGTTTGTTTTATGGTTTCATCAAATGAACAGGTAAATTCATTAAATCTGATAAGGTAGATAGCATATGTTATTACTACTTTTCCCTGGGCTGGTTTTGAATTATAGGTTGGTTTTGGTTGGGTTGTTTTTTCCCTCCATCCTTGGTTTTCCTTTCTTCTTACCTGTCAGTGAGGAGCAGGGGGGTTATCTAGTTGAGCTTTACAATTTTTCTAGGGAAAAAAACTTGACAGGGGTCAGGAAGGCTGAAATATCTTAATTTCTCAAAATTTAGACAGCTAAAGTACAAGAGGAGCACTCTGCTGCTGGGAGGGTTTGCAGCCAAATTGTTATACAGGACTTCCAGATTAACAAGATGAAGGAACTATGTATAGAAATTCCTCTGGGAATTTAGTGCTTGTGAAGAAGTTGTGCTCAAACTGCCACAAGTACAACAGTTTGGGCTAATTGCACTTTCTCTTGGGGAAGACTCCTCTCCTTATCCCAGCATCTTCTGTAGATTTGTTTTTACTGCATACACAGCTCATGAGCTGCCTGTAGTTTCAGCAGAGTAGGCGTGTATGTTTTCCTCGGCAGGGGTTGGGTGTGGTGACTGTTGGGGTTTGGATCCCTGGGCAGGTAAAACGGTTGGGTGTGCGGTGATCCACGTGAACGGGGATGATCCTGAAGAAGTTGTCCGTGCCGCACGACTGGCTGTCGAGTACCAGCGGCAGTTCCGCAGGGACGTCATCGTAGACCTGCTGTGCTACAGGCAGTGGGGCCACAACGAGCTGGATGAGCCATTCTTCACCAACCCCAGCATGTACAAAGTCATCAGGTAGGGAAGGGATTCTCCACCTGATGGGGAGCCCAAAATGTGCTTGTGTCCACACCAAGTCAGTGTTGTTGCTGCAACACAAGTCTCTGAGTAATGAAGATTCTTTGCCATATGGACAAGTCTTTGTGTCAGTGCAGTGACACTGTCAGCAGCCCTTGACTGAGGTGTGATGAGTCTGACAATGAGACATTAATGAGGGTAATCACCAGTGTTGGCTCTTGGATTTCAAATTCATGACCACAAGTAATCGGAAGGCAAAGTTTTCTTCTGAGTGCCAAGGGGAAGCATGGATTACGTGGGAGAAGGGGCAGGGAGCCAGTATGGTGTTTGTCTTGTCTTTGCCTGGTCCTTTTGGTTCCAGTGGGGACTCAACTTTCATGAGCATTTAAATGTATTCATATTCCATACTTATCCCCTAAAGCAAAGTACACAAAAATTTAATGGCCAATGAATTCTGGTATTTTAGGTGAAGTATTTATAGAATGGATGGCTTGGTTTCATCTAATGCTGAAATTCTAGTGTGAATTTCTCTGAAGAAAATACGCATGGTGGCACAGAGGGGTTTTTCACTTGGTTTTACCTACAACTGCCAACTACAGGCACTTTATTTTTTTAAATAAAGGACTGTAAAACACATATCCTAGAGAATTACTGTCTTTCTGAAAGTGCCAGGAAAACAAACTTGATGCAAATGAGTACAATGCACTAGGACACCATTTATTTTAGTTTTCCATGGTACCTGCCTGTAGTAAGAAGTTTCCTTATTCTGCTGTGACATAGTTCTCAGGCTTAATATCCCTGGGGTTTGATTCCCTCCCTGGCAGATCCCGTAAGAGTATCCCAGACACATATGCAGAACACCTGGCAGCTGCTGGGCTCATGGCTGAGGCTGAAGTATCTGAGATAAAGACGACGTACTATTCCAAACTGAACAACCATCTTGCCAACATGACCCTGTACAGTCCCCCTCCTACCAACCTGCAGGCTCACTGGAAAGGCTTCGTGGAGCCTTCTGCCAAAATCACCACCTGGGACACAGGGATGCCTGTACCACTCCTGCAGTTCATTGGAGTCAAGTCTGTAGAGGTGCCTGAAGAGCTCCAGATGCACAGCCATCTCCTGAAGACCCATGCACAGGTCAGTAGAGCATCATTCTGATCCCATTGCTCAAAGGTGTGACTGTTACAGGGAAAAAACGAAACACAGCAGGGCTGCCACTTAGAGAATAACAGCTCACTCTGTTTTGAGGCTGAGATTATGCCATTTTTGCTCCAGTTTTTCAAGTTTTTTCCATTTTATGCCTAAAATCAGAGGAAAAAAAACTTCCAAACAAATTGATAGAGGTAAAAGAAAAAGTGCATTTCTTTAATGGAAATTTCCAGATCCAAAAAGAGACAAATAGGCCTTATCACCCCACATTTATAATATCCATCAATTCTTATGCCTATCAACATATCCAGCCAGAGTTTGTCTCACCCCTGTGCCCTCCTCTGGATCTGGCCCCTCAGAGCTTCTCCAGGATCTCTAGGCCTTTTGTTTTGTCTTGCTGTCCTTGCTATCTCCAAGGAATGTTAAATGTAGGTTCACAATTCATGGGAAAGGCCTCACAAGAAGGCTTATGAGTGAAACTATATAGGCAAACTAAAATCTCAGAAATATGTGAAAAACCCCAAGGCATCACTACAAAGACATGTCCTCTCCCCCAGATCTGACCATATACCTTATTTTCTTATTTTAACAATATTTTGTTGCAATGAAGAAAAGAGCTTATAGAAAAGACAGTTTATTATTCCTACAAATAATAGAAACTATAATGATTAATTACTAATATTTATATACCTTATGATTAGAATGAGTGCTTTGTGAGAGAATGAGTCAGGGACCTGGTAATAGTGCACACAGTTTATAAAGCCAGTAATGAGTGTTTTATTGCTTACATATATATAAACATAAGACAACAGTGGCCAAGTTTGACAGTGAGAGTTTGATAGCTTGTAAGTTTGTGTTTGGTTTGGGATTGGGAACGTTTCCCTTTGATGAATGATGAGTGTGTGCAGGTGTCTGGTTGGCAGCCACAGAGAGACTGTGAGCTGAGTATTTCAGAAGGCTGATGTTCTTGTTTTCTCAGCCCAAGGCAAGAAATCCACAGCTGGGTGTGATCATCTGCCTGCAGTCCTGCAGGCCAGAACAGGGAAGAGTTCTGGAGACTGAAACACTTACACCTGGGATCTTTCAGCACTGCTAACCAGACAGACCAAAAGTCTGTCAGGACTGTACTCTGTGCTGTGATTTTTAATATTTTCAGACTAAGATTAATTTGTCAGTCTACAGTTTGTTGACTGGTAGGTGAACACATGGATCATCTGTGGTTCTGTGGTCCTCAGGCAGCCTTCTTCAGGATGTGCTTAGATAAGACTGTGTATTCCAATCCAACCTAAGCTGGCTGCAGGAATATACCATTTATCCTCATAGTGTGGTATTTCTTTCCAAATTTCTTTCTAATATTGGTCTGTGCCACCAAAAGAGCTACAGATGGAAAAAGGTGAAATAGTAACTTTTCTTTGTTCTTTACTTGTTTAGTCAAGAGTTCAAAAAATGGAGGAAGGAAAAAAGCTGGACTGGGCAACAGCTGAAACTTTAGCATTTGGTTCTCTGCTGAGCCAAGGTAAGAGGCAATTAGACAGCAGACCAAAAAATATTTTTACTTTAAATTCAAAAAAGGATAACATTAGACTTCTTAGATGTTTCTAAGTCTAGAGATTGATATGATGTATAAATTTGATAATTTGCATGGTCTAAGAGAAGGTAAATATGAATCCTGTATCTCACTGATATTTGTAGATCGAATCCTAAATATCTTCAAAGAATTGTTGCTCCCTCCCACTCCCCAAAAACATTTGTGAATAGAGCTAAGCATGTGAGCAAGGCAGCTGACATCAGTGGGGCTCCCAAAGTGTTTCATGCTGCTACTTCTTTTCCCTTCTCTCTTGCATGCATTCCTATCTCCATGTACCTGTGATACAGAATGCACATTTTTTTTGCAGTTTCTCTCAGTAAATTGAACCATTTACCCCAAAATAATTCTTGGCTGCAGGGAGGAGAAAAGAGAAATGTCAGAGCATCTCTGTGCTTGTGAGTTGGAGCTGTTGGTGGTTAAGAATTCCACCTCAGATTTGATGTTGCTGATGAGGGGAAATCCAAGAAGAGAGGACAGGAGATGTAATATTTTAGAAGCGGGGAGTTGTTGTCCTGCATGTTTTCTTTCTACATTACTTGCTAATTTGGTTTTGTTTATTGCTTGGCAAGGGTTTAACATCAGACTAAGTGGACAAGATGTTGGCAGAGGAACCTTCAGCCAACGACACGCAATGTTGGTTTGCCAAGAAACAGATGACACCTACATTCCTCTGAATCACATGTCCCCAGACCAGAAGGGTTTCCTAGAGGTGGGTTCTGTGGTCCACAAGACAACCTTCAAGGTGTGCTGAAACAATGCATTTTTTAAGGTTGCTGGGGTCCACAAGACAACCTGTATGTTCTGGCAAACCCCAGATAGAGAGACATAAAACTGTCAGGGAACCCCATTCCTTGTAGTTACAAATTACAATTTTAACCAGGGGTTTGCTTTTCCTTGAGAGATCAGGTATTATTCTTTTCCCCTCAGGGTCTTCATTCAAAAGCAAAAAAAGAGGTGACCATCAGTTGCCTTTAGCAGTGCACATCCCCAGTGTGCCCAGCACTGATATGCCTGATTAAGTTCTTAATTAATTAAGATAAAGGTTCTTAATTCTGGGTTGTCTTCTTCCTCACCCACCTCTCCCAACAATTTCCTTTTGTTAGGTGAGTAACAGTCCCTTGTCTGAAGAAGCTGTGCTTGGTTTTGAATATGGAATGAGCATTGAGAGCCCTATGTTACTGCCAATTTGGGAAGCTCAGTTTGGAGACTTCTTTAATGGAGCCCAGATAATATTTGACACTTTTATCTCTGGAGGTGAGTGTACAAGGAGACAATACAAAGTTAATCATTTGTACTATGCATATTTTTAGAAAGTCCTTCCTGTTTAAAGTAAAAGGTTGATGAGTTGTGAAAAGAATTCTGGTTTTCCAAGGAGTCTTGTGAGCTTTCCTGTGTGGTCCTGACTTCTTTGCAGCTTTTCTCTGAAGACAGTACATCTAAAATGAAAAACACCCCACCCTTGGCAGAATACAGCTATATGAGGCTATAAAAGGACTGTTCATTATATTAATGCCCTTTCTTCCCCCTCATTTATTTTACTGTGTGTATATATGGTTGAAAGCTTTATAGGCTGTACCTTTCATTCATGAAGCCTCTGAAAAATTCCTGAAGCAATATAGAAAGAAAATAGTGATTAATTAAAACAAACAAAGAAAACCACCCACAACAACTCCTTACAACTAAGTTTGTCTTTAGTATGTTTTCTGAGTGCTCAGATAAAAAAACCTCTGTAGTCCTAGATGGAAATTCAGAGGCCCTCTTCTCCCACCCATGCTCAAGGTGTATTTGAGGGGGGCATCAATTGCCTTCTGGATCTGACTGTAATCCCTTGAAAAGTGCAGGAGGTCTGGCAGAGCTCAGGGGAACAAGGCTGTGGCTGGCACAGCTGTGTTAGCCAGGACTGGCTCACAGGTGTGGCCTGGGTCACACCTGCAGGCATTTAAAATTTTAATGTGCCATGTGCTCCATGTGGAGACTTAAGTCTTCTGGGAGCCCAGAGTTATGTGATAATTTCAGAGACTTCAGCTCACCTTGTGTGCTGTTTCACTGTGGTGAATTTCATGACAAAATGCCAGCAGCAGTTTCAGTTTTGTATTTAATTCTGTGGAAATCAGCTGTTCTTTTTTCCCCAGTAGTTTGTGGAAAGTACTGAGTTCTGTGGCTTATGTTACATGGAAATCATTCTCTCCCTCCTCCTCATTCTGTTTTTAGGTGAGGCCAAGTGGCTCCTGCAGAGTGGGATAGTGATTCTTCTTCCCCACGGCTACGATGGTGCCGGCCCTGAGCACTCGTCCTGCCGCGTGGAGCGGTTCCTGCAGGTACCACACACCCCTGTGGTGGGATGGCACGTGGGGATCAGTGCTGCAAAACTGCCAAATGGGCATTCCTGGGCAGGACATCAGAGGCTGGAGATCATGCCATGATGGTGAGATAGGAATGGGCTGGGCTGAAAGCAGAGGAAGGAGAGGTGCTGTGATGAGAAGGTGGAGGTTTAGAAGTGGCGGTGGAGAAGTTTTGGGTTAAATTCTGCCACAACAGCTCTGGTGCAAGGCTCTGATGGAACCTTGTGGTAAAAGCTTGCCATTCCTGTTGCATCTGTCCTCTAGGTACAGATCATAAAAACAGAATGCTGGACACTATTAAATAACAGTGAATCTATGGCACATTTTTACGAAGAAAAAAAGCCCTAAAAATTCCTTGTTGTGCCCTTGTGACTGTAGTAAGTAAATGAAAGCCATTTTTTCTAAGTAAGGAAGGGGTTTGGAGCATTTTAGAGAGATGTTGCCTCTACCTCACGAAGAACTCATGACCTATTAAAAAATCTGCCATGCCCTGGTTGCAATGTGCTGGAAGGAGAGAATTCAGATGTAATCTTACCAGTTAAGTGCTAAAGCCATTTCTTCTCTGAAGTGGCTTTGCAATTAATGCAATTAATGTCTGAATTGGGGTATTTGCTGATCTGTTCCTGTACAGGTCAGTGTGCCTTGTGTGCCTGGATTCCTTCTTGCGTATTTGTCTCACTGCTTTTTTTTTTTTCACAAGATATTGCTGTGTCCCCCCTATACAGATGTGTGACAGCTCAGAAGAGGGAGTCGATGGGGACCAGGTCAACATGTCAGTTGTGCATCCCACCACCCCAGCACAGTATTTCCATTTACTCCGGAGGCAAATGGTCCGAAACTTCAGGAAACCCCTCATTGTTGCTTCTCCCAAAGTGTTACTCAGGCTCCCAGTAAGCTGAAAATATCTTTTCTGGATTTTGGGTACTTTTTTTCCTCCTCTTCTTTTTCTTCCTTTGTGTTCTCTTCCCCTTTGTCTTTCTTTTGTGTTCTCTGATACCTGCTTTTGGGTCAAATCAGTGGGATTTTGCCTGTTTTGGACTGAAAGGCTTGAGAATTAAAGCTGGGTGGAAATGAGCTAGAAGTAGGGTTGATTCTAGGTCTGACAGTTTACTTGGGAAGCTTATCATCCCACCTTTGATTGGGAGTGGGAATGGGAGGGAGAAGAAAGACTGTATATTCTGTACTTACCAAAACCCCATCTCAGTATTCTTTCTGACTGTGGCCTGAGAGAAAGGCAGCAAGACTTGGTAACGTCCAACTCTCTCATGCAGGCTGCTGTATCAAGTCTTGAAGACATGGCCCCAAGGACAACATTCAAGCCTGTCATTGGTGACTCCTCAGTAGATCCTAAAAGGTAGCTCTACTTTCTTAGTGGAGAAGCTCAGAAGGGATGTCCTGTCCCTTTCTCCTACCTTACAGCTCATATTTGAAGTGGTGTGGAAAAGGTGACTTTAGAGGGAAAATGTTTTATGGTGGGTGCCTTGTTCTTCATTTTTGCCTTGTTTTATGGTGGGTACTTGTTCCTCTCCTTTTCTTCTGGTAATTGTTGGTAGTAACCATATCTGTCTGCAAAACAGTGATGTGTCCAAGGCTGTGGGCCCTGTCCCCTGCAGGGAGGTTATGTCTGACATGATGGGTCCTATTCTGCACCATGTCCACGAGCTGACAGTCACTGGGAGCAGCTGTTACATCAATCATAGATTCGTTTAGGTTGGAAAAGACCCTTAAGATCATCAAGTCCAACTTTAGCCCAGCACTGCCAAGTCCATGACTAAACCATGTCCCCAGGTGTCAGGTTTAGACTTTTAAATGCCTCCAAGGATGGTGACTTCACTCCTTCCCTGGGCAGCCTGTTCCAATGCTGGACAAACCTTTCAGTTAAGAAATTTTTCCTGATGTCCAATCTAAACCTCCCCTGATACAACTTGAGGCCATTTCCTTTTGTCCTACTGTGTGTTACCTGGGAGAAGAGATCAACCCCCACCTGGCTACACCCTCCTGTTAGGGAGTTGTAGAGAGTGAGGAGGTCTCCCCTGAGCCTCCTTTTCTCCAGGCTAAACAACCCCAGCTCCCTCAGCCACTCCTTGTGCTCCAGACCCTTCCCCAGCTCCCTTGCCCTCCTCTGAACATGCTCCAGCACCTCAATGTCCTTGTAGTGAGTGGCCCAAAATTGAACACAGAGTTTCTGTTGTGGTGCTGGAATGCCTGAGCTGATGAAGTGGGTCAATAAAACAGTGTGTCTGTGCACCTCCCTCCCTTCAGATATTACAGACAATCCCGTTCACAATGGGCAATTCTGGCCTTCTTTTCTTTTTCCCTCCTAAGATTTATTTCTGGTCCCTGTCCCAATAAGACCCAAATCTGACAGCCTCCCTTGCATTGCTTCCTCACTCAGAATCAAAAGGGTGGAAGAATCTTAGCATCTTGGGTTTTTTAAGTGGGATGGTGAGGCACAAATGGTGTAATTTATCTCCTGGCTTTGCCCAGTAAGATAGGGCAGCCAAACCCCTCTGATTGCTAGAGGATACAGTGTCCCTCCAGCAGGTATTTTCTCTGGCATGGGAGAAAATTGTCCTCTGGAGGGACTTGTCTCCCTCTCTGGATTGTTTTCTATGGAGAGCACATAGATGACTAGCTTTGACTGGGTGTTTAATTTTTAGATGGTTAAAGCTAAGAGACATGAATCCCATTTTAAGGTAACTTTCCCAGAATTATTGAAGAAACAGGACCTCTGAGTTCTGGCATACTGTGCCCAAGGATTAGTTTGCCAACTATTGGAAAGGAGTGGGAGGGAAGGGAAGGCAAAGAAGAGAAAAGATAGTCCAGGGAAGCAATTTACCTTCATAAAATTGTCTTTGAAGTTTGGCTGGTGTTTTTGTTGAAAGTGTGAAACTGTTCAGCACTGAGTTTCTGTAAAACACTAAACTTGGAAACATCTTTCTTCAGTGTCACCCAAGTGGTGCTGTGCTCTGGAAAGCATTACTATGCTCTGGTGAAGCAAAGAGAGGCATTGGGAGAGAAGCAGCACAACACAGCTATTCTGAGACTGGAAGAGCTCTGTCCTTTTCCCCTGGAAGCTCTACAGCAAGAGCTGAGCAAATACAGCCATGCAAAAGGTCAGCCAGACTTTTTCCTTTGTGTTCCCACTCTCTTTGAAGTCCTAAACTAAATCTGTTCCCTGCCTTTTAGGATGAAGAGCTGTAGTGGGGTTTTCCTCTTTGCTCTTCCCCTAATACATCCAAATGTTTCTGGAGTGTGATAATACAAATGTTTAGCACTTGTGCTGTAAGAACTTGTTTCTTTGCTGTTGTCTCTCTGCTTCAAAAAAGCAGTACTGAAAATCAGAGTGAATTTGGGACGTATTTTTGCATTGGTCTTTGCAGTCCAGTGCTTTCATTTTGAAAACAGCAGTAGAAAAGCAGAATATACACACATTATACCCCAGTGGTGGACACACTTGGGGTTTGAATTCACCAAGCTGTGATCTGCAAGGGAATTCAATCTGGCAAAGCCTTCGTTTTCAAGGTAGTGCCAAGACAAAAAAAGGTAGAGATGCCACAAAAAGAAAAAACTCTTTTTCTTGAGCTGCTGAAAAGATAAATATATGCATTTGTAATGTACCCTTATGCTTCCTTTAGCCTTCATCTGGAGTCAGGAAGAACCACAGAACATGGGTCCATGGTCCTTTGTGTCACCACGGTTTGAAAAGCAGCTGGGGCTTAAGGTAAGATGTCCACAAGGTATTTTATGAGGTTCAAAGTTCTCCTTGAATGCAAAGTTCTGTGGTGTTTACACAAAAACCTAACCCTCACAACTAAAGCAAATGTGTGTCCTAATTTAAGCTGCCTCTGCTCTTTGTAGCACCATTGGTGATGAGCAGGACTGGAGCTGTATTTTACTCTGTGTTTAATCAAAGGAGACAGGATAACAAAAGATCCCAGTTAGGAAACAACACCCTCGAAGTGAGTAGAAGAATCCAAAGCTGCCATTTGGTCTGGCAGATCATGCACTATAATGTTCCTGGAGCCATGGGCTTTGGGACTGCCCAGTATCTGGCAGCAGGTATCACCTTGGCAGCAGGACCTCAAGATGCCATCCTGTGCCTGTGCTTCATTAACCATTTCCTCCCAACTCAAATTTCAGCTCCGTCTTGTGAGCCGACCTCCCCTCCCAGCCCCAGCAGTTGGCATTGGAACCCTCCACAACCAGCAGCAGGAAGACATTCTGACCAACACATTTATCTAAGTTTTCAGTGGATGGACTGCTGCTCCTGCTGTCAGTCGTGTTTAGTGCCTCCTCTGAAGAAGAAGAACAAAAGCCAGATCCTTAAGACTCTTTAGTTCTCCAAAATGGAAACAAAAAAAGAATAGAACAAGTTTGGTAATGATGAAGCAATTTTTTCATATAGGGGAATACCTAATGATGAGAAGTGATGCTTGTCACTCTTGATACTTCTCATTCTCTTGTATTTTCTACAAAATATCTTTTTAAAGTAAGAAAAAATCCAGTCCAGGGGACAGATTGGTGAGGTGACTGTAGAATACCCTATATCATGCTGCTTATCTGCACTTGACCCCTCCTGGGATGGTGCATGTGTGGAAACAGGCTCAGTTTCTTCTCTTTCCACAGAAGTGTTAGTGCTGTTTGGTCAAATAAATGCTGCCCCATGCCTGGGAATGAGCCATTTCTACAGCAGAGTGGTGTGGATTTTCCCTTTTTTCTTTTCCTGTGGGCCAGGAATGAAATCTGTTGCAGCTGTTGGTGCTCTTCTCAATGCATGAGTTGTTAAAGCAGAATTCTGGAGGGGGCCTGGCAGGATGGCTCCTGAAGACTTCAGGCACCAGTTTTTCTCACCCAGAGGATAAGAAACCCTGAGGGAAAGTTTCAGCACAGCTGTCATCTGGGGAATGGGAAGAAATAATTCTTTATTGAGAGACAAAGGATAAATGACCAAAACATTGAGGTTAAGCAGGAGAATAATGAAGCCAGATGGAAGAGAGAGAAAAGCTGCCCTGGGAGACCTCAGTGCTGACCTCCAGCAACATTTCTACCACCACCAGGTTCTTCCCAGTTTCAGTGTGAAGTTGGGACCTCCCTGCCCCTCTGAAAGTTACCTGGGGCAGCATGGTTGAGTAATCCAAACTCGCTTCGAGCCAAAGACCTTTCTGAAACACGAGGGGTTTAACCAAATCCAGCACTTCCACACAGACAGTCATGGTGGGTGAGGAAGTGCAGATCACAGGCAGGGTGTACATCCTGCTGAGAGGCTCCCAGAATTCTCTCTGAAGCCTGCTGTGGTATTTCATCTTGGTTAATTGACACATTCATCCATTAATTCCATATGATCCAGAGGTAACCTCTCTAACCTCTGTCCTGTGGTGTTTCATGTCACTGTGATGTGAAATCATGTTTCTCTCGCTTTGCTTTAGCAAACTTCACAATTTCTTACACATCCTGAACAGCTTTATCTAATCAGGGTGTATTCTGGTTTGAGTTTCTGCTGAGAGCTGGAAAAAGGAGGCTGAAGAGTAACGTTGCTTTGGCTGCAGCTGTCGCCAAGGAAGTTGTAGAGCACAACCACCAGCCTTGACTCCACACTGATGATTACATAAACCTAAGGTTTTTTCACTATGACAGTGCACACAAGAGAAGAATAGACCCCGTGTTTTGCATTTCACGTGGCCCAAACCTGACCTTGTTGTGCACCACTCCCCCCCAGGCTGTGCAGGTCTGGTTGTCCAACCAAGTCAGGGCTGCTCCGGTGTTCTGAGACTGTGGGAGACAGAGCTGTTTCTGTGGTGCTGCTCAGCTCAATGCCCCCAGCCCAGCACTGGTGTGCCATGGAGCTCCCCAGGGGTACTGGGGTAGCATGGGGGAGCTCCAGCACGGCTCTCCTTGGTATTGCTGACACAGCCTGCCTGCAGAACACTGCCAAACAGCCCCCAGGAGCAAGACAAAGCACTTGCTGACTTAGGGGCTAACACACAGTTTCTCCCACCAATTTTGGATGCAGACAAGGCTGTTTTCCATCTGTGCACCATGCTCTGCTTTGCTTGCAGGCGTGGCTCTCCCTGCACAGGGCTGGATTGCTTTTGCCAAAAAGGATTTGGGAAAAGAGAAGTAAAAATTTGAATCTTAAAATCATATCCTGCATTGGCAGGGACCCACAAGGCTCATTGAGTCCCACTCCTGGCCCTGCACAGGACACCCAAGAGTCACACCGTGTGCCTGAGAGTGTCCAAATGCTTCTTGAACTCAGACAGACTTGGAGCTGTGACCACTTCCCTGGGGAGCCTGTTCCAGTGCCCAGCCACCCCCTGGGGGAAGAATCTTTTCCTTGCAGAAGCCCCAGAGGAGAGCACTGCTTGACAGCAGGAGTTCCCCGAGTGTGCAGGAAACAATTCAGGGAAGTGCCAGATGGAATGGCACACAAGTTGGGTGAGTGGATAACAGAGCAGATCCCAGTCCTTGGACAGGAGAATTTTGCAGGTCATTAACACAAGGAGAAGTGAAGCTTTATGTGCTGTTAGATAGCAAGGGAGTGTTAGAGCATTTGTGCATTGTGGTGTGTTCAGGATTCTCAGAAGTGCAAGACTAGAAAAAAAAAAGGAATGAGCTGTTAGGTTGAGCAGTTCATTAAAGGCAGCAGAAACTCTTGGTGACAGGTAGAAAACACATCAGGAAAACAAATATATTAAAACAAGTAACAGTGATGTCAGTTTATATTTAAAAAATCTAGCCTGAACTTCAAAGGCATGACGTTTTGAACACAATAATTATTTTGAATAAGCAAAGAAAACAATACTGCATTTGGATTTTTTTTTACTTTTACATCCCTGGGAACCCACTTGTAGGAGACACAGAAACATTTGTTCAGCACACCCAAAGTGGAGCATATGTGTTACTATGGACTGAGGAAACCTGCACCTTTTATCAATCACCAAAACATGGGCCAGCAACTTAAAAATAGGAGAATTTGCCATGAGAAGTGAGATAACAAGACCTGTAGAAGTTCATTAAATTAAGTTTGGCTAAAATTCTGAACAAAGGGCAATTATTTCAAGAAGTTTCCTGAAGCTCAGCTATTAACCCAGCTATTACTTGGAGATTATAATCCACAAGTAAACTTCCATGTCCATTAATTATGGGCATTTGTCAGACTATTCAACAACTACAGGTGAAAGTAATTACTGCAGAGCTGCTCATTAGTATTTGTAAAATTATGACAATATAAACCAAAGAAAAAGCTCTTCTAAGTGATTTCAGATAAAGGAAGCTATTGAACAAAATTGTTTAAAGCTATTTGTAGCAAGGTCTTGGTTAAGAGGATTTCTCAGGGAATGCAGAGTACAATCCAATATACAGATTCAAATTTGTGGAGGAGCCCTAATCCTTCACACATCTCATGTTCTTTCTTAGTACCTTCACCTAACATAGAAAGAATTCAAGCCTGTGCTTGAATTCAACCCACAGGATGGGTTACTCAGAAAGAAGAAATACTATTTAAATTGTCATATCTAAATCTTGCAGCAAATTCTGATAATCCTAATTTTACACACCACTGGCTGTTGTAACTGCGAGCTCTGAAGGTATGATACTTTTTTGATGATACTGGGAGGGTACTGGGATAGGTATCACACCCATCGCCACTCAGTCTCCGTTGTCAGTTTCACTTCACAGAATCCATTAGTTTGGAAAAGACCTCTGAGATCACGGAGTCCAACCTGTGACCCAACACCACCGTGTCCCCCAGACCAGGGCACTGAGCCCCGCGTCCACTCTTTCCTTAAACACCTCCAGGGACGGTGACTCCAACACCTCTCTGAGCAGCCCCTTCCAATGTCTAATCACCCCTTCTGTGAAGAAATTATTCCTGATGTCAACCCTAAGCCTTCCCCGGCACAGTTTATGTCCTCTCCTCCTGCCGCAGGTTGTCCGGGAGAACAGACCGACCCCCGCCTGGCTACACCCTCCCGTCAGGAGTTGTAGAGAGCGANGGTGGCGGGGCAGCGGGTCCCGCACAGGTGCGGTGCTGCCGGGCGCTGCTGTGCGGTGTGGGTGTACTCCCTCCAGCTCTACTATATATATATGTACGCTATATATGGTGTATATACTACACACGCATATATACGTATGTAAGGATCTAAAGAGAGGGCGCCAAGAGGATGGATCCAGGCTCTGCTGAGTGCCCGGCAATGGGACAAGAGACAACGGGCAGGATNTCCCTGGACACGCTCCAGTGCCCCGGAGTCCTTTCCCCCTGGGAAATTATCACATCCATCCACCACGGGCGGGTGTTTTTAAAACACGCCGGTACCGAACCACTAAACCTGTGCTTCTCACATGAATAGTGCTGTTCCGAGGAAACCTCCCCAAAGCGACCGAGGGCACGACAGGGACAGAAGACCCAGGATTTTCCCGCCCCCGGGGAAGGCTGAGNTCCCTCACTGGAGATGTTCCAGAGCTGTCCGGACACAATCCTGTGCTCTGGGATGACCCCGAGCAGGGAGGTGGGACCGGATGATCCACTGTGGTCCCTTCCAGCCCGACCCGTCCTGTGACACCGTGTTCCCTTGGGAGCTCTGCCACCCTCTGTGGAACGACGAGCTGTCTGAGGGCTTGGGATAAATAGAGGAGAGCTGTGTCACAGCTGTAAATGTAAAGGTGGCATTCTGACCAGAATGTTACTTACAGTGTAATAAATCCATTCTGCAGTGTCATAAATGCTTTATCTTTGAAAAGGTGGTTGCTTTCTATGTCTCTCCCAGTGTATTTGGGCTGGGAATGATGTCCAAGTTTTGGAGGACAGATTTCCCACCAAGTGTGTGCTTTGATTTTCTTTTTTTTTTTAATTGATTTCATTTTTTTTCTAGAAAAAGAGCTCGAACTGTTGAGCTTTTCAGTGTTTTTAAAGGAAAAACTGCAAAGGGAGATACACAAAAAGCTGAAATAAAATCCCCAAAAGTTCCAATCAGGATAAGTGTTCCACTGATGTAAATTACAATTTCTAACTGTAGTTTAGTGGTTGAATTATTTTTTTCAGCTAAATACTTTCCTAAAACATTCTAATCTCTACATGAATACTTTTTGATGTCAGAATCCTTTGCTTCTGTGTTTAACTAGCACAAACTGATACTAGGTCGGTTATTTTTAGATGGAATACCATTTAGTTCACTTGTGGTGATATATACAGTGCCTCTTCTCTAAAATTATTCCAGCTGTGGAAAAAGGAATGGGTCAAATCTGATTAGAACAAGAATTCTCTTTCACCTTTTTTGCCTTGTTTTCAACTGTTTTAAGAAGGTGTTAGTTTTCAGACAGTTTTGGAATCTAAATATAAAGTTCTATGAAGTTTTATAAATTCATAAAGGTTCATTAATTCATTTTGTCTCTTCTTTTGTGTGTGTGTTTGTTTTTCTGGAACAGTAAAATTTTTAGAAGTTATTAAGCCATTCTGTGCAGTGTTACCTGAAATCCAGAAGCCGGAAAGAAATGTGAGTGTCACGTTATGTTCTTACTTCTCTTGGTTCACAGATAAGGGAATATTGTGATATTCTAGTCCCAGCTCCAATTTTAATACAGACAGTGGGCCCTAAAGTAGGACATACTCTTTGGAGGAAGGGGAACCCATGGTAAGGTAGAAGATTACCATGACAATGAATTCTGATAAATTATTGCCTTCAGTAATTCTGCTAACTCCTTTTTTTTTTTTAAATATAATTTCTAGACAAAGTTTATTTAGTGTCAGCTCCATGTGATTGGATCTATTTTAATATACTAGAAGAGAGTTTTCAAGCTTTGTTTTCCTATGAATGCCAGTGTTGGCTTTGAGCTGGCTTATATATTACTTTGGAAAGGGTTGCACTGTGATTCAAGAACCACAAATTTAGTTCTTCCTTTCCCACATATTATTTCCTACTTCCATAGCTGGGATTCCCCTTGCTGAAGTGGGAAGGTGATCTGTGTTACAGTTCAGGTAACTGTTCCCTTGTCACCTCCTGGATGTGACTCTCTTTGGCCTGAAATCAATGAGCTGAGTTCATTTACAGCTGATCTCTCTAGGCCAAAAAACTCCTCCCATTTCTCAGCAGAATTTTTAGATTTAAATCAGTTAATTTCTACAGATCAGAAAGAGACCTGCCTTGTCCAAAAAACCACCCCAAGCAAACACCATTGTTTACTTCCACAACTCAAGCAAGCCCTTCCTGCCCAGGTGACAGATATTCTAATTAGAGTAATAAATTGACCTAATGTGCATTGTCACGACTTCCATGAAAATTCCTTAAGAGCTATATGTTGTTTTTTATATTCTTAAAAGGAAATGCTTAGCTGGGAACATGACACCATCCAAGAGAATCCTCTTTTGTTGAAGAGAGACTCCCAAAGGTTAGGACTGGATGCAGAGCTGTTTGTGCCAGTGACCATTGCTGAGCCTGCTGGATTGAATGGAGAAGATACAGTAAAAACTGATGATTATGCCTTTCTGGAATTGATTTTTAGAAATATTGGGATTTATCCCCTGGCTCTTTGCTCCATCTGTCTTACCTTGTTGCTTTCCAGCATCTTTCAGTCTTGGGACAGGTTTCTAAAGAATTTAGGTCAGACAGAGGTGTTTTCAGAGCAGGAATCTCCAGAGCCAGAGTCTGTGGTAAGGTCTGGATGCACCAGGTCTGGGAGGCAGGTCCCCATCTTTGTCTCTGCAGTGGTGAGCCTTGGTGCAGTCTTTTGGTGATAGTTTATGGCACATCTGTGATGAGCTGGTTACAGCCATCCCATTCTTGTCTAGGGAGGAGAGTGAGAAGAGAAAGCTGAAACAAGTGTGCATATCCTGGTGTGTCTGTCAGGCTCACTGACAGGTGGTATGTGCCAGAGAGGAAGAGGGGCTTGGTCTGTCCTTGTCCTCCATCAGCAGATGAAGGATGCCAGAGAGGTGCCAGGATTCCTGTCCTCTCTATTTGGGTCACTTTGTCTTTGCTCCTATCTGGGTCTCTGTCTAGACAATGGCTGCCAGTTGCCAGCTTTGTACAAATTTGAAGTGAAAATGTAATTGAGAACATCTTTCTTAGCCTGAAGAGCCCTTTGACCACTAAGTCATGTTCCTTGCTTGTGTGTAGTCTATCAAGTGACTTGGGTCATTCCACATAACTAATTCTCTGTAATTTGCTGTTTTCTTGCAATCTGTCACTGGCAGACATGATCAGTGATGGTTTTAGTGGGTTGGTTCAGGCCAAGACAGGAAATGAAGATAACCAACTAGAGAGATCTGTTCTCATTAAATGTCTATTGATTGTTAAGTGAAGATGATGTTTTGATTCAGTTGGGCTCTCATTGAGTCATTTTGCCATTATTGTTGATGAGGGAAGTGTTTTTTTCTGTCTCTAGGGAGTGTTGCTTTTGTGTTTTGGCCAACTTGATTAACAGAAGCAGTTGCTACTTTTGTAGTTACTACTATGGGTTTATATTTGCCTCATGCACAGATTTCCTAAGTAGAACACACTGTTCAGAGCACCAAGATGATGCTGATTAAATCTCTTCATTTTCACATGATTTAAGAAAAATGTCAAAGGAAGAAAATGTCCAATTGAATCTGATCAGATGGTGAAATGTGCTGTCCCTGAGCTTCTTAGCATTTGTGGCTGGAATATTTTGGTACCAGTCTGTATTTTGCTGTTCCTGACATATGCATTTGGATGCTTCCTTTTTCTTTTTTGTCTTCTTGAGTCATAGGGACTGTTTTGAATACTTGTGATTTGGGTGATGCAGAATTCCTCTAATGCTCATGTTCACCACAGCTGTAGGGAGAACCAGAGCAGTTGTAGATGCCTCCTAAGCCAAGGTTAATTGGGAGGCTGCAGAGATTATTTGGTCAGACATTTTTGGTTTTAGTCTGTGCTTACAGTATGAATTGTGGAATTCAAATAGCACTTGGTAAAGTGGGTCAGCACTGCATAGTCTAACACAAGGTATTGTTTGGATTTATTTGCTGCTGTCACTATTTTTCTTTTTATAACTTTACACTGTAAGTATTTTTAGCATCTGCCCTCTTTGAAGAGTGAGACAGTATCAGTAAATAAATCACTTGGATTATTTTGCCTCTAAGTGGGTGGTTTCACTACCTTCTGGGTTTTCTTTTGCTTGAGGAGCCATGCTGCTGCTGCATTAATTTTTAGTTTCTCGTTTGTGGGTGTTCAGCACCTATAAAACCAGGCACTAGTCCTTTTTCTTGTTGCTTCTCTACAGGCAGATTCAGTGGTTGGAGGCAGAGAGCTCCAACCATTTGTGCTGTATCTCTCTTACATGTTAGTTTTGGTAGCTGCTGTGCTCTTGCCTGCAGTGAGCACACTTTTCCTAAGGTTTATGGTCCATGGAGGAGAGGTGGGAACTTCTCTCAGGCTTCCTCTCAGCTCTCTCTGGTCTCCTCAAGTGCATTTCTTTGTGTCTCATGTTTTGAGTAATCCTCTGGTTCAAACTTAAGTCTTGTCATTCTTTTCTTCTTGCACCTGGCACTAATTACAGGAGCCTCAAATGTTGTGACCCTGAGATCTCTTCACTGGATTAGTGACTAAGGATCATTGATCTGATGTTCTTTTTAAACTACTATATAATCTACATCAGTAAAATTATCTTGGAGGCAAACAAAGAATCTTTAAAAGTTATTTTGTGGTCTGTGTCTATGAACATAATGGTTAATTTAAGCTTCTTCTAACACCCTTTGAAGAACTTAATTCTAAATATTTTGAATTGCTGTCCAAAGCTTATGATTCTTCTGGGTTTTATCACTTGCCTTCACAGCAGTTAATTCTCTCTAAAAACTTTATAGTGCTTTAGTCCCAGCCATACAAAACAGCCTCCAATCTGTTGAATCCTAGAGAACAAATCACTGAAGATAAATTTTCTCCATTAATCTTCCTTCTCTGTTCTGATGTGTCCATGATTTTAGCCACACTGTTGCTTTTCTGTAAGTACCCATTGTATTAGAGCACTACATATAAAATACACTCTCCTGACTGACTGTCACTCTGCTCTCTGCCAGATCCCACATAAGTTATCTTTGCTTCTCTCTCTAAAATCTGAAATCACATTAAAAATAAATTCCAGTGAGCAAGTGATGCCTTTTGGTTCCATATCTTTGAATTGTGAATGATGCAGCATTTAATACTGATGTGAGAGCAGTGAAAGTTGTACATGCAATGAACACTTCAATGTCACTCTGTCCTGTAGATCCAGTTCAGAGAGAAGGTGCTATGGACGGCAATCACGCTCTTCATTTTCTTAGTGTGCTGCCAGGTGGGTGTCAGTGGTTTCTGTGCTCACAGAATGGGGGTTCTCCACATTAAAAGTGTGAAAAGTTCTTGTTTCATATTGACCTGCCAGTCTCAGTTGTGTACTTTTATTGCTAAGTATTTAAAGTTCAGTTTTGATTCTCTGAAATAGTCTTTATTATTGATTATGTGTGTTTTCAGAAACGAATGCTTTCAGTTTAGTCTAAAATACATAAGGTTCTTTTCCTTTTATGAGGATCCTGTCAAATGATGGTTGTGGCTGCAGGGTAAACAGCCAAGCTAATTATTTGTTGAGCAGCATAAACTGAGCAATTCAATGCATTGTTTACCCTCTGTTCATAGCTACATTTAAACTTTAGCAGTGACAAGTGTGAAAATGAAATCCAAGTGAATGTTTTTACCCAATTCCTCTTGAACAAGCTGATAGATTGTAAAGATTGCAGGGAAATGTTTTCGTGAGCTGTTTAAATTGACATTTAGAACTTGTTTTTTTAATGAATATACTGGTAAAGATGTTAACTAAACCCCTTCCAAAATGCAGGTCTTTGTAAACATTAATGTTATCTTTATTACTCATAGTTGTAGGCGTTCTAGAACCTGTGCTTGGGTTCTAAACAGTGGAGGGTTTTTTGTTTTTCTTTAAAGAAAACTTAGATAATGAAGAAAATGAGCTTCCATGTATTAGCTGATATATATTTTTTAGAACTTGTAGACCTCTTGGAAGATTTAAAATTCCCACACTTCAGAATCAGGCTTTTTAGCTTTTTTCCCCAGACTTTGGAGCAATAGTTTAATAGTTTTTGTTTTCAGCTCTGAAGGACTGTTTAAGGGCTAAAACCCAGCTCTTGTACCTACCTGGTTTTTGGAAGGAGGAGGTGGGAATGATACTAGAGCTAGAAAAACATGTAATATATCTCTGTTTACTAGGAGCTGGATTATGCATAATCAGAGTTTTGAACCTATAGGAAAGATTATAGTAATTGAAAAAGGAAAACAGATGGTGCAGACCAGGGTTTTCAGGAATTCATCTCTAAGTTTGCCTGTAAGATTCCTAGTCTGTTGTTTTTGTGAATAAGAACAATTTTAAAGAGCTCAAAATCCCTCAATATTGACATACAGAATATTGGAAGCTTTGTATGAACTTGCTTAACTTCTGACAGTTCCATATGGGATATTTCAAAACATATTCTCAGCTGTAGAATTTCAGTATTTAAATTTCTTCTTTCTAGAGGTTTCTGCTTTTTTGCTGTAGAAGGGTCTCAGTTTGGTCCTCTGAGTCACACCCCAGTTGCAGGGTTAAAATAGATGGTGGCACTACCTCTGGTTTAATTTAAAAAAAAGGATATTAAACAACGTAACAGTTGAATCATTTCATTTTAAGCTTTTTTATATTAATGCCTGCTAATTGTGTGTTTCTGTTTAATACTTTTGTGCACTTTGACAGATCCCTTTGTTTGGAATCATGTCATCAGATTCTGCAGATCCCTTCTACTGGATGCGAGTCATTCTTGCGTCAAACAGAGGTCAGTGGGTTATTCCTTGCTCTGTTTTCTGTCAGGATAAACAGACCAGGAGAAAAACAGTTGGCTGTTAAATGTCATACAACCCAGATGTCTTGTGGAAACACTTTGTAAAGTTCTTAACACAGATGTAATTAAGACTGGTACTGGAGGAGTGCTTCGCTTTAGGAATGGGATTTCTTTTGACACGTGGATGAGATTAATCTCAATTCTAAGTTTTGGGGTGGTTCCATTTAGGACTGTAGAGCAGCCTCTTTCTAATTAATACAGGGGACAGGGAATCTTCTGGCTTTCCTCTTAGGAACAGCACTAAGTGCAGTAGGAGGGTGTTCACTAGAAAATACCTCACGTGTGCAAGTCAGTTATGGCTCATAATTGTTTGGCAACATTATGGGTGAGTAACTTAATAGGTGGGAAAGCTAAAGGCAGAGGTGATTAGGCTTAGAGTTTAGCAAAACTAACTTATTTTTAGAGTAGTAAAGTGGAACTTTAAAGTTCCCTGAAAGTGGAACCCAACCCAATGTATAAGAAGACTCAAACTAATGCTAGAAGTGTGAAACTTAAGAGGGGTGACCTGTTGTGCACGACTCTAAATGAGGACACTGATCTCATCTGTAGCTTGGAAAATTGGCTGGAAGTAAGAAAATCAGTGGAACCCTCTAATGTGAAGGTCCTGTTTTATTTTGGAATGGCAAATTTTGTAACACCAGTGAAGAAATTAAGGTAAATAAGTTTTCTGCTTCAAACTCTAGTGAAGAATTTCCACATGGAATTCTGTGTCTCACTAGCAGTGTATGATACTAAATGTGCTGTCCACTACCCAGACAGAATGGTAACAGTGGACAGGAAAGAGAGACTGAAAGCAATAAAAAGCAGGAGTGGGAAACTGAATTTTAACTTAAGTCAACTGACTAGAAGTCATTGGAGGATGTGAGATAAAGGTTTTTTGACATCCTAATTTTTTGGCTGTTGGAGGAGTAGAGATTTCCATGAGACATGATGTAATATTTAACATGTAAACTCTAGGATACAAGTATGAAAGAATTATAATAATGACTTTAATGCTTTCACATTTTACACTTCCATAGCAGGGAAAACACTAAAAAAAACCCTCAAAAAATAATTGTGCAATAAGGCTTAAAGTTTTTAAAAATTAGAGCTGCAGTGAGGACTGTGGGAGTTAGGCAGCAATGAAAAGAAACCCTCAGACAATAGAGGAGGTGCTCAAAACCCAGATTACTTGTTAGAGGCTCTTCAGGAAATGAAGCTGTTGTGGGATAAGCAGGCAGAACTAATGGTTAAAGAACTGGGTGAAAAGATCAGAAGAAATGTCTGAACAGATCTGTAAAGTGCCACAAATTGGATATTCCTACTTCTTTTCATCTTCCATATGACCTTACAGACCATGTTTACCCCGTTCCTGGTTCTCTTTGAGACTTTACAACTTTGCAATGCCTAAATAGTTGTTTATTAATATTTTTCTCTGGGTAATTTTATGATGGAGCATTAGTGTGCTGCACGAGAGCAGAGTTGCACTTAAATGTACAGAATTGAAAAGAGCTGTGAGCTGATTGTTTTGGATTTGCCTAGTGGATATTGTGACTTCACATCAGGAAAAAAATGCATTATTTGGGTCCTTTGAGTGACCATGGGAAAGATGATGACTAAGCAATTTTATCTGGCTTGACTAAACATTCAACTTGCAAAATTTGTTCTTACCCAAACTTTTCTCCTTTAAAGTTCCAGCTTAGAAAATATGGAAAGTCTGATCACTTAGTAGTTCTAGTTTCTTAATTTTAATCCACATTTTCAATGTTTTAGTTTTGGAAGCATCTTCAGGTAGGAGGAAACTTTCTGGTATTGGCTGAGGGACAACTTTGATTTCAAAAAGTATTTTCTTGAAATGCTGTTGCTCCAGAAGGATGATGTGGAAGAGGGATTCTCTGTTGAGATGGGAGAATATATTGTACAGGCAAGAGGTGAGCTGTTTCCCTGAGTTTCACTGCTTTGTGTTCATTCAGCTCTGCTCCATAAGTTGTAATGTAACTCAAGCACTGGAACAAGGCCTTGCAGAGAATATTTCTAAATTAGAGTATCAGGTGATAGTTGTGGTGTTGCAGGTGCTTCAGTCAGAGGATGCAAGCAGAGGGAGTGATGCCCCAGTTCTGCTACACCAGAGGAAGTGATTGGGAGGGAAAACCAGGCAGGTTTTATGGAATATCATAGGACATCCACCTCTGTGCTGCAGCAGGAGTGTTTTATGAAGTTATGTCTCCCTGTTTGAGTTGTATACATTTGGAAGTTGATACCTCAGCAACATTGTGCCAGTGAGTTGGCAGAGTAAGAGCATCTTATTGAGAGTCTTTGCTTTGTTAAGAACTAGTTTAATCCTAAACTCTGCACTGGAGTTGGTGATTCCCTTATCAGACACTGGATCTGCAGCATGTTTTTGTGGTCTGCAAAATTAAACTTCTAAAAAACGTCACAGTAAAGCACTGACAGAATAAACAACTGGGGACAAGATGCTGTTCAGTGTAAGGTTCCTTGGGGATGTGCCAAAAGCTGAGCTTCTTTGTGCATTGGCCTTAAACATGAGCGTGGTTCCACAAAAGTGGTTGTAATTAAAAGATCCATAGTTTTTTCATGCTGCCTTCAAAATTGCAGATTTTAACACAGCAGCCTTCTTTTGTAACTATCTTTGTTTTGTCATACCTGTACAGGAATATACATGTTGGAAGCATTATGAAAAGTATTCTTTACATGTCAGAAACCTTTCAAGAGACCTAATTCTTTAGGAGAGGTGCTTGAATGGCAATTTTATTAATTTTATTTCCTGTTCAGGTACTTTGATGGAATTGGGTATCTCCCCCATCGTGACATCGGGTCTGATCATGCAGCTGCTGGCAGGAGCAAAGATCATTGAAGTTGGGGATACTCCAAAAGACAGAGCCTTGTTCAATGGAGCTCAGAAGTGTAAGCACTGTTCCAATTAAAATTACTAAGCATCCTTTTATTCTTGGGAAAGCAGCCAAGTGATACTAGATGTGAGATTTCTTTGGTAGGTGACTTCAGCAGACTTTTTTAAAGGATTTGCTTTCTCTCTTGTTTTAGTATTTGGGATGATTATTACCATTGGGCAAGCCATTGTGTATGTTATGACTGGAATGTATGGAGATCCTGCTGAAATGGGTGCTGGAATTTGTCTTCTTATTATAATTCAGGTTTGTAATGAGCTCTTTTGTGTGTAACTGAGACTGGTTAGATACAGTATAGCTGCAAGGTCTGTGTGACTTGTATTTATTTATTTTTAATGCTAATAGGTATCATCCTTCGTATCTGTCTAGATACAAGAAATTCTAAATATTCCAAAAAGAAGGAGAAAGCTGGGATAGTTAATATCAAAAATATTTCAGATAGGAGTGGCTGCTTAATTGAAAATACAGGAATTAGTGGACTTTGAAAGCAGTAACTGCTGTTCAGTGCCATGGAGGACTTCTCACTAAATGGCACAGATGGAGCTTTGAGACATTCTCCCATAGAACAAAGCAGTAAATGCACAAACTTAAACACTTTTTTTAAAAAGTGTTTACTGAGTAATGTGTTTGCTACATCTGTGTTGAAAAGTCACAGAGCTCATGGCCAGGTGAGATGTGCAGGCAGCAAAATCACTGCTCAAAAGATATTTAGATAAAAAACTTAATGGTCCCTGTCCAGCCTGATGAAAATACTGAAGCAGGGAATGAATACACAATTATTGACTTGATTTGTTCTTGTTTCTGCTCAGTTTTGTTTCTCTTCCCACAGCTGTTTGTTGCTGGTTTGATTGTGTTGCTGCTGGATGAGTTGCTGCAGAAAGGTTATGGTTTGGGGTCTGGCATTTCCCTGTTTATTGCCACCAACATCTGTGAAACCATTGTGTGGAAGGCTTTCAGTCCCACGACCATCAACACTGGCAGAGGTAGGTGTGCTCTTACACTCAGTGGTGGATACAATGCATAAACTATCAGGTGGTTATTGGATGGCTATTGAAAAGAAGTGTGTGGTGAAGATGAGCTTCTGAAGTCAATTGTCCAGTTAACCCTGAAGATGAAAATGTTACCTGACTTGGCTGAAGATTATGAACCTTCAAGTTTGCCTTTGCTGATTGGAGTTGCAGCAGTTAAAATGGGACTGGAAGCCCCTTGAATGAAGATTTTTGGATTTCCAAACTGAAAGTCTTGGTTTAGCACCATTTAGTCCATAGAAATAAAGAAGACAAGAAATGCTGTACAATCAGAGTTGTTCATGATCAGCTCTTTGTGGCTATAGGATACTTTTGTAGCTGGTTCCTCTGAATTCCTTCAAGCTGGTTTGATTCTTCTGCAATTCTTCATTCCTCAGCCAGTCTTTAACAACATCTGGTTGTCCCAAAACCCCTGAAATACCACATTAAGATACAGCCTGTTTGCATCAAGAAGTTAACTAGTTTAATGCATTCATTTGAAATCCTAAACCAGGTCTTTAGTTTGCTTTCATTTGCACCTGATTTTTAGTAGTTCTGTTGCATTATGACTGTTTTTCTAAAGTTATTTTTCTCCTTGTTTATTCTTTCTTCTTTCCAATCATTCTCCTGCCCCCTAGAAAAGAAAGAATATTCTCTTATATGTGTGACTTTGATGTTTTGTTTGGTTTTAACCAGGAACAGTGTTTTGGTAGATTATTCTACATTCCATAAGCTAAAGCAGAATCCTGTATCGTGACATATTTGTCGTAACAGGAATTACGTCCTGTTTTACCACATTTTTTTTTGTGCCAGTCTTAAAATTTCCAAAACAAAGCTTTTGGGGGTTTTGTGACGTTTTTAATTTGGGGATTAAAATCTGTTCTGCTTTTTTGGCTCGTGCAGGAACAGAGTTTGAGGGAGCTGTGATTGCACTGTTCCATCTCCTGGCTACACGCACCGACAAAGTGCGGGCTTTGCGGGAGGCCTTTTACCGGCAGAACCTGCCCAACCTCATGAACCTCATTGCTACAGTGTTTGTGTTTGCTGTGGTCATATATTTCCAGGTAAAATCCCTCACAGTAGCTCTGCACAGGTAGAAGTGCATATGGGCCCTGGACACTGCAGTCATTGGGAAAAGATGGGAAGGTTTAAACCAGAGTAACTGAAGTCTCTTTGCTTCGAGTAAGGAAGTGTTTATTTCCAGTGGTGTTATTTCTCTTTGTGACACTACAGCTGTTAAATTTTATAGCCAGACCTACTGATACTCAGTGTGTAATCTCACATGCCATGAAGTGCCATACACACTATGAGAGTATTTTTACTGAAAGTGAATTCTGGAACTGCAGTGGTTGTATCACACAAATTATATGCTTGATATTCATCGTTGACTTAAGTAAATATTTCTGGACAGAGCTGGAGAACTTTGTTTCTTTGGGGTGTGTATGACACAGATTGTTCTAGGAAACAGTCATGTAATTAGTGCATAGCTTATTGTTTTTTCCCTAATTTTCTTGAAACACTTAGCTAATGCTTCTTTTTAAATCTACATGTTTACTAAAACGGGCACCAAAGGAGGATCCATATTGAGATTTGTGTGTGTGGCTAAAATGTGATTGTTTAATATTTTTTAAAGTTGTTGAGTCTGCTGGCAAAAAAAAAAATCATCAGGTTTTTTAGTCCATGTGGTTTTTCTTGAGTCTATTCAGAGAGGAGCCTGCCCCAGAAAAGGACTGGGCTTACTGCACAAGAGCCTGCTGGTAACTGGCTAATTCAGTTAAAAGCCATTTCAGGCTTATATCAAACCCTGTTCTATAACAGAGATTTTAGAGAAGTATCATTTAGCAGATGAGAAATAATGTTTATATAAAAAGAATGTGATACAACCAAACAGTAACACTTATAAATCCTTAAAATTTGTAATCCAGACTGTAGCAGAAAGCCTTTGGGCTTTGCTGTTCTCAGACCTTGCACTCCTTGTTTATCTAGCAAGAATTCCATGCTCAGGAATAGCTTTGGGACATACTGGAAATACCTTCTGCCTGGAAATAAACTTGGTGCATTGGTGTTTTCTCCTACAGGGATTCCGAGTGGATTTACCTATCAAGTCTGCCCGGTACCGTGGGCAGTACAGCAGTTACCCCATCAAGCTCTTCTATACCTCCAACATTCCCATCATTCTGCAGTCTGCCTTGGTTTCAAACCTCTACGTCATCTCCCAGATGTTGTCTGTTCGTTTCAGTGGCAACTTCCTGGTGAACTTACTGGGCCAGTGGGCAGTAAGTGTTTCATCCCTTTTTAACTGCATCAAGTTATTTGTATGTATGACTTCATTGTGAAACTTTGGTATTTCACCAGCAGAAAATTGGAATACTTACTTTTCAACATCTGTATATAAAAGCTGTTTTAAACATTGAAGAGGAATTCCTCTACAAGTACAGGACAGGGGTGTGGGAGGTCTGTGAGAAATATCTAATTGCCTTTTTCTTCCTCTCTCAGGATGTCAGTGGTGGTGGCCCTGCTCGCTCTTACCCTGTTGGTGGCCTGTGCTACTACTTGTCCCCTCCAGAATCCATGGGTGCAATATTTGAGGATCCTGTCCATGTGATAGTTTATATAATATTTATGTTGGGATCCTGTGCATTCTTCTCCAAGACTTGGATCGAGGTGTCTGGCTCATCAGCAAAAGATGTAGGTGTTCTGCCTGAGTGTTGTCCAACATTGCCTCTGGTTTAGAACTGACCAGCTACTGACTGATCAGTTGTTACTCTCACTAAACATCAGGTGGCTGTGAAACATCACAGCAGTTTTCATAAAATAATGTTTTTTTCAGGTTGCCAAGCAACTCAAAGAACAGCAAATGGTGATGAGAGGCCACAGGGATACTTCAATGGTTCATGAGCTTAACAGGTAAGGAAATGCTCACTTCCAGCTGGATGGGGAAGAGTGCAGGGGAAGTGTCAACTAGAGCAGATATTCTCAGATATGTGAGGAACCTGAGACCTGTTTCCACTGCAAAAGGGAAGATTCTTCCCATTCAGCTGTCACCTTTCCTAGTTATGCAAAAGAAGTTACAGCAGCAGATTAGAGATCAACCAGTAGTGTCTTTTTTTTTAAGTGGCATAATGAAGGAACGTGAGTTCAATCTCTTCTGTGTTTGTAAAAGAGAGATACTTTGATTTTTACAGGTGTTTAATTTACCACTGCTGACCTAGCATGGCACTAGCAAAGCTGTGTTTTACACATGTAAAGTCTGTAGGGCTATATTGAAAGGTAGATTGATCCTCACATGTTTAGGTCAAAGCAGTTACTCTCAGTCCTGTGGAGGTTACATAAAACACTTACATGTAAAGTTCTTAGAATCATGAATTGAGAAGCTTTGCCAGTGTTTGGTTATTCACACAGCTTTGCTATCATTGAATATTTGTTTTAGTTTCTACTTTGTGCAAAGATGGAAGACAGTAAATGCTCATGGCAGAGTTGCATTTGCAACACTAAATTTATTGCTCAGTATTTATAGAATTGCTGAGTGGTTTGGGTGGGAAGGGACCTTTAAGATCATCTGGTTCCAGCCCCACCCTGGGCAAGGATCCCATGGGGGTGGGAAGGGCTCACTAGACCAGGTTGCTCAGGGCCCATCCAGCCTGGCCTTGAACACTTCCAGGGATGGGACATCCACAGCCTCTCTGGGCAACCTGTTCAGTGCCTCACCACCTTCACAGTAAAGAATTTCTTGCCGATATCTAATCTAACCCTGCCCTCTTTCCATTTATTCCACTTGGTTGTTTTCATGGTAGATGTACTGGTAGAATCCTTGGATGAAGATCCATGGTTATGAACACCTTTCCTTCTTCCCTTTGTACAGGTATATCCCTACAGCAGCTGCTTTTGGTGGTCTGTGCATCGGTGCCCTGTCCGTACTGGCCGACTTTCTAGGAGCCATTGGCTCTGGCACTGGCATTCTGCTTGCAGTCACTATTATTTATCAGTATTTTGAAATATTTGTAAAAGAACAGGCTGAAGTTGGAGGAGTAGGTGCATTATTTTTCTAGATGTCCAAATATTTCATGGTTTGTGTGAAAGGGACAGTATTTTGACAACACGCGTCATTTAGTCAAATAATGCTATTTTCTTTTTACTTGTTTTCAAGTGCTATGTGTCCCATTACTGTAATGGGCATTGAGCAATGCCTGTGTGCAGCATTAGTACCAGCTGCCTTAAGAATAAAGTTTACATTATCTTGTTTAAGTATTATCTAGTGTTGCCTGTAATGCTGGAAACAATTCATCTACCTTGCTGTTCAGACACTACAGTGAGATGGTAACATGTATCAGTTCCATAGCGGTAAAGGTCTTGGCACACTGCAGTAAAATGTTAAATTAATGTCCCTGCCCTCAACAGGAAAAAAACCACCCCTGAGTTCATATTGCCACGTGCCAGTATTCCTGACAAAATTTGTCTGCACCTGTATTTTACATTAATTTTTTATACTTTTTTAACTCTCATTTCCCCAACACTGAACTCCTTATTCCTTTGCGGTGTCTCCACCCAGGCACCTTTCTCTCGGCTCCAGGGGTGGACGAGCAAACATTTTACCTGTGACTGATACTCATCTCAGCTGTGGGGGGTTCTGTGGTGGATGTGCTGCTCCTGGGGCACGGTGGGTTCCTGCCCAGAGTTCTGGTAACCATGTCCTTGTGAAACTGTGCCACTGAAACTTCATGTCCACTTTGCTTTTGTGAGTCTAAAGGACGAGGCCTGCTTCCCAGAGCAGTGTGTTCATAGGAGGGAGGGGGAACGGGCAGTTCCTGCTGGAAACCTGTCGCACTTTACAGCGGCGATGTAACCACTGTACGCGTTAGACAATAAACTTATTTAATTAAACTCTCTCCTGTGTCCTGTCCGTGCCAGATGTCATTCATAGCCAGTTTTTGATCATTTCTAACATGCCTTGATAGTGAGATGCGTCTGGAAGGCTCCCTTTTCTCCTTAGTTCTTTCCAGAATGTAAATCTAATTAGTCTTTAGAAGCCTTAATTAAAAAAATCTCAAGATTCTTGCCCTTAAAGTCACTGAGCTTTTCTGTTCTGAAGTAATCAATTATTTTTTTCCTTTGATGTCACATTTCTGTCTTCTCTAATGCTTAACTTGAAAGTAACTTTGTGTTGCTTGTGAAGGTAAGAAAATTTTAAGCAAGTTATCTGCTTAGTTCCTAAGCTGGGAAAATCTCCCAAATTATGCAGACTCGCCCTTATCTATTTCAGAGACAAGGCTGATACTGGCATGTGTTTATTAAAACTCTGATCCTGACCTTTCAGCAGTGCTGGCTGTTTACATAATCAGAAACAGGCCACCGTGTGCAGATGCACTGAAGGTTTGTTTGGGAAAAGATTTACCTAGAAGTGATTGGACAGAGTGAAGGTGCAGCCTGGGTACACGGCTGTGTCCTCAGGAGAGGGAAGACTGCAAGGCTTTCCTGCTCTTGGGGCATGGAAGTGTAGGATCCCCTGGCTGTGTTTGCAGCACTGGGTGGTCTTGTCGCCATCATTGTCAGAGTCACTATTTTATCTTCCCAGATAGTTAGTTAGGGGTGGGAGAAGGAAAATCATCCTCAGGTATAAATCATAATAGGAAATGGCTGTTTCAAACACTGCAGCCAGAACATGGACAGTGTCCCTGTGCTGCTGTCACTGCTCCTGTCAGAGAATTACCACAATTGTAGAATAACCTGAGTTGGAAGGGACCCACAGGGATCACCAAGTCCAACTCCTGGCCCTGCACAGGACACCCCAAGAATCCCACCACGTGCCTGAGTGCATTGTCCAAACCCCTGCTGAGCTCTGTCAGCCTTGGAGCTGTGACCAGTTCCCTGGGGAGCCTGTTGCAGTGTCCAGGCACCCTCTGGGTGAAGAACCTTTTCCCAGTATCCCACCTAAACCTCTCCTGCCACAACTTCTTGTCACCAGAGAGAAGAGATCCCTTGTGAGGAAGCTTCTCCAGGCTGGCTGAGTTGTTGGAATGCTGCTGTTCCTGTGTGTGGCAGGAGGGATGTGTGCTCCTCCTGCCCTCTGCTTGCTTTGGGACAACACCAGCCACAGTTACCTAAGCCTCTTCCTTATACTGATCCACAAGTGCAGGGATGAAGGGAGTGAGAAATGAGCCATTCTGAAAATTAAACAGTATTTTTATTATGGATATTCTGTCAAGTCTTGATAGACTGAGCAGTTAGAAGAAATGGTTTTTGTCAGTTACATAATTACAAATAAAAAGAATCACAAATAATTTTTTTTGTTGCTCTACAAGTAAAGCAAAGGACCTTGATTACAAGAAGAATTGTACTTCTAAGCCATCTGACCTGGTCAGTTTTCAACTAAATTTCTCATTGTCCAGTTTTAAAACTTCATGAAAGGAACTTGGAGCGGTTTTTCTGCTGCACATTTCAGAGCCAGTGCATAAGTGTAAACCCTGGCATCTACTGCCAGGTGTTCCTCTGCTACTATTTCTGAAAATAGAACAAAAAACAATTGTGAGATGCTGTTAAAAGCTCCCCTCTACAGGAATGTAAATCTTTTACTAATATGAAGGTGTGTGACATTCTAGACACGAATCCTCAATGATAACACCTACTGCTATCACAAACTCATACCTGGTCAGGTCTCTCATGGCTTTTTGTTTAAGATACAGTATTCTAGAATGAGAAATGCCATGAGAAGCTCTGAGAAGAGAAACTAAAGGGTTCTTGAAGCTCACTTTTGTGCATTTAATGTATCAGAAGGCTCTTACCATCAATTCTTTGCAGTAGGTCGTTCTTTGGAAGCGAAATAACTTCCACAAATTCTAGGAAAGAAGAGAAAAATGTATGCCCCTCAAATCAGTGAACAGTAGAGAAATTTACCTCAGTGTCCTGTTTCTTGCAGTTTAGAAGGGGAAAGAAACTGACAATGCTTATCACCATCCGAAAGCTGGGAGACTTCGTATGTCAAAAGTTAATTAAATAGGGGAAGGCAGAGACTGGGGTCATTAAAAAACACATTTGGCAGAAAGAAGCTGGAAGAGAGCTGGGAAAAAAAGTGTAGGTGACAGCTATAGAGGATAGGAATCCCTTTAAAAGGAGAACTCCTCCCTTCTGAGAATGGAAAAACACTGCTGAAGTGGGCTTTTGTTTGGCTTCTGCTGGTACAGGAATGGATTGGAGATGAATTTCAAGACCAAACCAGCACAAAGGGTTTGTTCATGATGAGTTTGTGCTGGCTTGTACCTCCCCTGTCTCTGAATAACTTGTCTTTGGGGTTTGACCTACAGCTGTTGTGGGTTCAATAATTTATATTTCCTGAGATACTGGTGCTGTAGATGCAATACTCAGAAAGATAATTGATGGGATAATCCCCCACAGGAATTTTCATGTCGAGGCCAAAATAAGGGTCAGGACATTAACCAAGCACAAACAAAAACCAGCTTTAACTGACATTTCTGAAGTAAAATTTGCCATATGAAGATCACACTTGTCAAGGGGAGCACAGTGATATTACATACCTCCATCATCTGCAAGTGAAAAAAAAAGTAGAAAGTTAAGGGATTTGAAATACACTAGAGTTCACAAGTCAAAAGCACTTTGATAGCTGACTGTGAGCGACACTCTCATTACTTCCAGAATGAAGCTACAACTGAGAGGAGTATGTAGGTTCCCAGGTGCTTATGGCCCTCACTGAAATGTCTCATTCTGGGTGTGCCAACAGCTGACATTTCACATCCCAGTGAATGCAGCAAAGAGACTCTGCTTATCTACGCTGTGGGATGTGATTGGAAGGACATGCAGCATCCACATCAGCTGGGAGAGGAGGGATGCAGTGGTGGGGTCAGTCCTTTTAAACCCTTTCTTTTGTTATGTTCTCAAAATTCTGAAATCAATGGTACAAAACTGACCGAGTTTTTGCTTAGGCCTTGTGTTCTCAGGCTCATCTCCGTTGATGACGACGCTCACGATGTGTGTCGTGCTGTTGGACATACCTGGGTCCAAGCACAGAGCTGCCAACAAGCACATGGAGAAGGTTTATTTTTCAAAGCAGGAGTCAGGCACCTTGACATTTTAACCACAGTTTTCACAGAAATCTGATACAACAGCAGAACATACATTTGTCATACACTTATGCTGGAAGAGTCATGAAAACCTTGTTTTCACCTGTTCTTAAAAATAATATTTCTGTAATCTCAGCTCTTTTACAGATCTCTGGTAAGACTTGTTTTCAGCCTAAGTTGACTTTCCATTCCATAGACTGAAGATATAACTGTGAACTATCTCTTACAGACTCCTTCAGTCTATTGGAGTCTAACTTTGCCATCAGCTCTCAATCCACAGCATGCAGTTGTACCCAAAAACTGAGAGCCAGGTCTCAACTGCAGTATTTCCTTGGAGTCATATCTAAGTTGCCTCACCTTTTTATCTTCCCAAATTTGATTTCTATCCTTGTTTTGCCTTCATTTCATTTTAAGTAGGAAGCATGGGATTTGCAACAATCGTGTTCCAAAGGATCTGTGAATTTACTCCAGTCATTCTCTCCTTTCCTCTTTCCAACTGGAGAACCCAAGTACTGTCACCTCCCCACAGCTGACAGAAGGGTGACCTCCACTCAGACTACATCATGCAGCTATTTTTTTTCTACTGAAGTCCACAGATGCTTCTCACAAAAGTGATTTAGACATTTATACTAAGATGCCAAATCACAGCTTGGGTAACTGGGTTTCATGTAAAGGATCCCAATTAATAGCAAATTTTCTCCTCACAGACATCAAACTTTTACCTCAGTCCCATATGTTTAACAGAAGTTCAGCAACTGACTTGCACCAAGGACCAAATTTTTATGGATACAGCCATGAGATGCTACTCTGTGTAGGCTTTGCTGCATAGGTTTTTCCTTTGGTTTAGAGCACTTCAGACATTCAGAGTAGCCATCAAAGACAGAATTAGCTTTGGTGGGAAAATTAAAAAAAGCAAAGACCTGGAGTACATTCAATGACTTCCCCCTTGTACCCAGTTTCTTCCTCCAGCTCTCGCAGTGCAGCCGTTTCTGCCGACTCGTTTTCCTCAATGAGGCCTGTGAGACAAATAACACACCAGAACAACTGCAAACCTATCACTTCACTGCAGTACCCACCCAGGATCTAATCAAGCTTTATGGAAGAGGTGAAACATCCTCGCTACCCTCATTTTATAGAGGAATAAAGTGAAGCATTAGGGAGGGTTCTGGTTCCTGGATTCATCACGGTGCTGCCCCCATTCTCAACTGATTATCTACAGAATCACATTACCTTCCCAGGAAATGGCATTGATATTCTCATGAGGGAAAGAAACCAAATGCTTTGACTCTTAGAGAAAAGAAAAGTGGAGGGAATTTTCTCCAGTCTGCTAAAAAAACCTCCTTTTGTTTTTTCATTATCAAATAGTCCTGTTTTGGAATAGCACACTGAGCTCAGCATGGTTTTCCAGTTACATCTCCTTCATTAAGATTGACATTCCAAGCCCATCTAAACACACTGAACAACATGTGACTCATCCTAATGTTTCAGTCACTTACCTGCAGGAAATTCCAAGCAGTAGCCATTGATTGGGGGCCTGAACTGTTTCACTAGGACAATGCAGTCGTAGTGCAGAGTTCTCTGTAGAACTGCTATCACTGCTACACCTGCAACAGGGACACAAGTACTGAGAGTCTGAGTAGAGCAGATGGTGAATATTTAGTGCAAAGGAACCCAAGCACTGCTGCTCCAGCATCCTGAAGGAGGAATTTAAGCTCCTTATATCACTTACACCAGCGTGAAATAAAAGCCCCATCAGCATCTTCAAAGCACCCCAGAAAATGAGAGGCACCTGCACCAAGCAAGACCCAGCCCCCAGCCCACCAATAATATCTAGGGAAGGGCTCTCCTGCCTGCAGAGGCTGCTTGGAACTCTCTACTAACCTCCTTTCATGGCTAAATCACGTTCCTCTTGTGCCCCAAGAGAACTGTGTCCTTAGGCCCTGTAACAATCCACCAGCCTGGGAGCTACTCTCTATCAGGACACCTAGGATGCCTTTGGAACTGCTCCATCATCCTGTTTCCCAATGATCCTGCAAAAGCACTCCTACCAGTGAGGTTCTGATTCTTCAGCACTAAAATCAGCCTTTCATTAGCTCAGGGGTACAGCAAGCTGTGCTGAGTTACCTGTTCCACACCCTCATTCACAGGGAAACAGATCAGCTCTAAGTCTGCACTGTGAGGTTTATCAGAACTTTCACAGGAAAAAAATGCAAACAAAAACAAGCCACCAATGTCTTACCATCAGCTGTAACTCCCCTTTTGTTGCCAGTACGTTTTACAGTTTCCCAAGTTCTGTTTGACATGGAGAAAAGAACGAATGAGTATAGAAGTTATCTCCTACCCTTGCTGCTTTCACTTATTATCACATGGTGAGGCCTTGTAAGAAAGCAGCTGGTCTTAGGCAGGCCCTGTCATATACTGTAACATGGCACTGTGAAATGTCTGTAGCATAACTTTCTTTTGCCTCCTTAAGGAGGGAAAGTAGTTAATTAAGGATTGTTTAAAATCACTAAAAATAAGGGAAAGACGTAAATGACCGTCACAGAACAGGCAAGTCTTATAAAAGTCATTTTGGAAAAGAGCAAAATAAAGCAATTTATGTATAAAACATGTCATATTTTGAAGGACAATTTTGTAACACCACCATGTGAATTCTATCTTTTCCCTTGCTTTTGCCTTAGGTGTATAGTGTGAGTTACCATGAACTCTCAGCTCAGTTTCTAGAGCACACAAGGAGCACACAGGCAAGGAAGACCAAAGCTGCTCTCTCAAAATAAGCAACGGGGTGAGTAAAAACAAAAATAATCCCTCAGCAATATAAATCCTTACACAAAAGCTCCAATCTCGTTAGTTTTAAGAGGATACTCTGCTGATGAACTGGGAGGCACTGGAGGAAGCAATCAGTACAGAATCTAACACATGAAGGGAATTAATTTGTCAGTAACATGCAAGATCCAGCACCATCAGCAGGGAAAAAGGAGCCTTTAATGAAGAATCAGAAAGGCCATGGGATGGACTCTGATTGTCACAGTCTAATACTGCTTCTGTGTAGCATCTTTACAAGGAACTGGGAATACAGCATAATCCAGAATCCAGTGTGCCCACAAGGATTTAGGAGCCAATCCCACATCTAACACATCTGCTGGATTAAGATTCTGTTCTCTAAACAGTAGGAATTCTAAAGGAACTGCACAATGAACAGCTCCCATCCTGTGTGGAATGATGGGTTTGTAATGCTCATGTTCTCTAGCTTGGGGCCAGTCTGTACAACTGGAAACAGAGGCAATTACCTGGTTTTACCAAAGGGATCAGTGTAAGTTGTTTCTTCAAGCTTCAACCATTTTCTTTCTACGATTACCTGAAATAAAGAATTATTTGTTAAATATATTGTAAGATTAATCCCAAAGATTTGGGGGCTATTTGGGAGAAAGAACACAACTGGTTTTGGATTCTTTTGAAGAAAAAAATTCAGAATTCAGCATCACAACACATACAGGAATGTGCAACAACATTTCTGTAGCTAATATGGAAAAAAAACCATTTCCTTTAAGTACTTGAATAGGAATAGAAAATAAGCCAAAAGTAACTTTCCTTAATGTGACTTTCATAATCAAGTTTCAAGGAATTCAGTGGGGTTTTATGTACTGGAAAGACCCCATATTTTCAGAGGGATTTTGCCAGGGTCATGTTTCAGCTGCAAAAGGGTCTCTGGGCTGCCCAGACTTTACTACACTGATGCTCCCAAGAGCCCCCTCAGCAGAGAGCACAGAGCCACAGCTGAGCATGAAACCCAAACTGTCCTGAAACTTTCCTTGCCCTGATCTCAGACTGTGGCCTTGTGTAACTGCTCTTTTCTGCAGCTCTGAGAGTGACACATACCTGCCCTTTTAGGATTTCTGAGAGCTGCTGACTGCTTGGCATTAACACTGTGACAAAATGTCTTTTCTGACTGAAATGAGTTTGTTTTCCCTATAATATTTCCTCATCTTTTATGTAGCTCATTTAAGAGGGAAAAATCCCCAGGTATTAGCCCAGCAGTTTACTTCTTTTAATGTAACTTGTTTTAGAATGAGTTATTTTTATTGCTTTGTGTATTACTTCGATGGGCAAATAACATCTGCTTTGCTTACAACAGACTTCCAGAAACAGGAAGAATGAAATAAACTCAGCTGCCACTTTCATGGAAGAAGATATTCCAACATCAGACCACATAATTACTGCTGAGTTACAGAGCCACCTCTAACACAAGGGCTACTGGCAGTGCAGGGTAAATACTTCCCTGTATTAAGGGCACAAAATTACTGAAAAACCCAAATAGCTTAAAATATGTAAGATCCAATTATAAACTTCTGGTGACAGCAGAGTATAATATTTCAAAAGAGAATAACCAAGAGGCATTATAAAAAAAACCAAACTATAACAACAAAACAAACAACCAAAACCCTAAGCAAAAGAGGATAAAATGAACATTCTGCCTGCAAGAAAACAGGTCTTCATAGAAACCCCAAAAAGGTTTAAGAAGTAAAAACTCTTTATGCTTGAGAGATATTCATATTAAAAAATATCCAAGAGAAAAGACATAAATATAATCCAAATAAACCTCTTCTTTCCTGAAAAAGGAAATTACAAGAATGTGTTAACTCCACAGAACAAATAAAAGAAAGTGCACTCGTGTTGTAACAACAGTGTGAAGCTGCTGCCAAACCTTCCTTAACACTAAAGATTAACTTTTAAGAGTTCACTTAAAAGGGAATTGAAACAAATAGCAGCAGCTTAAATTAGGGTGAAAGTGCTCCTAATAAGCACCCAGAAGTACTTCCAGAATCCTTCCTTGGGACCTGGTATCAAGCTTACTAATCCTGTACTAATGTCTTTAGAACAGCAATTATCTGAACTCAAACCCTTTCAGAAAACATGAATGTTAAGGCAACCCTAAGAGGTTCAACTTAAAGGAATAGGAAACAGGGCTGAGTTTCATGAGCCACCGATTTGTAAAGTCTCTCAGAGTTATCAGCATTATTTCTGAACATTGAAAACCTCCTGAACAGACAACACAAGAAACACCTGCAACATCTGAAAAGAAGCAGCTTAAACTAATGTAACTCTATATTTCTCTCTCCCCATTGATAATTTCTATGATTATTTCAACAAAGAGAAACGTCACCTCTTTTAAGCTCTCTGACCATCAGAAGAAGTGTGTTGTCTGTTGAACAGATTGCTACAAACACACAGCTTTTACAGCATTTTGGACTCTGCACTCACAAACACTCTGATCAGTCTCACACAATTCTTATTTAACAACAAAACATGTCAAATCCAAACTGTACCTTTTCCTTAAGGACGACTTGTTTGGCTGTTTTTGGAACTTCTGTGGATGTCTCAGCTGCCATTTTCGGGAATGTCAGGCTTTTCCCCTCCTGTGCAAAGTCCAGATATATATGAAACTAAGTCAATATTTGATTTCAGTGTAAAGTTAAAAGGTTCTTTTCTGCATTCTAAATTAACAAATATAGCTTGCCAGGGACGTGTGATGGCAAGTTCAATTCACATTTTTGGCTCCACCCAATGGTTTGAGAGTCAAGTAACTGAGAGATGTAAATTTGGGTCAAATCTCTGACTTGCATAGTTATAATAACCCTATCAGCTGCCAGGTAGCTGTGCTGGCTGAAGACACCCTTCTTAACTATTCAAACGTCAGACACACAACACACAGACAAAATTAACCCACTTCAGTCAAATTGTTTCACTCTGATCTGGGTGAAATGCTGTCAACAGTGTGTGGACAGCAGGACTACACACTCCATTGTGAAAGTGGAAAAAACCTTACAGCAACAGGACTTCAGGAGTAAAACTGGTCTGGTGTTCAGGATCAGAACTAGAACCTGCCTCCACCTTACACACATCACAAATAAACATGCAAATGACTCAACCTTCCACCACAAAACAAGGTCCAAAAGCCACATGTGTTGCAAGCCCAGGAGGCACGTGGAGCTGGTGTGACCAAAGCATGTCAGTCTCTCACTGGAATGATGAGTCCAACACTGTGCAAAAGGCAGTTCAGCATCTGCCCAAAGCCTCCTAATGCTCCCCAGGAAGGTAAGATTGTCCACTCACTCCCTCAGTCCAGTTCCAGCCTAAAGGCCCAGCAGGCAGCAGAAAAATGTGGTGTGTTAGAGACTGATCCTGCCTCACTGAGGAGCTCTGGGGCACTTTCAGCACAGGAATTTATACCAAGGAAGCTCATCTCTGATGTAAGTTGTAATACTGAGGTCCTGAAAATCACCACGAACCATAAAGCAAAAGCCAGGGCAAAGCAGCAAACCAGTTTAAACACCAGGAGAGACGAGATAATCCTGAAGATCTCTATCATCCACAGCACTGATAGTCATAAACTTCCCATAAAGTCAACAGGAGTCTCCTTCAGCTATGGTTTAATAAGGGTCTGTGTGTGAAGACCTTCTCTGTCACACCCAACTTCAGCACCTTCATTTATCACTTCACCTCTATCCTTTTCTGANGCTATGGTTTAATAAGGGTCTGTGACACCAGACTTCAGCACCTTCACCTCTATCCTTTTCTGGTAACATCTACCATGATAACATCTACTTTTGTGAAACAAGTAAGAGCAACAATCAGCTTTCTTACATACTGGATTGGCATTTAATCCCACTAAGTAGATAAAAAGAACAGGTAAGGAAGAACTAAATCTTTCTGTTTATCTAAAACTAATGTCCATAAAGCCATTTCCATGGTCTGTACACAGGGCAGGCTTTCTTAAGTGTGAACACAGTGTTTTTGGATGAAGTAGGTCATCGAGACCAAATGTTCAGATTGTTTTTTTGTAACATAAATAAATAAATATGAATATGAAAAACATGAAAAGAAACTCTGACCTGTTAAAGCCAATTCTGTTTCTTTAAAAATATGTTCCATAATCTTTTCTTAAAGCAATGAAGCTCCATCTTAAAACTACACAGGTTTATTATTTACCTTACTACTATTTATATGAAAAACTGTTCAAGAACCTCACTTGCTTATTTTCCAATTTCTATCCCATGTGAGGTCAGTCAGCTGTTACCCATCTGTTCCTGAGCCAGCAATGTCTGGAACTCCCTTCACTTAGGATTTAAGAGTTTCATCTGGATAATGGCCATGGTGCCTTGCTGTGACTCAAATACAGGACAAAGCTTTCCACCAAACCTGTGCAAAAGCAGCACAGCTCAGGAGAGCTGTTCCAAGATGTTCCTGGTCATCCAGAGGAAACAAAGGAGGCTCTGTGTGATTATTATACAGCCTTAAAACCACAAAAAGCTCACATACCCAGCTACAACAGATTCACCTCCTCCATTTGGAAGGAATTACAGCCTTTTGCATTGTCCACACAAATGTATCAGAGGAGCAGGCAGTGAACCATACCCTTGTTAAAGTTTTCTTTGGATGGGGCTGAATAACTCTTCTTTTAGTCTCCCCTCACAGGAAATCCTGTTCCACTGATCACACTAATCCTTCTGCACAAGCTTGCAAGTATCAGTGTACCTTTCTCAAATGTGGATTACCACAGTTGTACCCTAAATCCAGCTGTAGTAATGGTTTGTACAACAGTATTAATACCCACCTACACCAGTTACAAAAACCTCATCTCACAGCAGAACCAGTGTCCAACACAGCCTGCTCTCTTCTGACAGATTCAAGGGTGGCTTGCTATTTAAAATAACAAAAAAATACACAGCTCCAGTGGTTTGAATTACCACTAAAATCTAAAATGGGTGAGAGGAAGACTCATCTATCTCAGCTTCTGTAGTTTGGGCCTCCTCCACAAGTGGGTGCAGTAACTCTATGTATAGTGACATTTTAAGTCCCACCAAAAAGTAATTTTTTCCAAATTCAGTTGTCTGTACAGAACTGAGAGTTCTGGCTGAAATTCCATTTGGTTAAACAAAGGCTGCAATTCTGGTATTTCACATCAGTCACGCTGTCAAGGGTGGCAACACCTTTTGTTCACAAATAAAATTAGCTGCAACTGAAAATTAAACTGAACTACAACATTAGGTTTCTAATGTTTCTGAAACCTACTTGGTTTCAGAACAGACCTTGTCTTCCAGCCCTTCAAGAGGAAGGTTCTTCTTCTATCTCACAAAATTCCCCCTGCATCATTTGAGTTAAAACAGCCTGGGAACCTGGCTGCCTGTTTTAGGATTACAGGCACTCTAAGAATATGTATTTTTAATAGTTATCAATGTAATCTTAAGAATATGTCAAAGTTCCCACATTTATCAGCCTTCTCAGCACAAACCAACAACACTTGAACTATAAATTATGGGGAAAAACAAATGTTAGGTCTGCTTCTACTTGCTCTGATGATTTTTGTGATTACAAATCACAAACTTCTTCCATTTATTTCATGTTGGGGTCAAACCCAGTCCTGCCAAAGGCATGCCATTTATAAAACATATAACTTTATTCCCACTGCTTATTCCTTTATTGAGTGGCTTCCTTTCAAGGCAACATCCAGATATTCTACAGTTTCCAAATTATCCCTCCCAGGAATTAAAATCTTAACCCAACCAAGGCCTGTGAATCAGCTCGAGAGAGAAGACAAAATATCACAACTATACTTTAATATTAACCCTTAGATATATGGATTAGCTTTTCTAAGTCACTTTTCAGAACACATTCTCTGACCCAAACAGACATCTGAGCTGAAAACAAGCAGATTTACTGGAAGCTCAGCAATGGTGCCCTAAGGCAAGCTCAACATAAAACAAAATACAGGTTTTCTTATAAATAAATTGCAAAAGGGACACTGGCAGCGTTTTATGCACAATTTAACCAACAGCATTCTGAGGCATGTGCACTGAAGATAAACATCATTAAAACCTCCTAAGTCACTTTAAACTTGTTATTTGTGCTTCAGCACTGTGATTCTAGAAATAAAATCAATTAATTAGTACAAGTTGATGGGAGAGAGAGAGGGAGAAAAGTGTGGGGCGAAATGTTTAATTTTTGTCATGGTATTCGGCAGCATGGACGGCCCACTCAGTGCCAAGTAAAACATGGAAAGAGAACTGCAGAACAAACAACAACAAGGACTATCTTGCTTAAGCAGAGGAGGGTGAGCAAACTTCCAGCAGCTGCCAGGGCTGGAGGAGACATTCCAAAACAGGAGTGAGAGCACGTGAGGAAACAACTCCCTGCAGGGGACACACGGGAACAGAGACGACGGTGGAACACAGCGCTTAAAAAAGAACATGTTACTCAGTTGTTACTTGACTCAAGATAAAACAAAACGAAATAGCGGTTGATAAAAAACTGAACGTGACCCGTCAATGTGTGCTCTCAGCCCAGAAATCCAAACGAATCCTGGGCTGCATCCGAAGGGGTGTGGGAGGTGATTCCCCCCTCTGCTCTGCTCAGGTGAGACCCCACCTGCAGGGCTGTGTCCAGTTATGGTCCCCAACATAAGAAGGACGTGGAACTGTTGGAGCGAGTCCAGAGGAGGCCACGAAGTTGGTGAAGGGACAGAGGCACCTCCTCTCCAAAAACAGGGTGAGAAGCTGGGGCTGTTCAGCCTCGGGGGAAGGTTGTGTGGAGACCTCAGAGCAACCTCCCAGAATCTGAGGGAGCTACAGGGAAGCTGGAAAGGGAATCTTTTTCAGAAGTGTAGCGACAGGACAAGTAGCGATGAGCACAAATTAGAAGAGGGGAAATTTAGGTTAGATGTTAGGCGGAAATTCTTTACTGTGAGGGTGATGAGACACCGGCACAGGTTGCCCAGGGAGGCTGCGGATGCTCCAGCCCTGGAAGAATTCAATGCCAGGCTGGATAAAGCCTTGAACAACCTGTTCTAGCGGAAGGTGCCCCTGCCCGCTCAGGGGGTTGGAACGAGATCATCCTTAAGGTCCACCCCAACCCGTTTACATTCCACGAAACAAGTCCATGCAGGGGACAGACAGGCACAGAGACGACAGCAGAAGCTAAAACAGCCACACGTTACTCGGTTATGAGGTGACCCGGGGCAGAGCAAAGGCAAAGCAGCGCCGCCGNGGAGGAGGAGGAGGAGGATGAAGAAGGAGCAGGTGGTGCACTGCCAGTTCTCCGTGTGGTACCCGCTCTTCAAGGCCGTCACCATCCGCAGGTGAGGGCGGCGAGGGGCGCCCGGGGTTGTGGGTGAAGGGGAGCTGTGCGGGGTGAAGGTGGGGGCGGTGAGGGGAGCGTGGGGCCGGGAGGGTGATCCTGCCCCGGTGAGGATCGCCTGGAATGCTGCGTACGGTTCTGGGCTCCTCGGGACGGGAGATACACTGGAGAGGATCCAGCAGAGGGTTACAGAGATAATTAAGAGGTTGGAGCGTCTCTCTCCCAAGGAAAGGCTGAGGGAGCTGGGCCTGTTCAACCTGGAGAATCGTTGAATGGTTTGGGTACCATAAAGCTGATCTCCTTGCAAACANCCTCCTTGTCCTATTACTACATGCTTTTGTACCATCTTTCCTGTGAGTTCTCTTCAGGTACTGGAAGGAGGAAGAGATGACTGAGAGGGAACCTCATTAATGTGTATAAATATCTAAAATGAGGGTGCCAGGAGGGTGGATCCAGGCTCTGCTTGGTTGTGCTGAGCAATAGGACAAGAGGCAACAGGCAGAAATTGTTGCCCAGGAAGTTCCACCTGAATATGAGAAAGAACTTCTTTCCTGTGACCAAACACTGGAAGAGATTGCTCGGAGAGTGTTTGGGTTCTCCCTCACTGGAGATATTCCAGAGCTGTCTGGACACAATCCTGTGCCCTGTGCTCTGGGATGACCCTGTTTGAGCAGAGAGGTGGGACCAGATGATCCACTGTGGTCCCTTCCAGCCTGACCCATCCTGGGATTCTCTGGGGCTTGTGTTGGGTGAGAAAGAGGAGACCCATGTGGGGCAGATCTGGGATGGAGGTGGGGAAGGCTTGATTGAGCCATCAGCTGAAGTCTCCAGAGCAGGGGTCTTGTCCCTACACCCCAGGAGGTGTTTTGGGCAGGCCAGGCACCCCTGTGCTCCCTGCTTTCCTGCTGGGACTCCATGCTGAGCACCAGCTGCTGCCCACACTGTTCCTGCTTATCCATGGTGCTGTTCCTACCTGATTACTTAAAGAAGTTGAGGCTGAATCGATCCAAACCAAGTGGCTGACTTGGTGTTCTGTGTATCTCTGAAAGCTGAAGGAAATTCTGCAGTTTCTGTGGTGCTGCTGCAGGTCACGAGGTGGTTACAGGAACTACCATTAAATCAGGAAAGTCAGGCTTGAGGTAGCTGCCCTGTTGGATAAAAGTGCTGACATCAGGCTTTTAGTAATCGAAGTATTTGGTCTTTTTTGTGTTTTAGGCTTATTTTTGTTAGGTTTAGTGATAGTCCTGCGTTTTTGGAGCATTAGGATGATACAGACTAATTTTGGTTTGGATCTCAGAAGGGAAACCTTCAGTTTGAGCAACATCTCCTTTTCACAGGTCACACACACTTACTTTGAATTTCTTAGAGCCTTGGAGGAGTGGGGCATTTTTGTGTGTTTCTATAACTTTTGTTTCTTTGTCCTGTACTGTGCTGGAGGGAAAAAGGGCATTGCTTTGTGGTAAGGGATGAGAGGGGAGAAAGAGAATTATATTTGCATGATGTTGGAGAATAAGACCTAGTGTTACTGAGGTATGTGCTGTTGAAAAACCAAATTCTTTTCTTCAACCAGTTTTTTGTTGTAACAAGTAATATCTCTAATAAGGTATTAAAGAAATTTTCACATTTCTTCCAGTGTTATACTTCCCCTGCCAGAGAATGTGAAAGAATATTTGCTGGATGATGGAACCCTCGTGGTTTCTGGAAGGTAAAGTGTTAATACCATTTTATATTCACAGCACTATTTTGTAAGCACATATTATATTTTACATAGTGTTTTTTTTCAAATTTGGCCAGTCTGGCTGCAGTAACCTCATACTGCATGAGCATGGGAATGGGCTGATTCTGGCTGTTGGTAAAACTTGACTTGCTGCTGCCCGAAGCACATCCTAAAATCCATGCAATAAACTTCATTCTAGATTTTAGACCAAGTGGAGACAGTCCTTTCATTTTTCCCACCTTTCCTTGCAGAGAGTCCCAGGCTCTGGGTTGCTCAGCTGCTGGTTTGGATTTGGTTGCTTGGATCTGGTCATGTCCAGTTCTGAGGATTGCCCTGTCCCACCCAGTCACACACCTGCTTATCCAGGGGTGACATGATATTACCTGAGCTGAATTCTCAAGTAAAAAACCCATAAACAAACCAAATAATGACTAATATTTTATATAATCATATGCATAAACATAATCCATGCATATGACAAGGCTGAACGTGTTGTCTGTGCACCCATGCCAAGATTTTGGATGGAGAAGAATGAGGTGGGTATTAGAAATAGTTGTTAAGAACCCAGGCCTTGTTCTTTATTTTCTGCTTAGAATCTCACTATATGGTTTCATTGTGAAATGATTTTTACATGCATCTTGTTAATTATCAATCTCAGAAATCAGCCCACACCCCATAATTCCCTGACTGGCAGTTTGCCTCTCACAGAGCAACCAGTTAAGCTGTGAGTGAAATGACAGCTATGTCTGATTTATCAGGTATCAATTTATATAGAATTCAAGCTGTTTAAACACATTGTAAAGGTGAAAGATCTTCTTTAATTTTTAAATTATTTGTCTTCTTTATTAAAGTGTACCCAGAAAATTAGAATTGTTTTTTAAACTGTTTTGGATAAGTTGTCATGTTGTCACCTGCTTCTGCAGAATTGTGCAACTTACTTAGCAGCAGTTGCTTATTTTAATAAGTGTTCAGGAAAGCTGAAATTGAGGGTTTGACTTTACAGCTGTGTTATACAAACAGTTTCTGTCTTCAGTGGAATAATGGACAGCTGTGTGATTGACTTAAATTATGTTTTTAAGATGTTTCCAGTTTAAAATCCCTTTCAGAAACCAGTTTTTCTCTGTGTTGAACTTTCTCAGCTGGGAATGAATGTGATCTTTGTGTAGTCAGGGCCGAGATCTCTTTTAATCTTCACTGATCCAGTATCTGAACTCTAGATCTCAAAAACTGAATTGATAATTTAATCCCTATGGAAGTGCATTGAGGGGCTGCACAGACTTGGTTTGTTAGAGAGGTGACTTTTTGCAGGGATGTACATTGGATCTTTCCCTGTTTGCTACACTGGCTTGCTGGGAATAAGTCTCCTTCAAGAGCTTGGGCTTCTCCTTTAAGATCCTCACACTCAGTTATATTGGCTTTAGAAGTTCAAAAGTCACTTAAAAGTTGAAGGGAATGTTTGCAATCAGGTGCTTTGTTCCAGAGATTTTAGTGTTTAGCAGATCTTACATGTGTAGGAAAAGGAACTTTTCAGGAAGAAACTAATATATCCACTTTCCATAGGACCTGCTTTTCTGTGAGCAGAGAATGAGGGCATTTTATTGTCAGAATCAGAAATTCACAGGTCAACATCTGAATTTTTAATTGGAAAAGGAGTATGGAGGCAAAGCATAATTTAAACTACACTTGTTTAAAGAAAAGTTTAATTTGTGCTTCTGTCAGAGTACAGTAAACTTGGAAAAGGATCATTAATAGGGTGCTGAAAAGCTTTGTTGAGGGTGTTTTTAGAACAAACAATGATCTGTTGATTTGAAAGAAGCCAAGTGTTTATGGTAGGGCCCAAGCCTAATGCCAGGGTGTTCAATTTTTTATACTGACTTGCTCTGATTTTCTTTGCCAGGGGTTTTGAGGTTTAATCTTCTTATGAAAACATTTCGAGATCAACAGCTGGAAATATTGTGGAAATATAATGGATATGGTCAAGTCAAACTCCAGTGCTTAACTTTTTTTCCCCTGTTAATTTTTTGTTTCAGAGAAGATCCACCAAGTCATGCTCAGGAGAGGAGTGATGATGCAGAGGAGATACAGGTCAGTGTAAAATGCAACTTAATCTCAAGTATCTTGAGAAAAAATATGAATGTATAACATTTTCTGCATAATTTGTAGGTGAGGAGAGTCCTTCACAGAAATAATAATCATGTGGTAATTGCCTTGAAAAATGTGGAAACATCATTATTTATGCTGTGACACCAGGGAAGGTTTAAAATGTTTCTATTATTTCTGGATAATTGCATTTGTAACAGTGACTAGGGCATTTTGAAGGATGTTGGAATTAAACTTAATGTTGTTTCATGCCCTGAAAAATTAGGAGTACATTCAACAACCATGAAAGTTTGAGGCCATAATAGGTCAAAAAACATTTTAGAAGAAAAACAGTGAAAAATGTTGTAAGTACAAGGTGACAGAAGGTACCAAAAAGAGATGAAAAAGAAATATAAGTGAAACTAATGGATCAGGAGTCTAAGGATGGAAGTGCTGGAGACAAGGTTTAGACAGGGAAGACTCTGAATTCTTAAATGACCACGTTTGTGGTGTAAATAACAATTAAAATATATGGTTGTCTTTTTTCCTTACTTGTAGAATAACACTTCTGCTGAAAATACAGTATTTTTTTCCCATCTTAATTTGCAGCCAAAATAATTGGAGGATGGTGATGTGATGCTTCTGTGCAGTGATTTGATCTGTGTGTTGTAGGGAGCTGTATGAATTCTGATGTTCTCATCAATTATAAAGGGTGTCTCAGGAAACCAGTAACCTTTGATTTGTTGTTATTTTTAACAGTGGTCAGATGATGAGAACACTACAACACTTAAGGTAAGTCCTGTAAAAGCCTCACATGGGTTTGTCAGCAGTTTCCTTTTTGCAGCCTTATGATACAAAACTTGTTGCTGGTTAGAAATCTCTCTTGCTGTATTTAACATTTTTTAGACCATTCTAGATGGATGGCAGTGTAAATGTCTGTAACTTCAAAAAACTTTTGCTGGCTTAATTTTATTTAACTAAAAATAAAACGCTTTTCTTCATCCCCAACAATCACACACTTGTTAGACTATAGGAAATGAACTGAAGTACAGCTCTAAATATAGCTGTCTTTCATTTTCACCACTTTGAGCATCTCCCAATTAATTAATTAGACTGGATGCAGAAGAAACGAAGCCCCTGCAGCTCAATTTTCACAGCTCTTCTCTGAATGTACCATTATTTCCTCCTAAGTAAATTTCTTTCTGTAATTTTTTTTTTTCTTTTCCTGTCTTTATGGTCTCCCTGCACTGTGCCTGGAGTGGAACCAGGATCATGATGGATGCAAACCAGGCTTCCTTGATCTTTTTTTACATCTTTTTTGAACCTTGCTGTTGCCCTGTGGCTGTCAGAGTTAATAAACTCGTGGCACTTGTCTGCCATTGATCCTGGGATTTCAGTTCTTTAGCTCCCTAGTGTTCATCCTGGTGTGGAATGGATCACATTGGATTAGGTACAACATAAAAAGGAAGGAAAGGGATGTTTTGGCCTCCAAGGTGGCTCTTGTTCAGAGACTGGCAGTCTTTCACCAGACCTGGGACTTGGAACATGGTTAATAGTGAACCTGCTTTGTGCCTGTGGGTAATTCCTGCAAAAATACACCTCCATTTGGTCAGAGAAAGAGACTAAAAGTAGAATTCCATGAGGTGTTTTTTACTGTCCTGTAAATCCAGTAGATGCTTGTTCTGAAGGCTCCATCCATGGCAAATGTGCTTCGTCTGCCTGAAAACTGCTCTGAGGCCAGAGAGGGAAGGGAAATTGTCTTCTGTGCTTTTAGGTGTTGCTGTTACCACTTTGACAGTGGTGAAGAGAGTGAAGGAACCTTTGTAGAATGCAGGAGGGTGGGAAGCTGCCTCTGGACTTACCCCAGGAGATGAGAGTGGATCAAATGTGGAGGCTGAACAGGGAAACAGTGGGGAACAGGATATGTAAGGAATAGTGGGATAGGCTGGATACTGCTGTGCTGCATTTGCTGTCAGCCTGGGGCACTCTTAATCTTATTAATGATAAATCCCAGGTTGTAATTCTCTATTGGTGTCTTGGCTCAGGGAGCAGAGGTGGACTGGGGTGTGATTATTCTGGTTTCATAACCCACCTGAGTCATCAGTCAGACAGAACTTGTTTCCCTTGCCCCTTCTACATTCTGAAGAAGAATTAGAATACAGGATTATAGAGAATTCTGTGTCTAAAGTAACTTGCATTAACATTGATGGTTACAAAGTCAGGCATTCAAAATCAAGGAAATGTTAGAAACTAGCTTGTTCAGGCAGTCCTAGAACTTTCCTCCTTGTGTATTTATTCCCTTGTGTTAATCAAATAACATGATGGTAACATTTCCCTGGGGAGGCTTAGTATGTGCTGGTACCACCTATGTAGTAGGATTCCTGATTCCTGCCAAGAGGAGATTGGATCAGAATGCAGTGGATGAAGAGATTTGGTTTTTGCAGGAACAATTTCCAGAATCAACTGATCTCTAAAAATAAAGTAAAATAGGAGAAGTGCTTTTTTTTTTCAGTTTTCCAAGTGTAGTTTCCCATGGAGACTGGAACATACCAAGGAAAGGTCCAGAATGTTTCAAGTTCAGTCGAGGTCACTGCACTAAAATCTGAAAGGGCTTTTTATAAGTGTTTGCATTTGAGGAGGCTGCAGTAAGGAGATGCCAAAATGCATGAGTTTTTTTGATCACTTGTGTGGCTGTGAGGGCTTTGTTGTTTTAGAGACCTCAATTAGCTTTAGCCTAGAAGTTATCTTTGAGTTGAGTTTAAAAATACTCAGGCAGAAATAGTGTTCTTACATACTTCTTGCTATAAATCCTATAATGAAAAATCTTTGACATGTACTTGAAATCCTTTCATGTTATTTTAAAGGCCAGCAACCTGATTTTTTTTCTATAGCACCACATTCAGAGTGGAGTTTAGAACATCCTGAGTTTTTTCTCCCAATCTTATGTTTTCAATGTTATTTACAAGGCAAAGTTTTCTAGTCCAGCCTTTGCAGGGTGTCCTCTATTTTGTGTCAATATATTGTTAAGGAGCTATAAGACTTAGTTAAGAGTATTACTAACAACATTTTATAAAACTAAACCTTAAATGAGGAGCTGTCACTCAAATTCCCTATGAATTGGTAGATGCTTAATTCTAAAATAACGTTTTTTAAAAGTTTAAATATTATTGGTATTTAATAATCTACCATCAGGTATGAAACAACAGGTAAATATTTAAGGTTTGTTTATTTGACTTTTATGTTTGTCAGCTGTTGCAGATCTCATGATGGATGTTACAAAGTAAGTTCTTGATACTTGCTAGTGATGAGTGTGAGAACTGGAAACATTTTCAGTTTTCTCTGGTTGAAAATGTCAGCTTTGATTATTAAGTGATTTTTTTCCACAAATACATTATTTTTCTGGGGATCATACCGATTTTGGCCATGTTTATTCTTTCTACAATATGTGTTTCTAATGGTATTGAGAGGATGG
>WEIV01011192.1:274843-316906 GCA_013390005.1 Calyptomena viridis | reverse complement strand
CCATACAGGAGTTTTTCAAGAAACATATACAGTATAAATTCTTGGATGAAGACTGTGAGTATCTTGAGGATATCTGTGGGTATCCATCTCTCTCTTCACAGCTACTGCTTTTATAGTGCTTGGTTCTTTTTAACTTGGGAGAGTCTTGCACCTTTTGTGGCTTTAGCATGTTTGGAGTGGCTGTAATATTGGCAGCAAAGAAAACCTGGAGGACTAGGCTGGAGCTCTTCAGGAAAACATAAATGAGTAAAGATACCTTCAAAAGGCATAATGATTTTTTTTGTTTTTTAAGGCTTTTTGCCCTTACACTTGACAATTTTTATACCTGAGAGGGTAGGAGGTGCTTGACAAAAGGCATTCAGTAGTAAGAAGAACATTTGATTATAAAGATGTTGTCAGATGTTTGCTGCTAAATTACTGATGTAATCATTGAATAAAGGATTTTTAAGTTTTTTTTTCAAGAAATTCTAATGATTTTTCCTAGAATATTAATGCACACCAATTTAGGTGCTCAAATTTTTTAATAAAGACAACAGTATTTGATACACCTAAGCAGCCCAAGTAAATTGTCTTGTTCCTTAAAAGTGAAGTCCTGTGCAAATTCTATTGGAAATAGTTTTCTGACATGGTTTAGTGAGAATAGAATAGTGTGACATCATGATGGGTGATCAGTAGTGGTGAAAAACATGATGAAGAAATTTAAATTGGGTCTGGCATGGACCAAGCCTCAGTTTAGTAAAATACATAAACGTAAGAATTGTCTGGTACTTGTGTTGTCTTCTCTAAAGCTTTGAAATTTCAACCTTTAGGTAAGTTTTGAACATGGTTATTTCTTTTGCTGAGCCATCAGTGCAGTCAAATAGATCTGTCTTCTCTGACTGTCTGTAAAAGATACCTTCTTGTACCAGTCTTTGTTATTTTAAAATTCTTAATAATCTGACTCTGCAGAGTTCCTTTATTTCAGTGCAGAGGAGTTCTTAAGGACCACTGCTTGGAAAAAAGTAGTAATCTGCAAAACAGTGCACTAATTTAATAGGTCCATAGCCTTATGTTGAGAAGTAAGATCATTCATAGAGATCTGACATCTGATTACTGTCTTTTAATTTTCCCTGTGTTCCAATGTAATTTTAGCTGGTATGTAATCAACTGATAGATAAGAATTCAGGGCGCTATTTTTGGAAATTGATGCCTAGATTTAGGCTCTGAAACTGTTGTCTGGTGAACTGAAAGGTCTGAAGTGTCATCTTATGTAAAGGATGCCTTTTGATTTACCTTCTGGGAAAAGGAGGTTTCAGGGTGACTTTCTGGGATGCAGGTTTGTTAACCTTTTGCTCTTAGGCACTACATGCTGATCCATCTGCAGAGAAATGTCATGCAGAAAATATTTTCTGGTTTTTTGTGGGCTTTTTACCACCTTTCATTTATCCCTCATCGTCTGCCTTGATCTGTTGTCTGGTAACATATGTGTTGTTAACAATAAAAATCTGGGTTTGCTTGTTTGTTTGCTTTCAAAAGGAAAGGTATTACAGGTTTTTTCCTGACTTCTTGTTTTGTTGGGGATTTTGATGCTGTTTGCTCTGCTTTTTCCAGTTGGTCTGGTAGCATCTCCAGATGGAAGAGTTGAGTCAGAGCAGCTGAAGCATTGCAGAATCAGAGCAGTAGGATAACAGATGGGTGAATGCTTTATAAATACTTCTAAATTATGTTAGAACCTTCTAAATACCTTTCATAAGAGCCCAGTAAAACAGTGCTCTGGAGGTATTGGTACTTATTGTAGAGCTGGGCCTAGGCTTACTCTGTTTTGAGCAGTTTGTGGTGAAATTTCACTACAGTCTCACTGGCAAAGGACACTCCTGGTCTGAGGTGGTCCCCAGGAAGAGGGAAGAGTTCAGGTTTTCTTCTCTGTTCAGTGTTTGTGAGTGCCCTGAACTAGTCACCAGTGTGTGCAATTAGTCTTGCAGGGCTGTGAATGGCATTGATTGTGGTTGGCCTCACTGACTGCCATGGGCCTGGTTTAGGCTGACAGGCCTCACTTGATAAAAAGCTCAGATACAAGTGTTCCATTAATGGGATGTGACTGATGAGAGGACATGGTGCAGGCACCAAGTTCAGCTGAACAGCTGGAGAAGAAATCTGAAGGTTGCTCTACTCCTCTGCATCAATGTCTGAACGAGCCACTGAAGGCTTGTCTTCCTGAGAAGATGGATCACTTAATCCTGGAGTGACATTTCAAATTGACGCAACTGAGCTTGTGCAAAAGCTGGCTGGGTATTTAGGCTGGATGGTCAAAGCCAGATACGTGACTGGCTTTGGCTTTGTGGGGTTGTGGTTTGCCCTCAGCCCAGCCAACTTCACATGAAATGTCAGATTAAGCCTTACGTACATGGATGTGATCAATCAACATCCCTGTTCCTGACGGGCAGTTTCCTGAGGCTCAAGTGTTCTGCAGTCATATCCTGAGTTTAGTTTATGCACATGTATTGGGAAATCTCTTAGCTGAAATATTCCCTTCCTTGTTAGTGAAGGAAGTGACAATACAGCATTTGTCCAAGGCTTTTCTAATTCTTTTTTTTTTCCCCTTTCTTCCTGCTAAACTGGAACAACTTTTGCATGTGGTCATGCCTGAATGCTTATCTGTTGATTTCCCTTGCTCAATAGAAAGACAAAGATTTGTTTAACCATACAGAACAGCAGCTGATAGAAAGCTGCATGTACAGAGATCCATGTTTAATTAAGCCAGGGGGAGGAACAACACTGGAGGCAGGCAGAGCAGTTTTGTGTCAATGAGTGGCAAGGGGGCTGTTTGAAGGAGTTGTTGATAATCAGGAGGTGTGCTGTGTCTGCTCTGGGTGACATCAAACGTGGCTGGTTCACTGCCACCTCCTCAGCACAGACCCTTTTGTTCCTACAGCCTGTTTGTCTTCTTAGCTGCTGAAACCCTAATCTCCCTCAAGCAGGAACTTTCTCTTATGAAATGTTTGTGCAATGTCCAACACTGGAGTCCTGATCCTTCCTTGAAATTTCTCTGTTCTGCTGTAAATGAAACAGCAGTAATGTCAAGGATAAGCTGCTCTCTGGGTTTAGAGTTTACCAGATGTTCTTTTGACTAGGATGTTCTTTTGCTGGGGGAAAAATCAACAGAAGAAACCAGCATTAACTGGAAAAACCCATTTTAACAGTGCTTGAAATGTTTCAGCTCTCTCTTGGAAATTAACGTAATTCTGGCTTGCTGTTCTTTAGACATACTGACTTTGCAGACTGTGCTGTGTACACAAGTATCTATTCAGATTTATTCTGTGAAATATATATCTTTTAAATATATATCTTTAAGATTAACACTTTTTTCTCCCTTTCAGTTGTTTTTGATGTGTACAGAGACAGCAGGGTAAGTGAACAATGTGTTTTATGTAATTGTTTATTCCATTAAAACCCTGAAATGCTACAGAAATGAAGCTTTGTTTTTCTAGAAGTGGTTCTGGGGGAAAAAAAAAGAAACAAATTCCACCAAAAGAAGAACCCCAACCAAAACCAACCAAACCCAAACAAAACTTCAACACCTACATGCTGTTATTCTGTTGCCCAGGTCTGTTTCTATGTTAGACACTGTCTACAGCAGGAGAATAACAGGATTAGAGGTATAAATATGTCTGTGCCAGTGATGTAATTATTTAGTTAATATCTTCCAGAGCTGTCTGTCCTAAAGCACAGAACTTTGGCTTCAGCTGCAATTCTGTCAGTTCTGTGAATCTACTGGAGGCAACTTAGTTTTCATTCTGACTTTTACTTTGCTGCAGTAATTTAAAGTTGAATAGACTTTCAGATGGAAGAGACTTAGAGCAATTGTTGAGTCCAACTGACTGAACAATTCAGGGCAAACCAAAAAGTAAAGCGTGGTGTTATGGACATGGTGTGATCCTTGGGGTGTCTTGTGCAGGGCCAGGAGTTGGACTCCATGATCCCTGTGGATCCCTTCAAACTCAGGATGTTCTCTGACTCTCTGATTAAGAATATCATCCAAATGTCTCTTAAACACAAACAGATTTGAGGCATTTTCTTTTACGATAGATATTTCTTTGGGCTTCATTTTTTCCCCATGTGTTATTTTTTCCTATAGCATCTGAACTCATCAAAACTTACTATGATTTATTCCACTTATCCATGTAAGGTTGGAAAATGAAAACTTGTACTTTATGTGTGGAAGCCTAGGATATGAAGAGAGAATTGTCAAAAGAGAATATGAATGTGGCATATCCAGTTTGTGACAGATGGAAGCCAGTTTTTTCTTTTCAAACTGCTCCAGCTGTGGTTCTGAGAGCTGGGTAGATCAGAACCTGAACATCCAGAAGGTGATGGAGCTGGGGAGAAATGTTCCATTTAAAAGATGTAGATGTGGTGCTTAGGGATGTGGTTTAGGAGTGAACACAGTGCTGCTGGGTTAAGGGTTGGAATTTATCATCTTAAAGATCTTTTCCAACCTAAACAATTCTACAAACTTCATGTGCCAATATCAGAGTTCATCACCTTGACTTCTAGTGTCAACAGAGAGAAATATTTGGTCAGCTGAATTGTGCTTGAAAGGCTCGTGTGTATTGTTTTAGAAGCAACCACAACCAAAAATGCATTACGTAGCCTTAAATCTCAAAACCTGATTTAGGGAATCACAACCTGATTTTGAGAATCACATTAGTGTGTAAAAAGTAAGTGTTTAGCTAAACTTTTTTTTTACAAAACCTAAACCAGAAATGTGAAAAAATTGGCTATAGAGTTTTGTTTTATACATTTCTGAATCTCACTGTTTAACCTGTTTATAGTTATGTGATTGGGGAAGTCTTTATTAGAATTAAGTTGGGAGTATTGGGAGTAAGTCCTGATTCTGACTTTGAAAGTTGCTAAACTATTTTGTAATTGTGTAATAAATCATGCCCATAGTTTGCAAAACTGAAATTAAACAGGAACGTGTCTCATGTGGAAAACAACTAATGTATTGTTTCTCAGCACAACTTTTAACATAGGTACCTAAAATCAGGGCTAGGAGCAGCCATGCTGTAATCAAAATTATCTGCCCAGGCTCAGATCCTCAGACATGAGGATGCTGTCAGGGAAAAATGAGGAGCAGCACTTGAGCATTGAGCCAGACTCTGCCATTGGGTCCTCTGCGTCATAGCTGAGGCATGAAAACAGATTATTTAAGTAAAAGGTTTTTCAGCCTGTGGGATCTGGAATGAGCGGTGTTTCTTCATCTGTCAAGAGAAAATATATGTGTTGGTAGATTTCTCTCAGTGCCTTCTACCCTCAGGTCTTGTAAACTGCCAGATAGCCCTTTGTGTGTCAGATCCTCCTTTCACACATACTTCTGTGGTTTGCAACTGTATTATTCATCACTCTCTTTGTGTGAGAGTTACAGGCAGCAAAAGAATATTGAGTGTTTGTGAGCGTGATTAATTTCCAGAGCCCATGCTCCTCATCAGGCTGGTTGCACAGCAACCTCACCTACAGAATGAGAGAAATGTCCACTGTCTGCTTGTTTTAAATTCCTTCAGCTCTAAATATTCAGCTTGGAGAAGCAGCTTGTTATTTGATATGGTTGTGAGTGAGAGAGCAACCCCCTCCCTGTGCTGCTTTAGTCCCTTGGGAGACTGTGCAGAGTTGGCTGCCACAGGTGCTGCTCACTGAGTTGGAGGGTGGCAGGTCACAGTCGTTGTGCAAGAGCTGACGAAGCCCGACTCAGCTCTGCTGTTGCTCTTTGCTTTCTCCCAGGTGTGAACAATGTTCAGGACAAGTCACCAGAGGTGGTAATCCAGAGAAATGCAGTGAGTGTCTGCAGAGCACTTCTGGCTCACAGTGCACACCAGTGTCTCTGCCTTGTGAGTGTTGTCACTGTGCAGGAAGTGCAGCTGGAGTTAGATAAAATGCAAACTGAACTGTTACATCTCCCTATCTTTAACTTCCTTTGAACAGTCTTTGTCATAGGCACTTTCTTTCAGCAGCTTGTTACTTAATGCTTTAGTAAAACAAAGCATGAAGCTGATATGGTGTGGTAAATCTATTGGTTCCTTCTTTTAGGATGAGAAAAAAATCTTATGTAGTACAAGTTGGTTTTTTTTCTATCCAGATATGCACAACTTTGTTTTCCTGGCTTGTGCATTTCTGTGCTCTCATATGACAAAGATTAGTAATAGCAAGCAGAAGATGGCAGATAAACAGCTTTACTACTTTAAATGCACAGTGCAGGTCATCTGAAACTGTGTTTAAATCATGACATTACATGTAAGACTTGAAAGAGAATTTAATCTTAAGACAGTTTGGTTACTGGGCCAGGGTTATACACACTTGTTTTTATGAGCCCTGAAAGGGATATTTAGTTTGTTTTGCCACTTCTCATGAATTTGCAGCTACCAAAGCTCAGTGCAGATTTAAGATCCTCTCAAGGAAACAGCTGGTGGTGTAGATGGTGCACTGCTGTCTGCAGGGGTGGAGAAACACTGCTGGTGCTCACACAAAACGTGTTGCTTTCAGTAGTCTCAAACCCAATTTTCGGTTTTCTCCAGGGTACGTTTCTTCTCTAGAGAAATGATCTTGTGTTCCTGTGAAGCTGAGTTGAATGTATTTGGAGTGAAGAGGAGTCTCTGTGAATGCCTTTTGTAGGGAAGTGTTAAGTACAAATGCTTCTGATCCAAGGAACGAGTCTCTAAACTGATGAACGAACTTTGCCAGCCATCGGTTCTGTCTGTGATTAAATTGGTTCATTAGCTTGTTTTTCTAATGTGATAGAATGAATCTGAAATCACAGATTATTCCTGTGCTGCCATGGAGCTAACAATACTAACTTCCCAATTAGTGAAAGTAAAACATCACTTATAGTGAGAATTTGTGATGGCCTTTTGAAGAGGAGCAGAGCTGGGAAATGGCAGCAGAGCTTTGCCCTGCTGGCTCTGCACTGATGGTGTCAGTGTTGGTGCAGAGGTGTTGCAACTCAGCCATGCAGACCTGGGCTTCTTCACCCTTCCAAAACAAATCAGAAACCACTCAGGACTGACCCCCCTCATTCCACAGTTCCCTTTGTGCCCGTGTGGATTCAGTACTGCTGGTGCCATGGTTTGGCTGCTTAAAATTTGCTCTGTGAGAGCTGTGGACATGCCCTGAGAGAGACCTGTGAAACCCTGTGTGCAACCACACGCTCACTGCTCGGGTGCTGCTCAGCTCCAGTTTGCAAATACTGTCTCTGGTTTCATCTGTGCTGGGACTCCCCACACCTGCACAAGGCACTGCCTGTGGGTGGTAACAGAGCAGCCAGAACCTTTCTGTTCCTTGTCCTAGGGGTTTCCATGCATTTCCTATTCCATAGTGTGGCCTAGGTGGTGTGGGTGGGAGAGGCAGTCTCTGTTTCTCTGTGCTGAAGGCTGCAAAAGCATCTTTGTGATTTACACTACAGCCATCTGCTTTCTAAGTCATTGAAAATATTTGCTGTTTGTATCAAGACAGGGACTATCTTTTAAAGAGGGAAGATCCTTCAGGAGTGAGAGAAAGGAAGAAAAAGAAAAAAAAGAGTATTTAGTAGCTACAGAGTATTCAGGTTTATTTTCCTATTCCAGTTGATCCTCATAAATAAACACAATAAAACTCCTCAGTCCTGCTTATGATACTTCAACCTTTTTCCTTCCATATTTGATAGAACTGATTTCTTCCAGATGTAATACTTGTTTTGCAAATTCTGACAGCTGTAGTCACATTTCATTATAATTTATTACAATGTTTTGATTTATTAGAATTAGGCACCTCCTTGGGTAAGAAAAGGTGGCCCTGTGCTGGGGGTTGTTTCTTGAGGTGACTCAGGGAATGCAAACTTTCTTCCTCCCCCACACACGTGTCTGTTACCTTTTAATATGTCAGTCTGTGCTTTCATTTTTCACTTGTAAAGCAGGCAGCTGTTTGGAACACAAACATTAAAGTTCAGGCACGAGAAAGTAGTCTGGACTACCAGTAATGGCTATATTAAAAAAGCCTTTAAGCTATTCTTTATTTATCTAAATCCGTACAGTGTCTTTGAGCTTTCATGAACTCCATTAGCATTTTGTAGACCTTGCTCTGTGTTTTTAGAGTCCCTTCTGAAAACAAGAACAGCAATTCTTGTGGACTGCTGGATGGCACAGCATTGCTGAGGTGGCTTTTGATGTAAAGCAAAATCCTTGTCTAGGTGGTTTGGGGTTTTTTGTTTGTTTTGGTTGGTGTCCTCCCCAGTTCTCTGTTCATTCTGCCTGGGGATCTTGGAGGACCATGGGGATTAGTCAGAACTTCCATGGTCTCCTCTGAAAGCACCTGGCGTAGAACTAAATGCAGTTTATTTGAGCTCTGTCTGATTTTCCATTTAAAAAATATGAAAGTGAATTAGTAAATCACAGCTTGATGTGATTTAAAACTGTATAATGTAAAGGATGTTAAAATATTTTAGGTGCTTAAAACCAGGTGATTTCAATTTTGACATCTTTTATCTAAAGATCAATTATTATTGCAATAATGCAAGTATATATGTATTCTGATTTTTTTCTTTCCTTGTATTTTTAGGGGTTTTTTTTGTTTTGTTTTAATTGTGTGGTTTGTTTTAATTCTTCTGTTGTTCCTTTGCAGGGTAAGGTTTGGTTAATAGATTTTAACCCATTTGGTGAAGTAACAGACTCCCTGCTCTTTACGTGGGAAGAACTGACCTCTGGGAAAAACTTGAAAGGAGACCAGAGTGAAGGAGAAGCAACAGAACAGGTGAGGAAGGCTGGATAATTCCAACAGGAGTTATGGCCTTTTTCCCCCCTTTCTTTTGCTGTTACAATCAAATTGTGATGCAAATCCCATTTTGAAGTAAATAGAGGTCCTTAACTCTTTGTAAGTAGAATCTTCCTTAGTAGTAGTTAATCTCAACAAGTATCACCTGTTGGTTTTAGATGCCTGCAAGGAAATGTTTAGTTCAGTCAGTACAAGCCCATATTGCAGTTTTGCAGTTGGAGAGAAGATGCCCTGACACTTGCTTTGACAGTTTTGATGCTCTCCTTTCAGTTTTTCTTTAAATCTATTACTTTCATATATAATCCCTTAAATTTCTGCTTTGTTCCTGGTATCTGTCATACAGTTTTCCACATGTCCAGCTTTAAGTTTCTGGGGAGTAAAAAGCTTAACTTGTGTCTCTTCCTCATCTTGAATACCCTTGGGGAAGCCCTGTCCTCTGGTTGCACTCCCTGGACTTGCAGAGCAGGGCTTTTCCATCTCTCTTCCAAGCAGCATTGCCTCCATGAAAACAAGTAACTTCCCATTAATACAGAGAGGGAGGAATAGTCATTTTTTAGTATTCCATCTTTTTTCCTCACTGAATGCTTGAGACAGAATCCTCACATCTTAACAAGTCTTTGGGCAGCTGGATGGAAGATGGAAAGTAGTGTGTTAGTAAATCTTGGGAAACACTTGGTGTTTTTCTGAGGAGAGTTATCTAATCAGTGTGGGATTATCTTTGTTTTGTAGCTGTTGAGCTGCATTAGAGGTAACTGAAATGACATCCTTCATTGAGCTGATTTTAACATGAGCTTTGCTTTGGTCCCATGACCATTTCCATGACACAATTACAGGGAAACACCTCCTCAGGCCATTTTCTCTGTCCCACCATGTGCATGTTGCTGTATGAAAACCCATCCCATGAGCCTTCCTGCTATAACCTGTGTCTCCTTTGTTAAACACACTCCCAATTCTTGAGCTGTCTGTGGGACACCCAAATTTTCATTTGGGGATTTTTTTTTTCTCAGTGCCAGATGTTTTACTCAGTTTTCTGTAGTGCAAGCCTGGATGAAAAGTAGAATTGCTTGTCTTTGTGTTTCATCTTAACATCCAATCACAGAATCTGTTGTGAAGTTACTGATCTTCTCTCTTTAAAATAAAGCTGCTTCTTGCTGTACAGTGGGCAATTAAATTGCATGTCGATGTGTTGAACTGAAAATTATATCATTACCCAAAACCTGTTGCTACAATTGAGCATTCAGAGATATTTTTGGCTCCATTATAGAGGTATTTTTTATTTCAGTAAATTGATTGCAAATTTTAGATTTTAATTTCAGTAAGGTTGTCATTGCAAATGTTTTTAAACAAGGAAACTGAAGACAAGTTTAGGGATTCTATCAAAAAGATTTTTCTCTATCCAGATATTTGTGTAGATACTATTGCCCAAATAGCTCCAATGTTACAGCACTATTCTAAGCCATGTATATTAAAAACATTAATAATTGATACATTGTAGAAACTGTAAAGGGAGGGAATGAAAGCCCTTATTTGACTGTTAAACATGTTTGACATTTTAAATTGCTCCTAAGTGGGCGGAGGTTTTAAGAAGAAAACTACAATTTTTAGAAAGCACAAGTTGAGTTGAATGAAGGCCAAAGAAACTCATTGGCAACGTGACTCAGACTCATGGAGGAGTTCAAAACATTCACATCCCCTCATTCACATCCCCTCTTCTTGTCTTACCCGGTATCTTCTCCAAAGGATTATCCGGTTTTCCGTTGTACAAACAGTAAAGTCACTGTCCAGCCCAGTCCATACCTGAGTTACAGACTGCCAAAGGATTTCGTGGACCTTTCTACAGGAGAGGATGTTCACAAACTGATCGACTTCCTTAAACTGGTAAGAAATAGGGAAAGAAACCTCTGACCTTCCATCGTTGTTAAATGGAGACATCAAAGTCCCTGGAACTGTGCTTCTGGAATTAACACAGGTTACATAATTGTGGGAAAAGTAATGTGTGAAGCCATCACACAATGTATTGTTGGGTTAATTGTTTTTGAAGTGATGAAGAGCAAGCTTTCATACTGATCTCACTCCAGTTAATGAATTTTATCCTTATTGGAAGCAGCGACTGTATTTTGACAAATTTTACTGAAGGACTGAGCTGTTTTCTTTCTTATTCAAATGTGAATACAAATATAATATAAATAGAAATGTACTTTATAAATGCCTGGAGCTAATGCTTTTAAGGACTTCTTTAAAAGTTAGAAGATAACTCTGTGAGGAAAAACACACTTTCAATACTCTGTTGTTTTGATGAACAGTGACATGAAAACGTGACATCTTTGTAAGGCAGGGAAGGGAGGGCAGGTTACCTGCATCCTGATCACTGGCTCTTGCTGCCACCACCACCACCATGTTTTCTGGTTTTGGATATTCCATTAGTTAATGCACAGGGCAAACCTTGTTCTTTACTGGAAATAAAATCCTATAGTTTGGGAGGAGGGAGAAGGCTGATATTGCTCTGTTTCATTTTCTGGAAACATCATCTTCCAGCATTCAAAAAATGGCTTAGAAATGCAGTTATTGTCTAATCCATTGTATCTGGAAGCACTTAACATGATTTATTAGTGCTCTTACTTCAGATAACTGTGTCTTAACATTATGAACTCTCCTGTTCTGTTGACAGAAAAGAAATCAGCAAGATGATGACTGAGGTACCAGAAGCATTACATTGAATTACAAGCAAGAAATGTGGCTAAAGCTATGTTTAGCATAAGTATTAAACTATTGATTTAAAGAAAACATGCTTTTTATAGTCTGTGAAAGAACTGAAGAGCTGTTCATCCTCTGCATCTGTTGGTTTGTATAAAAGTGTAGAAAAGCTTTTTCAGGGAAACACGAAAGGTCAAGGTGAGTTCTCACTGGATTCCAGGTGCAAGCAAGCAACAATCTGAGTACAAGGAACAACTGCTTTCCCATCTCATAATGTGGAGATTGGTGCTACTGAGCTGTGTCTTTGGATCCTTCAGTGATAAATATGGCAACATGTAATGCTTGTGCAGTTCAAACATCGAGCATTCTCTGAATTTAGGCGCAGTCTTGCTTGAAATATAGTTACAAAGAAAAAGGAATGTACATTTTTATCTGTAGTAACCTTTTAAAATTGTAAATTGATTTTGTTTTGGGAGCACTTCTCATCCTTTATGTAAAAAATAAATAAATAAAAAAGTGCAGAAAGAAAAAATCCTTTGTTATGAGGGCTAATACTTCCTTTCAGAACAGGTGTAGCTACAGCAGACTACTTAAAGTTTGAAAATTGTGCATGTCAGGAATTTGAAATTCCCAGTGCATTTCAAGTAAAGTCATATTACTTGAAAATTAATTCATGACATTGCTAAAACAATGAAATTCATTAAACATCATCAAATTTCATTTCATTTTCATAGTAAAGCTTTCTTGAAACCTATTTTTTTAACATGATTACATACTAGACATCATCTGTGACTTCCGTATACATAGTTAAACATGACATTTACCTACAATTTTATATGCAAGCCCAGTCTTATTTCTTTTGTATCACATCTCTGAGTTTCTTAAGAAAATGTTTACTCTTTCAGCTCTTAAAATTCTGTATTCATTTGGTGGTACTTCATGTTTTTACATAAAGAGAAGCCTGGCTAAATTTGGGGAAACAGAAGGTCTTGTTACCAATTGCTGTTGTTTAGGAGGACAGTTTCAGATGAAGAACCAGCTGACTTTTGGATGGTACCAGTAATTTATTAACAATGTGTACAGTTCCCACTGAAAAAAAATGTTTGGAGATGCTCATAGCCCCTGGAAGTTGGTTCCTATTTCAAACCAGTCATGTGATACTCTGTGTGTGTGTGTGTATAAAGCTGTTCCCATTCCTTTGCCTTGCCTTTGCTGTCAGTTTGGAATGGTGCTTGGTTACAATCTGTTCTTAGATGTTAAATGTGAGCCTAGATGTTAAATTATTACTTCCTTACTGTCTGTATTTAGCTTCACTTTTGAATGAAAATTTACTCTAGTTAAAGATTATGCAGATTAATCCTGTTCTATGAAACACATTGATGGAACATCACAGATAAAAACTCGTGGAATCAGAACAGGATCTGCCCTGCCTTGGAAGAGCTGGAAACTGCTCCTCAGGAGCTTTTTGTATACAAGTTAGATGATCAATAACTCAGGGCTGGGCTATACCCAAGTCCTGCCACACTGTAGGACTTTGGATTAGTGTTTCTCACCCTTATTAGAGGGATTATTTGAGTATAATGAGTTATGTCTCTAAAGCAGGTAGGAACTTCAAAGTGTAAATAAACCCCCCAAAATCTTACCTTTTTCTTTTAAAGTTTATTGCTGTAACTTAAACTGTTGTGATGATCTAACCCCACTTCCTTTACACAGATGATAGCCTGGAATTTCCAACAGAATTATACATAATTCTGATTTACAGATTATTGTCTTTAAAATACAGAGAGTTGGTTTAGAGCTGTAAAATCATTTCCTTGTATCTTCCATGTGGACTCCACAGCTTAATTTCCCATTATCTCAGCTGTCTTTGCTGGATAGTCACCAGAACACACACAGAGTTAGGACCAGTTTGAAGGGACCCTCTGCACTCTGAAGTGTCCCTTCAGGTGAGTAGGCTGGAGTTTTTCTCCTTTGTGATGTGCTAAGAGGTGCTCAATCTGAATTAAAGGACTGCTCAGCCAAGCTATCACACTGATAATGAACCGTATTTTGGAGTTGCAGGAGCTTAACCCACTTCCTCTGGGCTTAGTCTTAATGAAGAACCATAAAAGTTAGCAGAGAAAAGTCTCTATTCCCATATTCAGGTCCTGCTACAGAAACAGTCCCCACTATAAAAATCTGTTCTACATAATCAGGTGCCCCAAAAATATCATATCCTTACAGTTTAAATACATATTTGAGATGTACTTTGTTTCTTTTTCTAACTTTGGATAACCAGATAGTGAATTTTTTTTGTCTACTAGATTAAGGATCCATTTCCTGAAAGAATTTCCATCCCATGTGTCCTTTTGGTCTGCAAGGATAATAATAAACAGTCTTGTGGAGGGGTGGAAGCTAATGATGATAGATTAAAAAAAGCTTCAGATCAGTTTTACACTGAATAGTGTATGACACTGTTTTAGTTCTATATCAGGTCATCATAAAAGCAGTTTCTGGCTCTAGCCATCATGCAGAAATTTTGAAATACAAAATTCCAATTGTTTTGATGCCTTATTCATGTGATTCAGTTATATCATCACCATTTGCAGAGTACGGGCCTACTATACACTATATATTCTTAATTATGGGATTAAAGTGCTATATAAAGTTACTTGCAATTTCAGCTAGATGACAAACATGAGCAGTTTTAGAGGGAGGTAACATGTTGTTTTATACACATCCTGTCCTTGCCAAACCCTTCAGAAGTCTGGCTGTGTCTAATGGCTCAGGCAGTGAGATCCAGTTCCTGGACTGCAGCTCTTCCAGGAGAGCCAAGGAAAGTCCTCCTTGTTTCACAGCCAATGCTCCTGATATTTAATCTCTCGGGTGGATAGTGGGGATCAGGATTCCAGTAACCCCTTAAAGTAGCAGTTATTATCATGTACTGGCTTAGCTCAGGATCTGGAATAACACTCTGTATTTCTGGGCTGCAGACTGTCCATCTATTTGTACTCCTTTGACTCTTCTTTCTTCAGTGTTCACGTCTTTCTTACCCACCAGTCTCTTACTTGGGTAGATGTTGAGGTCAGAATTGGCAGCAGCAGCGTGGATAATACTGATCTGAATTTTAAAACCTTTCTCTGTCCACTCCTCCTCTTACAAGGACGTGTTTTTGAGTAGTGCTTTATAATATCTAGAAAAAAAACAAAAAACTAAACCCTGAAAGTAGGGGAGTAATGGCCAGCTCTGAGTCTCAGTAAAATCCATAGCACTTGCTGGATTCTGTCACAATGTATGGCTTGTAAAAATCCACATAACTGCAGCTGATGCCCTTAGATAGAAATTTAATGTATCTCATTGTTATGTACTCACCTGTTGCTCATTTCCAGGAGGCAGAAAAAAAGTACCCTGTGAGATGCAGTTCAGGTGTCATTTGAGCACCAGAGACCCTTAGACAACTGTCCCAGTTAAAGGCTTTCAGGTGAGCATTGCCAGGTAAAAGGACTCCTAAATAGATCAGTGTTAGTGTGGAGATGGGTAATAGCATGGCACAAACCTGTGTAAAAATCCTTGATTTTGACCTTAGAGACCAAGAGTATCAGTTCCAGTTGTGTTTGAACACTAAGTTTATGAGTTCAAGAAATAATATGGAACTAAAATACATATTTTTGTCCAAGAGAAGATGGCCTTAAAGTGTAATACAGACACAGACCGTAGTGCTTTTGATTCATGATGGAAAGTTGGTAATGCTGATGTTTAGAGCCTTAATCTATCTAGCAAAAGATGTTGAATTAACAGTGTCTTTATTTGAATTTGATGACCTCTCTAAAGAGAAAGTCTTCAACTTGTGGTCATCCTGAAATTATATAGAGTTAAAATAAGACATTGCCATAACTGTGGTGTTTTGTGCTGACCTGAAGCTTTCTCAAAGATTCTGAGCCCTTAAGCACTTACGTGTGATTACACATTTTTATAGTCATAAGGACATCAGCACTGCAGTAAGTCTGGTTTGGGGGGTTTTGGTTCTATTTTTGTTTTAGAGGATGGGGAGAGGAGGGAAGTTGTGGGGAGAGGTTTCCTGCTGTATTTCTGTGTGTAAACTGTTGCAGCAATGTATTACCTGGGTACCAATAGTGTTTTGACTGTTCTATGGTCCTCTTAACAGCTGACCAGTTTTCTTCCAAGGATGTGTTTTGGCAGCTTGTAGGGAAAGGCTGCTGCTCGAGTTGGTCAAAAATGCTGACTGCTCAGAACCTTTCTTCAGGGAAGCATGCTAGTTAAAAATGAACTCTCAGGAAAGATTTGTGACTCCTAAACAGTATTACCAGCCAAGAGAAAGAAAATAATCAATATTTGTTATTTCTAGTCTTTAGGGCTTAAATCCATCTGGGGGAGGGGCTTGAAATTTTGTGTTCTGCCTTAGCTTCTGGTATGAAACTCTGTGTCCTGACAGACTGTTGCACTTCATTGATGTAAATGAATTATTCATTGGAGCTGGGACTGTAAGATCCAAGAGAGAGAATGAAACAACATGTGAAGCTAAAATGACTGTACGCCAGTATGAGAAATACACAGGAGGAACTCAGTGTCAATATATGTCAGAAATGATTGCTGGGCATTATGGAGACTTTGGGAGATAAAATCCAGCACTGGAACAGAGACCTGTCGTTCAGGAAAGGCTGGAGGCTCAATGCTGAATATCCACAGTGTCTCTATTTCCTATCCTATTTCTGTTGTATTTCATAGAATGGTTTGGATTGGAAGGGACTATTAAAAAGTCATCTAGTCCTCAAATACTTCCAAAAATGGGGCATCCACAACTTCTCTGGGCAGCCTGTTTCTGTGTCTTGTCAACTTCATAATGAAAAATTTCTTCCTTAAATGTTTAAACTGATCCTCTTTCAGTTTAAAGCTGCTGCTCCTTGTCCTCTCACTACAGGCCCTGGTAAAAGTCTCTCCTTGTATTTCCTATAAGCCCCTTTTAAGCATCGAAAGTCTGCAATATGGTCTCTCCAGAGCTTTCCCCAGATTTCCCCAACTCTCTCAGCCTTTCCTCATTGGTAAGGTGTTCCAGCCCTCTGATCATCTTTGTGACCCTCCTCTGGAATTGCCCCAACAGGTCCATGTCTTTCCTGTGCTGAGGACCCCAGAGCAGGACACAGCACTCCATGTGGGGTCTCACCAGAGCAGAGCAGAGGGGCAGAATCACCTCCCTCAGCCTGCTGCCCACACTGCTGGGGATGCAGCACAGGACATGGTTGGCTTTCTGGGATGTGAGTGCCCAATTTTTCATCCACCAGTATTTCCAAACGAAGTCTGATGGAAATTGGAGCTACTTACTCCTTGGGTATCTGTTGGGAAAGTGGGGAGAATTGAATCGAAAAGACAAAAGAGTTAATAGATTTTTTTTTCCAGAGGACAGTTTGTATTTCAGAAGGTACAGAGTGTATTCTAGAGTTGGCTGTTCTGGGTTACAAACAGGCTTATTTGAAGTGGTTAGAACTTTTAAAGTCAGAGGTAATTCAAGTGAAAGAGGCTGTGGGGTTGGCACTTGGTGCTCTGGAGAAAGGAGATGAGAGAAGCAGAATAAGGACCTCAAGAGAAAGTTTTGGTAAGTGTGGGTGTTGGTGCCATTAACATCATTGGGTCTATTTGGGAGAGGATGGGTGGGATAATTGGAGGGAGGTGCTTTTTTAATGGCCCAGCAGCAACCTCCTAATGTGAAGGGAAAATGGCATAGCAAGGGCTTGTAAGGAACTATCAAAATGAAAACTGCAGAAATCTGAAGGAAAGGCACATGATTAAGTGTGAAAAGATGAGGGGATGGAGAAAGAACGATAGATGATTCAGAGGAAACTGATGCAGTTAATGTTTTCTTTGCCTCACTATATCCTTTATCCTTTTTACAAGGAAAAGAACTAAATTAACACAATTTAGCAGAAAAATTGTGCTTGGAATGGCTATTGGGATGTAGCCAGAGAGGGCATTGTGAGACCATTGTACATTTTATTGCAGGATCTGTATTTTTCTGTAACTTCATTAATGGCTGGAGCAGTGAAATAAATAGCCTGTATAAAAACTGGTGGTTGGCAGTGACTTGAGAATACACTCAAGCACTTTTGAGGGCTGCATCAGAATTCGGAATGGCCATAATACACAGGAAAAATGGCCTGAAATAACGAGAAGAAATTTGATAAAGGGGAGTGCAAAGAGCTGTAGTTAAGAAGAGAAATCAGACATTTGAGTACAAAATGGGTGAGAGCTGGCAGAGCAGCAGTACAGTGGGAGTGGATAAGTTACAGCAGAGACCATTAAATGCAAGGCAATAATAAGCTGTTGGGGGAGGATAAAGGCAGGTGTCATTCTGGGCTTGCAGGAGAGAGGGGTAGAAGAAATGAGGGATTAGTTTGATGAGGGGATGGTGCACTGCAATGTGTCACTTTAGGCACAGTGTTGCAAGAAATACCTTTGTCATTGGAGAGTGGCCAAAGGTTGAATAAAGAATCACCGAGTATCTCAAGTTAGAAGGGATCCATAAGGATCATTGGGTCCAGCTCCTTGCAGGACTACCTAAAACTGAACTGTATGACTAAGAGCATCGTCCAGACCTTCCTTGAACTCTGTCAGGCTTGTTGCTGTGGGCACTTCCCCAGGGATCCTGGACACACTCTAATAGTGTGATGTCCTTATATTGTGGTGCCCAAAACTGCACACAATGTTCAAGGTGAGGCTGCACCAGGGCAGAGCAGAGTGGGACAATCACCTCCTTTGATCCTGATGCTTTGCCTGATGCCCCCCAGGACATGGCTGGCCCTCCTGGCTACCAGGGCACTGATGACTCATATTCAACTTGCCCTAGTTACAGAGATTCATGAAATCTCTCTGAGCCTTCTCTTCTCTAGGTGAAAGAGTCCCAGCTCTATCTGCCTTCCCTCACAGGAGACATGGTCCAGTGCCAGATAGATTTCTTCAAGGAGCCCCCCAGATGTGGAGGACAGCTGTGAACTCAAGGAGCTTAGAGAAAACTACTGCAATAATGAAACATGCTTTTCTAACTGCAGTGGATGTCAGGCTCTAATCCCAGAAGGATCCACTTGGCCTATGATACCATCTCTGAAGGCCAGTACAGGGTAGAATATCAGAGGCTGACCTGCCTTCTCCAGTTGGCTTTTCCAAGTTATTGCCTGCTGCTTCTGTGGCAGCAAGATGCCCCTTGTGTCCTGGGCTTGGGGTCAGGAATGCTGCCCCCAGTCCCTGCTGCTCCATGAGTCCGTGTATCTTCTCATCCACGTTTGCTTAGACACCTGCATGGGCATTTTGACTAACTGACTGCCTGCTGCTCTTTCAGCATGCAGCTACCACTTGTGCCCTGGGTCTAGGGTTAGAAAGGATTTTTTTCCCATAGGTTTTTCACCCATGGAACAATATATTGTTATCACAAGAAAATATGATTCATTAGAAACGGCAAAATCTGATTTGTTCAATATGAGATAAAGAGCTGAGATCCATGTTATTTCTAAAAGAAATCAGCTAATACATATTGCACAGATGAGCAGGGAGAGACCTCAGAGGAGAAAATAATTCCAGCCCTAAGGGAAGCTACAGAGGGAGTCTGAGGAAACTGCAGGAATAATGTTGTTTATGCTCAGTCTTACTTGAGACCCCTCCTCATCCTGTTTCCTCACCTTCCAGATGGTGTGAAAATTTCTGCCTTATCCAGTGAGGCACTCCCCACCATCAAACTTCAGATCTCATGTGTGGATGGCACGTGCCCTCTCAAAGTAGTATCTGTGCTTGATTTCATTGATTCCAGATGGAAGCCCTCAGTGCTTTCCTGTGTGCATGTGGCTGCCACCATCTCTTCTGGGGATGTGGTGGTTCAGCCCTTCTCAGTGCACAGGGATGGAGAGGAGGGGGAATTTGGCTCCAGCACTGGTTTGGATGTGGGTTTTCTCCCTTTTACAGGAGGCAACGATCCACACCAAGAAGTCAGCCAGAGTCCAGGAATAGCAGTTAGTCTCTCCTAGAAACCATTTGATTGGCATCACTGAGCTGCAAAAAGACCCTGTGGGCTTGGTGACAGATTCTGATCGCCTGGAGACAAGTCTTTCTCTCTTATCTCACAGCAAGGGGAAGAAAGCTCATCTGGTATCCTTTGTACTTGCATACACCTGGGAAAAGGATATGGATCTTTGAAAAGAAGATGCAGAATGGGATCAGGCATGTAAAAGGGAAGGAGTCATTGTGCTGCAAGGCCTCTGTCTCAAAGTGTTTGCCTTGTGGGATTTGGTGTTCTTTGGAGTGTGAATACATACCTCTGGTAAGGAACAAAAAAAAAGAAAAAAAAGACAAAAAAAGACACTAATATAATTTGCTGGTAATTCTTAACTATAGAAAAATATGTATGATGGAGTCATTGCTTGACTCCTCTCCATTTTTAACCTAATTTGATCAAGAGCTTTCCTAAACATGTTAAATATCATGAAAATAGACAGTTAGATGGAGAGATGGGCAAGAGCGAGGTACTCTGAAAGCCCCCTCCTGAAGGAAAGGCTGCAGTGGTGGTTTCTCTAGCAGTTGGTAATGAATCCATAAGAAATATCTATGTTGAATGCCCTGAGAACAGGAATACCTTCAGCACAAATTTCTTTGATAAGTCATTATAGAAATAAGCCCCCAAACCTAAGTCTGCACAAGCCTTGCCTACATTCTGCTGCCTGGCAGGTGAACAAATGAGTTTGAGTCAGAAACATTAAACTGTCAGAGAGCTTTGGTTAATTTGGACACTTTTGACTTGCATTTGATGACCCTTTTCCATGAAGAGGACTTGAAAATAAGTGCTAATGAGTGCTAATTGCTGCTGTTTCACCAGTCAGGCTCTGTGGCCCTAAGCAGCAATTGATGACTCCTTCCTGTGATTTATTTACTGGATAAGCCATTAGGGAAGCAGCATGGATTTCTAAATAAAATACCCAACATCTTAAATACCCTGGCAATCAGTAAAAGAACCACCTTTTTGTTTCTTGCTCCTCAGGTCACGCTCAGCATTTTTCCTGGTGTTGTAGGAAAAAGGGCCTTTTCCAGAAGCCCATGAATATCTGAGATCTTCACCAGACACAGCCTCTGCCATGCACATTCAAAGGAGAAGTTGGAGTGCTGCCTATGGATGGAGGCTGCTTCATGCTGGGCTCTCAAGGTGGAGAACAAAAACTAGTGTGTAATATTTGGGATCTGGTTCTCGTTTTTCTTATTCAGCCTGAGATTCTTCTAGGTATGGAAACAGTCACTCCACTTGATGTTAATTTCCCAAGCAAAATATTATCTGTTTCTCTTTAATAAGGACATAAAATTTCTTAACTTTAATTATGTTGTTTTAATACATATAGCAAAGATAATACTCCTTAATTATTACCTTGAGCACATGGCTGCAGATGCTGCATAAAGATTTTTTTTTTTTCAGTAGGAAATCTGCATTAGTCCTAAATATTGAAATGTTTTTCATTATCAAGGGTGCTAATAAGTTATTCAGCCTACAGCTTTCATGTGTCAGGAGATCAGGACGGTATTGACTTCATGGTTGCAAAGCCCTCTTTAAATTTAACACAGGGGAAAAAAGGACCCAACCCTGAAATAAATTAACTAGAATTGTTCCAGTCACCTGCAACTGCCACGTGTAACCATCAGTCTGGTGTCTGACATTTATAGCTTGAGAAACAGGTTTCTGTTTGGAATGGCATTAACCAGCTACCAGGCACCTCTGGAGCCTGAGAACAGCATCGTGTCCTGCTCCTGCTGCTGCATTTTCCTCTGAGGTTTCTTCAGCGAGGACTCTTGAATGGAAAAGGTCCTCCCTGGGCAGGAGGTTCTTCCTCATGCTCTGTGCCCACTTCAGGGATATCCTTCAGCAACAGGAGCCTCCTCAAGTGGTTTTCTCCCATCCACCTCAAGGGCGGAAGGAGAGTGGGGAAAGGGAGGAGGCACATTGGCAGGATGAGTGTGTTTACACTGAGATTCAGGTCTTCAAGCCTAAAGAGGCTGCCATAAAACAAGGGAAAATAGTGGCTTTCAGCTATTCTCAGTCACAGAGGCTTCTCCAGCAGCAATGCAGAAGTTCAGATGGGAACATTGTGCTGCTTGCAGTGGTTACCCCTTATGGGCACCACCTCATCGTGCATCCATGACCTCCAGGGTGCTGGGCTGAAAACCACAGCTAAAACCAAGGAGGAGCAGGAGGTCTTCCCTAGTGAGATACACCTTTGTAGCTCACTCTGGCTCCTAAGGTGTCCTTTTATGGGAGTCAGGACTTGAGTCCATGCCTTGCACACACAGCACCCCAAGCTGTGCAGGAAGAGAATCCTCATAGGGAAGAACTGCAGGACTGAGCATCCCTGTGGGAAAAGGACCAGGAGGAGCTGAGGCAGCAGCTCAAACAAATAAACACTACAAACAATAGGAAACCAAAGTCTTCACATCCCCTGTGTCTACAAGGAGTCCCTTGCATTAAACTCGTGTCCCTTCCATGTGAGTTCTTCATCCTCAGACTTCCCTCTGTGTTCCTCAGCCATGGAACAACCTCCTGGGCATAATTTTGATCAGTGCCTGGGCTCACCAGCTCATGGGCCATGTGGGCAGCCAAGAAGGACAAGCAGAACAAATGACTGTCACCCTTACACTGTTGCTTATCAGGGGAGGCACTAATTTCATACTGTCCTCTATCCAGCAACACATTTAGCTGTTTCATGTATTTGATTTTTAGCTGACAGATAGAAATTGGCCACCAGACCACCTGTGGGGACAGATGGAGACAGAGCAATCACAAAAGCCCTTCAGGGAACAGGGCTAAAATATGTGGGGCTTTTATATCTCCACACCTGTACACATGTTTCTTCCATCCCTGTCTCCTGATGGAGTTGTATCCATGATACTGCCCACAGTCCTGTGTGCACAGAGACTCTGCTCAGCCCACAACATTTCACAACGTTTTCCATGAGCCTCCAACAGCTTATTAAACAGGATAATCCTGGCTGCATGCTTCCTACAAATGCTTCCATTCATAGATCCAGCAATTCCTTCTCCTAATTAAAGTCAGTGCTCCCAGTTTGGGTATGTTTTGCAATCAAAGAAGTGAAAGGCATCTTTAAATTAAATAAGAAATGCAAAATACTATTAACATGAGATAGTAACACACCTGATAACTTCAGAAAGTTAGTTTTCCTCTCTACTTAAAGTACGATTTATAACATTTATCTCCTAGCCTATACATTTTTCTTCCTATCTGATGATTTTTATATCATTCAGGTCTATTAAAAAAACCCCTTTTTTTGGTAAATATTTAAATAGGACTATCTTTTGGCAAAAATAACCATAATGAATTTGTGGAAAATGAAGATAATTATCTAGGATTTCAATGACTAAATGCTGACATTTGTCTGTAACATTTCAGTAAATTCTGTTAGTTTGAAATTCCCGTGTTGTTTATTAGATTTGAGAGAGATTGTAGTGGAGAAACAGAAAAAAAGGGGAAGAAAATTACTAGCATGGAATGTAGGGGTAAAAATAGAGAGTGGAACAGTAGAGAGATGGCTACCTTGATCCACCAATACTTGTGTGTGTTTTGACCTTGCTCAGGATTTCCATTGAACTGGGTCCTCCTGTAGGCAATGACATCATGCACTTTGCAGTGATGAATTTGTAGTTACTGAGCTGAGCCTTTCCAACAGTGACTCCTTGCAAGTAGAATACAAACTTAATTATTCCAGGGTTGGTACTTTGACATTAAAAAATTAAAGAAGAAGCATTATTTATGCCTTATTGCCCGTAGACTTGGAGTTACGTATCTCTAGGGTAGTATAAGGGGACTCTTTGTTCCAGCCTGCATGTTTTAGCTGCACTTTCTGTGTGTGGGTGGAGATGCTTTATGAAAGTGTGTTTAGCTTTGTGCACAGTTATGCAAGAGCAGGTTTCTTAAACAGAAGAATCCTGGGAAACACAGAGAGAACAAAGCCCACCCACTCTGGAGCAGCAAAACCCTCTGCAGAAACCTCACACCTTCTCCAAGATTCGTTCCCAAGAGACAACGTGGAGAAGGGAGCAGATTCACACTGTATCATGCTACAGGATGTTATCAAAGTTGCAATAATCCAATTTATTTCCACAGCTGGAGGGGCTGTCCATGAAATGGCATCATCCAGGCTAAGGACTGTGGGAATTGACCTGTCCTTGAGGTTGAGGGAGAACATGCTACAGAGGTGGTTCCTAGTCCAGCAGTACATAAGGTAAAAAAATAAAAAAAGAAAAGAAAAGGGCAAGAAAACAGGAAATCAAAGTGTATTTTCAGTCTAAAGGGATTGATTTGGCCCTCTGTACAGGGGTGTGTGCAAAGCCAACTTCTTCTGTGAACAGTGATGGGAGAGGAAACAGAAGGAGCCAGAAAACTTGATGCTCAGGTTACAGTAACAAAGGCCAGTTAAGCAATTAGCTACATCCCATCAGTCCTGGCCTGGAAGAGGCTGCCAAAGAAGATAATGCTAAGGGGATGTGTCTTGGACCTCTTTTTGCAGCTTTCAACAGTATTGTCAGAGCTCCTGGCTTGGAGTGGCCAGGGGCTGCCTGCAGGTAGAGGTTTTTTGGAAGGACATCAGTGTCTAGGTCTGAGCTTGCTCCACAGTGGGATGCCTCCAGCATTTTCACATCTCACATAGGTTTGTTGTTCCCACAGAGCCATGTGTGGGCTGAGCCCCTCAATCCAGGGCATTGCAGGGTGGTTGCTCACATCAGACGTAGCAAACCTCATCGTTCTGGACTAAAATCACATTCTTGGCACTGTCTTCCCTGTGGCTGCTGCTTCAGCATTGAGCCTGTTTGCAAAGGTCTGAGGTGTACCAGACCAGCTTTTCACCTCTACCATTCTTGTATAGCTACTGGAGCATGTTTGGGAACCAGTAATTTGGCATATATATGTTTGATCCCCAAAAGCACACTGGGGGAAGCAGATATTCCCTTCTGGCTGCTTCTAAGTTTGAAAACTCTGTGAGTCCTTACAATTTCATCTTTGGCTTTTTCGTGCTCCAAGGCCATGAACCTCTGTGCTCTCCTTCCCCCCTTCCTGCCTTCATTCATTTCCTTCCACAGAACCATTTCCGTCCTCCAAATGTGAGCTTTATTAAATTGCATTCATAGCTCATTAGGGCCTGCCAGTTCATCTAAGGGAGCACAAAAGCCAATATTCCTTGTGAAAAGCCATTAAAGCTGAAATGGTGAAGAAGAAGAACACCCACAGGCCTGCTCAGAAGCTTTGTGATGGACTGCAGCACAGAACTGCCTGAGCCTGAAAAACTCCTTCATTTGACAAAGCTTTGCATCAGCAAACATTAGAGCTGGATCTGGATGTGTCCTAAGTACCAGTGATGTGCAGAACTCCCTGAAACACCTTGACAAACCACATCCCTTCTTGCTTTTAAGAAATGTAGCAGTTCTAAGATACCAAGGGGGATGACAACAGAATGTCTTGCTAGAAAAACATTTTTGGGGCAGCAGAAGGTACCCAGGACGTGCACCAAGGGCTCAGCTTGAGATACAATAGCTAATATGGTCTTACTCCACTTTTTTCCAGAAAATCTTGGTATCAAAATGGTAGTTTGCACTGCCCAGACAGTGGCCTGATGTAGCTGCCAGGGAATGGCTTCCCCCAGCCCCTCTCTACTCCTGCCCAAGCCCCAGACATCTTGCTAGATCAATCCTACATCCATCTCCCTCCTTCACTCCTTCCATGACCCTTAGCCTGGTGTCTCCAGCTTGGACATTGCATGGGGACAAACTAAGCTGTGTTTTCCTGATGTGTCCAGGGCTCACAGTCCCACGTGAGATGGTGCAGGATGGAGGTGCTCTGTCTGTGCACCCCTGCTCTGGCAGCACATCCTCATCATGGGGAGAAATCCCAGCACAGCTCTCACAGCAGAAAGGCTCCATCAGCAAGCTGTGAAAATGGACATTTTGGTTTTAGTTCACAAACCTGCCCTCAGCTTTTATAGCAGGAGGAAAGCTTTCAGATATGTGTGGGTTTTTCTGTCTTCGTGATATAAATTAATAGAAATATAATGATGTTGTTCCATTGCACCAGCTGTACTTATTCTCTCTCTGAATAAAGACTAAATCATTAAAGCAGTCACAGGTTTTAGATACTCAGAGTCCAATAACTTTAATAAAGGCTGTTTGTTATGTAGTTTCTAATACAACAGCTATTTCTGCATCAGTCCTGTTGGACTCTGCCTTTGTAGTACAGTTCGTGAGCTACTAAAGCATCATAATTCCTTAGACATCTGGAAGACTTGGTGGGAGCTAGAAGGAAGTATTTTTCCCTGTTGGACAAAACTCCAGCACACTTTCCTGGGGTGTAGGCACATTAGTTCCAGAGCTCTGGGTACATGGCAGCAGCAGAAAGTCTTTTCCTGCAGCATGTCTTAATGAGCACATGGGCAACACTGGCAGCCCTGCCTGCACTGGGGAGCAGATCAGAGGGTTTGCCATTTTATTGGCCCTACTGGAGAGATGAGCACTCAGGATAAAGGCAAACGAGTCATTAATTCACATTTTCAGTTGTGCTGAGGAAGAGGAAAAAACAATGTTTTCTTATGGTTCGAAGAATAAATTGTTATTTTATGCATTAGGAGAGAGCTGCCAACAGGGCTTTAGACTTTCTCCACAAACAAGAACAGTTGCCCTTTCATTTCAGACACAAAAGTGGAAACAAATGTGCTTCTTAGCTCATATCTTCTCTCATTCAAAAAACCCCCAAAGAACCATGTTCTCTGCTCATAGAAATCAGCACAGCTCCAAAGTGATGCCCTCTGAGATGCTGACCACAGCCTTACAGGCAGAAGTGTTTCAAAGAACCACTGTGATTCTCTTAACCTCAGCTGAAGGCCAGTAGGGAGTGGGGAAGGTGCAGGGAGTGGTTTTGGGAAGCAGCTCACGTTTATCTCTGTGCTGCCTGGGGCAGCTCTCCATGCAAACCAGGGCTTTTGCATAAAAAATTACACCTTAGGCCCTCCTGGTGTGTAACTGAGCACTCTGAAGCCAGCTCTGTGCTGCAGACACGCTGCTTAGATTCCATCCTTCCCCAGCCCCGTGGTGGAGCTCTGCCCCAAGCACTCGGCTGGTGCCTGGCTGCTCGTGTTCTGGGGCCAAGGAGTGGTGGGGGTGATGCTGGGACCATGAGCTGTTGGCTCATGCTTTCAGTTTTCATATGTAAAGTTAAAAAAAATCCCTTTTTATTATTTATGCGCAATGCCACCTGTCTTGTAGAAAAAAACCCCTGGTCCCTGACTTTGCTCCTCCTTTTATGTGATGAACAAAAGGTGGTGTTTTCTCCCCAAGGCGTTTCCAGGGGACGGGAGGAGGTGCAGCCAGTTCAGTGGAGGACATACAAAGCAATCCTGGTTGGAGAGGTTTGCTTCATCTCAGCTGCGAAATTAGGATGACGTTTCTTGTAGCGTTTTCAGTAGAGGTGGCCTGGGGGCAGGATTTGGAGGAAACTGCTGAATGAAGAATGTTTTTGGGAGCTTTGCTCCCGCAGGGAGGGCAGGGTGAAGGAGTGCAAGTGCTTGGTTTCTCAGCTCAGCACAGGACTCATCAGATACACAAACAGGCTGTGTGAGAGCCTTTTGCTGTGAGCTCCTGTGGGTCACACTGATTTAGCATCAGTAAGAAGCAGGTTGGGAGACCATCCCTAGCAAGGCCACACTACCAAGCCATTAAGCAGCAAAGGTGCTTCCTTGGCTCTAAATTAATTTTACCAAGGCTGGAAATAGTCTAACCAAAGAAACTCATAATGGTGAATAAGTGCATTGCTAGAGAAGGGGGAAAATGGGTAGAAAAGTGTTTTTGTTAAAGCCTCTCATTGCAGTGTCTCTTCTGCTCCTGATGTGCTCCTGAACAGTGGGACTGTGAAGGCCAAGGGCCTTTGGGTGCCCACACAGCCATGCTTTGCTGGGGCTGAGCAGCCAAGGATGGAAGAAATGCTGGATTCTGTCCTAAAAATGGTATTTTCTTACCAAATTTTAATTATCTTTCCCAAAATATCCCTTGTTCCTGTACAATGCCAGTAGGTAAAAGGTAGTGCCAATTACAAATATATATATATATGTACGTATATTTATATAATTTCTCTTTATTTAGGATCTTGCACTTCTACAAATTCCACCATGCCAAACTGGGACTAGCTGTATTTTGAATTCTCCACTGGAATTTTACCAGGATCATGCTGCGTTGGCTTCAAAATGACATTGGAGAAGGGATGATAATGGTGATGTGCCACCTTCAGACTTGTCAGTCGCTGCTTGGCACTTGGAATGCTGACGTTGGGAACCATCAAGCACAGCTGGATGTGAAGTTGCCTGGTATTAAACTGCCTCAGACACCAGTCTATCTGCTCTGGCTGCTGCCTTGACTTTGGGGAAGCAAATGTCCTGGGCTTGCCATGAATAAACCTTGTGGGTCCACTTAAAGAGAATGTCACAGTTTAGCAGTGAAAATACCCTTCAGGAGCAAGTGTGTCTTCATAAAATTTTCATTCGCAGCCTCTTTTCTCACCCAGTAACCCAATATCTGTTATAATTTCTATATCACATACATAACATAAGGAGAAGCAATCCCAAACTGATATCCACAAGATCTACCCCTGCACCAGCAGTTCATGCACCCACTGCTCCCCACAGCCACCCTATGGTATTTTTTTAATAAAAATTGATTTCTCAAAGGAAAATATTTCCACTGTTCATACATGTGATGCCCACATAACTATCATCCTGTTTTTTTTCAAATTAATCCAGATTCCCCTTAAGGGAGAAGACCTTGTTGTTGTTATTCTTATGGCAGCAGAGAGGCAGATGAGGGAGGAATAATAAGAGGAGTAAGGAAAAGAGAGGAAAGAAGAGAAAACAGCCCTTTTTTTTCTCACATAGGATATACTCAGAAGACAGCCATTCTCTGGCAAAGAGTAGCTGAGAAGACCTTGGTGAGGTGATTTTTAAGGGGAGCAAGGCATTGTGTGTGTTAGTGCAGAGGGTTCTCTTGGAGGAAGAAGTGACACAGAGCTGGGGGACGGGAAGTGGTGGCAGAGTGGATGGGGTTGTTGTGCTGGGAGGTAACAGGAAAAATAAATATGCCTATGTTGGGTCAAAAATAACACAGATGTGGCTGTTACAGGCTTGCTGGTGCAGCAGATTCCTGGAAGAGAGCTGTTTGTCTGAACAGCCATCCTGTGTGCTCCAGCCTGAGACAAACACAAAGTAACCCAGGGTACAAAAAGACCTATGTCATGATGCTATAATAAGAGACATGGCATCAAGAACAGTATTACCCCTTCCAGGAGAATTGCAGGCATTTTTAGAACATTTCCAGCCCTTTTCACTAACTAAGGGAGGTCTTGTTGAAAAAAACAAGCTGCTCTAAACTTTGTTTTCCCATTTGATGCATAAATTAAAAAATCAAATATTCTGGGTCAAACAGACTCTTCTCATCCACCTCTTGATGGTAATAACCAAGGCTTTTAAGGAAGATGCAGCACCAGGTATTAGCACAGGGTCTGCTTTAAGTCTGTTCTCATTTATGCTGTGGTTTTCATTGTCTTTGGTAGATCTGATTCGGTTTAACACCCTAAAGCTGCCTGACAGTGGCACTGCTGGAAACCACCCACTCATCTCATCAGCCCTGGTGATGGTGAGTGAGAAGAACAAGGCTCCACTCTTCCTTTTAGATGTGCAGTGAAATGGAAAACAAGGACACCTCTTAAATAGGTCACGTCTGGTGAAAGAAGGTGCTGAGCCATCAGCCCTGCTTTGCTTTGCAGTGAGTGCTGAGCAATGGGCACCTCCATCCACTTGGAAGGTGTCCAAGATGGGCTGGGTGGACTTAAACAGGCCAGCAAGTTCAGATGTGGGGTGTGCTGAAGGCCGAAAGGGGGTGAGATGAGTCCAGTTCTTCTAGGGGAAATTGCAGGTGTGTTTTGGTTTTTCCAGGCCTTCATCCACAGCAATGATCTTGTCTGCATCCAGATGCATCCAGAGGATGCATCCAAAACCTAAGGCTGAGCATGAATGGTGCATTCATGATCTCCAAGAAGTCTGTACCTTTTCAGACAGTCCCTGCAATGCTCGATGATGTTTGTCAGTTTCCCAAGTTAGCAGAAGGGTGGAAGCAGCTGTACAAGGGTAGGATGAGCTCACCCTAATTTGAAGGCTTTGCTCACACTGGTGAAGTCATCTGCCCACAGATCTATGATTGTCTGTGTTAGGGTACCTCTGTCAGACAAATAGACCCTGTCACCCCCTTATCATTTGACCCTGACCCAGCATTCTTAGTTAAGGCTAATTAAGACTATGAAAACCAGTGGTATAACATGCCTGTGGTGCACACAATCCACCTGTATAAGGTGGTATAAAGTTTCCAAGGGTGTGCACACTGCAGTCTGGGCCATCATTAGTCTCGTTAAAAATAGGCTTTGAGCATGACAGCTTACATGGGAAATACACTGGTGGACACATTCACTTTTCTCTAAGTTGTTTTAGAACAGAAATAACTTTGTGTTTGCACAGGTAGCCCTTACAGGTTTGCCCCAATAGCTGTAGCTGAGAACTGGATTGCTGACATCCAAAACTCAACTTGCTCATTGACTTCTGAGCATGGAATGAACCAAGTTGAACCATCACTGCAAATGAAACCAAAGCTTAAAGGCTCTGATACTTCAGGAAACTGGACAGGTGAGGTTCATGGTTTAGTTTTCCTAGAGAATATCCAGCAAGGTCCATTTCATATGGGAAACTTTTGCTCGGGTACTTGGAGTCTTATCATGAAGATGGAACCAGGACACAACTTTCTCTTCAGCAGCCAAGCTCAGAAGTGTGGTTAAACAGAGACAAAGCAAAGGCCATGTAGGACAGAGAACCTTTTGTTAAAGGAACTGAATTTATGTGGAAAAGCTCACTGAGGAAGACAGTGGTGTACAATGTAAAACCTCTCACTAGCTGGTGCTTTCCTGCCTGCGGAGCCCAGATGAGATTTTATCTGACCACAGCTGGCACAGTCAGCAGGCACTGGAAACACACAGCCCAGTCCCACTCAAAAAGTGACCCATGGGAACAAAGAGTGGCTGGATTCCTCTCTAGTGGAAGGGTGATGAGAGGCTGTGCTGGGAGATGCAGTGTGTGGAAAAAGCCAAAAACCACAACTTGATTTGGGAGAGGAAGGTATGAGGGTGCAGTTAGATGGTGTCACTCATGCGTGAGGTGACACTCATAGTGAGGTGTGGGAATGCGGGTTAAATGCTTCTGGGGCAATGGCAGCCTGTAGGGAGCTGGCAGGAGGTTTCTCCTGCCCAGTGTTTCCTGGCTCTTTCCACAGTTGCTTTTGTGCTCATTTTCCGTGAGCTCTGGCTCAACTCTGCTGCACAGAGACAGGTCCCAGCCCAACCATGGAGCCTCGCAGGAACTGTGGAGAAGATGTGGGGCACTACTGTTTAATTAATCTCTTTGGTGCAAGCTATTACCAAAACTGAGGTGCAGGAGCAGCTGGTGAGAGATGTAACATTCACACCAGGCTTTTGTTTTAGTTGAAGTCACGGAGCTACATTTGGGGGATGAAGTTTGGGTATCTGTGAAAGGTTGTGTTGAAGTTCACGAGTTTCAGTGAGGGTCAACCTGATTAAAACATGCAACCTGATTAAAACATGCAACCTGATTAAAACATGCCAGTGACATGGAAGATGAGGCCATTGGCTTCACTGCACTTCAGTTTCCCCATCAATAATGAGGATGATGCTCATCAAAGAGCATGCAGTGAGGATGAATCAAGACAAGACCCTCAATAGCAAATAGGACAAAGATCATCATATTCCAGCAGAAATTACTGCAAAATTGAGGCAAGGCTCCTGTGACAGATGCTGGGGTTTGATGTGGCCATAGAGCAGACTGTCCACAGCAGCTGCTGCTCATAGACCTGTGCATAGGTGGGAGACAAGGGAAGGCAGGCAGATAAGAGCCTGTGAAGGCATCATTCAGTTCTCAGTTGGCCTGAGACATGGTTTGGCAGCTTGATGGTGAGGGGAAAAAGTGGTATTTCTAAATTAAAGGAGCAGAGTTTGATAGAGCATCCAGACTTTCCTCACTTTCTATTCCTATGCAAATTTAATTAAGGAAGAGTGCCTAAAATGTGCCATTCAATTAAATGAGTTTTCAGAGAGGAGAAAGTGAACACCAGTTCCATCAGAGAAAGCCACTTGCATTGTGGCTCAAGGCTTAGAGACACTGGTTTGATTAAACACCATGTAAGAACCTTTGTGGGGCTGTAGCTTTCACATCAATTAGATGAAAGCACATTTTTCCAGCTGAGTTATAGAGATTTGAAAAATTAGGTTCACCCTTCTACCAGAATCCTTTCCCTCACCATTAAACTCTGCATAACTCACCTTCTAGAGATCCTTTCACAGTCTGTTCACATCCCAGCAGGCATGAATTTGGACAGTTGGAAGAATTGCACTAGCTGACACTGGCCCTGGCATCCCAAAAGCCAGGAATTCCAGTAAAAGTTTCCCAAAAATGTCTGATTTTGCTAAACACTGGCAACTTCTGTTTTCAGATCTGGCAGTGAATGAGGCTTTTGGCTACAATTGGAAAATCGGATCCCTTCTCTGCTTGGCAGCTCATATGGTAGTTATGTTGTGTAAAGGGAGAGTGGCTTGCAAAGAGTGGAGGGCACTCATTTAGCTCTTGGGCAGCTCCAGTTCAACTCTATCACTTGTTTGCTGATGGGAACTGTGCAGAGTGAGATAGTGATTAAACCTAGATCCAAAAGATCATCCCAAGTTTACAGCTGCACCATAAGTAGTGCCTGGTCTTGTGAACAGGATTATCACCCGCATTATTTGTCCTCTGTCAACCCCGCTGGCAGTTTTGAGTTCGGGTATTTACCCTTCATGCAGGAGGAGCTGAGCTCAGGGCACAGCCTAGAGCAGTCCTGATGGCCCTGTTCTGAAGGAATGAAGCACTTGTGCTTTTTTCTAAGGCACCCACTTGATTTGGGGTTTGTCTTCCAGCCTAAACCCGTTGCAAAAGCATGTTTTATGCAAAGGACAGAAATTTAGATTTGAGCAAACTCATGCTCTTGAGAAAACCTACTTTTCCCTTCCAAGCCAGCAGGTCCCACTTCTCATGTAGGTCCTCTTCACTCATTAGCTCTTTTTTTTCATGCTCCTTAGGAGCTTTTAATGGGTCCCACCCTGAATTTCATACCCTACAGCTTTCCATGGCCTGCAAAAGCCCATCCGGCTATAGCAAGGCTGGAAGAGGATGGGATATACCCAGGAATGTTTCTTTCCCCTTTCCATCACTGTCCCTGCAATGTAACCCTATTGCAGCCCTAAATAACATATTGGGGAATCTGTCCATTGATAAAGACTAAACCATCTCTTCTGGGTTGGTTTGGGCAACAGGACTCTGTTCTGGCTGTTGTCCCAGGTGCCCATTGCTGGCTGATTGCACTGTGCTGCCCCTTGTATATGAGTGTCACCCTGGACTTAATGTGACAAAAGTTAATTAGAAAAACTCTTCTCCATAATTCAGCAATGTTAATGTCTCTGGAAGGAAAGAACAAAATGAGCCAAGTTCATTTCAGTTCTGTGAGAAACCCAGAAAAATAGCAATGTTCACCAAATGGGAAAAAGAGAAAATGAGAAGATAAAAAAAAATTAATTTCCAGCTTCTAAGAGGACTTTACCAATAGCAATATAAAAGATAGCTGAGTGTTCTGCTTAAATGAAAAAAGTGATTACTTCACAGGCACGTGAATGGCTTTCCGTATCTTCTTCCCCTGCCTCTGTCATTTAATTTTTCCCTCCACTCTTCACTCTTCACACCATTGGTGTGGTGAGATGGTGCTGGAAGCTATTGACATTCCGACCCAGAGCAAGTGGAGGTGACATTCTGAACAAGTCACCTCCTTTGGAGGGGACATCTCCAGCTGTCACCCTGGAAGTGAGTTGTGTCGATGCAACATTCGCGTGGCTCAGATGAGCACATCGAGCTCAGGAAGATGAAAACTCATAGTTTATGTACAACCTTAACAGTGAAATTGCATGAAGCTAAGGAGTTGTGATGCATCCTCAGGGTGAACATGGGTGCAGTGCAAACATGGGGCAGGTTGGAGAGGGAAGAGAGGCTCTTCCATGGTTCCAGTTGGCATAACTGTGACTACTGAGTGCTTCACAGACAGTAGTAATGGCCTCTGAGTACTGTTTTTGAGATTCAGAAGCAAAGTTCCTTGATGGATGATCCACTGGACATAAGAACAGTGTGTTGGACAGCTAAACCAGTTGAGCCCCCCATCCTATACACGTGTGTCCTCTGCTGCACTTGTGTTCTCTCCAGGCTCTCTGATGTCCAAACAAGGAAACACATCCTCCCATGGAGCAGTAACTGCATCTTTTCTCTCTGCTCTGAATCCTCATTTTCTGTAAACTTCTCTTTTTGGGCTGCCCTATGGTGACATTATTTGTGGTTGGAAATGGGTAGGAGACTCATAATTTCTTGGAGGTAGAGGAAACCAACAGGCATGTGCATGGAGGTGGTGCAGGAGAGGGTGTGATCACATAATCCTCCCGTCCTGAGGGTATGGACTATTAGCCCCATGTATAGAAGACAGTCAGGTTGTAAAGTCACACTCTCAGGAGCCAGGAAATGCCAGAATTAACAGCCTGCACAGCCACAATTTGGGCCTTTGTGCACATCAAATGTGATGCATCCTTTAATTATCTGATCACCTATCATTCGGGGTTATTTTAATCTGGTGAATTGCTCCAGGCCACATTAACACACGCTGTTCAAACCACACACTGCATTCAACATTAATTTCCTTGCGAGCGCCTCTGTAACGCCTCAGTGTCTGATCAATATTAATGCATTTATCTTCACAGCGCTCCTGCGATATCACCAGCTGGGGAACTGAGCCACACAGAGATTAAGGCCAAAATGATCAAACACACTTGCTAATTTTGGGTGCTCAGTTTGCAACACCAGGGATCTGATGATCTTCCAGAGCACTCAGCGTTTCACTGCACTTTGTGTGCCTGAAGCACAACTCCCCTTGGCTTGTTCCTGTCTCCCAGTGCAAATCCATCCCGAGTGGCCTACAAAGGGCAGCAGGAATAGGAAGGAGACCCTTATGAGCAGCTCCTTTGCTGTGCAGCTGAATTCCCTGTGCCAAACTGTTCACAGCAAGGGAGAAATCCTGAGGGGAAAAAACCAACCAAACAAAAAACAAGTAAACCTCTGTTGGCCAGCAATGTGCCCAGACGGCCAAGAAGGCCAATGGCATCCTGGCTTGTATCAGCAATAGTGTGGCCACCAGAACCAGGGCAGTGATTGTCCCCCTGTACTCAGCACTGGTGAGGCTACACTTTGAATCCTGCATTCAGTTTTGGGCCTCTTGTTTCAAGAAAGACATGGAGGTGCTGGAGGGTGTCCAGAGAAGGGCAATGGAGCTTGGGCACAAGGCTGATGAGGAGCAGCTGAGGGAGCTGAGGTGTTTATCCTGGAACAAAGGAGGCTCTGATCTCTCTCTACAACTACCTGACTGGAGGTTGTAGCCAAGTGGGGGTCAGTGTCTTCTCCCAAGTAACATGGGACATGACAAGAGGAAACAGCCTCAGTTTGTGCCAGGGGAGGTTTAGATTGGATATTAGAAAAAATTTCACTGCTGAAAGTGTTGTCAAGCACTGGAACAGGCTGCCCAGGGAAGTGGTTGAGTCACTGTCCCTGGAGATATTACGATGTGTAGATGTGGCACTTGGGGACAATGGTTTAGTGGTGGACTTACAAGTCCTGGGTTAATGTTTCCACTCAATGACCTTAAAGGTCTTTTCCAATCTAAATGATTCTATTATGTCAAATTGGAAGTCTTGGGAAAGGTTTTTTTTTTCTTTTTCTATTTTGTAGCTTTTCAATCCTTACCTCATCACCTAATGTTTTTTGAATATAAACTTTGGAAATGTAATGTCCCAACTCAGTACTTGCCCCTCAAAAATGAAGCATGCAAAGCTAAATTTGCAAAATTAACCAGAGAAAGATCCAGTTCTCATTTTTACAAATACTTTTCTCATTGATGAGACTCAACCCATTGGATCTTGAGCCAGATCTCCACCTCTGCAGCTCAGGGACTGAGAGAGGAGATATGTGAGCAGAGTTTGTATTGGCCATGCAGGTCTCTAAGGTTATGAAACACATCTGGCCTGTGATTTCACACTGGGTGCTTGGCACCAGGAAAACATCGAGATTTGGGACTCCAGAGCTTGACACCAGGAGCTGAGTGGTTTTGCTTTGTATAACTTTTGCCACTGGGAGCATCTCCTGTCCCTCATCCCTCTGTCCTGCCCACCTCTCTTCTATTCCTTGCTTTCCTGTCTGTCTCTTGGTGGCTCTCTCATTGCCCACATTAATCTACACCACCATATTTCTCTTTTCTCTTCTGCTTTGGCAGTGATGATTTTTTTTCCTCCCACTACACTTCTATATGACCATGATTTATGACCCCAAGTTTAAAGATTTATTGCAATGCACACATGGCACAGCAGACTGTAAGTAATGTGTTCAGCATGGTTATTATTCTCTTAAATACCAGTTTTTCCATAGCGAAACAAGTGGCCTCATGTTGTCAAAATTTTTGTCCTCTAACTTCCTAGATTTATTCCTATGAGAATAAAACCAGGGAAGACAAGGCATAACTTAAAGAGGTTGGCTGGCATCTATAAACCTCACGAGTAATATAAGCACCTGGGAGCTTAACCAAGCACCAGATGGTCTTCAGGCAATTAATTGCAGGTTGAGGATTCACATCTACTTCAGCTCTTGCTTATTCCACTTCACAGACATGGTTAAAAACCTGATGGCAATTTAAACTTCCTCCTCCCTGTGAGAAAAGCAGCAACAGCAGCAACCATCTATCACCTCCTCTCCCTTGCTTTTACATGTTTTTAGGCAGAGTTTTAGCTGTCTAAGATGAGCAAGGGCCTTAGGTCATCTTAAAGAGCTTAAACTGATCTAAGGCTTTAAAGGTGGTGGAAGGGCATTGATCATGTTTAACCCTGAAAAGGACACAAACCATCATGTACCTAAGATATGCAGAAGACTTTTGTTTGGCATGGATTTGTGTTCTTTTCTTCACGTGCATCCTCTTGATGTACAGACCAAGTCACTGCCTGCACACCCTGCAGTGTCTCCACTGCACACTGTGGGTTCATCCTTAAATCACTGAAAAGTCTTAAATTAGCTCAAAGGAACATTGTTGTAGGCAGCAGCAGCAGCAGCAGGTTCAGCCTGGTTCAGACATCTTTAGACCCAAGTTTATAATTTTCTGTACTGAACTTGTGGTGTCAGAACTAATCTGGAAAATATTAAACTCCAAGCACAAGCAGTAGTTTCACCTATGGTGAAACCTCAAAACCTGCGGTCCCCTATCAAAGTGCACCTTCCAAACTGTGGTTTTTTTTAAATTACTGTCCAATTAAAGAAGTAGAAGTGAGCAATTTTTTTTAAATAAGCAAATTTATCATTTAAATAAGCATTTGAATTTCTTATTTAAAATAAGCAATTTTGTCTCTCTTTTTTTAGGAAGCGAATCTTGTCATAAGTTAATTTTCTCATACTCAGCATACCACCCAAGAGGATTTCCTCCAAATTTCCAAACAAGTCACAGGCTGGAGCTGCAGCATTCCCACCCTTGAAAATGCCAAGAAATGCTGTGAGTGCATGAAAAATAAAGTGAGTTGAGATGGAATTATTACTGTGCTAGTCAGACCTGACACCTAAAAAAATTAAGACCTGTGCTGCCGAATTTGAAGATGCCTTGGTCCAGGGTTTTATTTCATCTCAGGCTTGCCCTAGAGGCTGTGAAGCACCTGAGATGTCATTTTGCTTTGAATTTCTTGCCAAGGTCTACACTCGTGCATGACAGCGTTGTTATCAGTGCCCTCAGGAGCAGCCCAGCACTGACTTACCTCGCTCCTGCTGTACTGCAGTTTGCATGTGTCCCTACACCTCTGAGTGTGTGCCACCAATAATCCACCTTCTCACGAGGGTTGGCCCAAATTTTTTCTGTCACAAGCAGAAAACCCACTACCTGAGTTTGCTGTGTGGCAGTGAAGGCAGCAGAGAACAGCTGTGTTTGCTTTACTTTGGTGTTGCTCCAGCTCAGATGCTGGAGGTTGCTGCCTTCCAGAGTACAGCTTGCACGTGAGGTTTTAACCCTCAACACAGCCATGGATGTGTGGGTGCTCCTCTGCTGGGCTTGGACCTTGGCAGATGAGTGACAGGCATGTTTCTGATGTTCTTGCAGAAAAGCATCAATAGTGCTAATTTGTGATTGAAAAGGGAGGTTGTATTGTATGACTCAGAAATTATGTTGGGAAAGACATCCGATATTATAGTATTTAAGCACAAGGAAAACCAGGTTGCAACTGGAAAAGCTTGAAAACCAGATGTGACTCCTTTATTTATGCTCATTACAGTGTGGTTTGCACAGTGTCATATGAAGGGCCAGCAGTGAGTGGCTGAGTGCAGCCATAACACACATGAGGAGCACAAACCTCATTAGGAAGGGCCCAATGGTAAAAATACAGTTTCAAATACTACTCCAAAAATCCTATCACTTTATCCTGAAATGAAACATTTCACATAGAAGTCGATTTTCAGTTTCTCCCCTGTATTTATGGTATTTCCGTAGGAGGATTTAAAAAAGGAAGTTGGAACTTCTCCATGTGCGATGTAAGGGTTTGGGTTGTTGCATGGAGTGGTTGGGTGCACATGCAGCACGTGCAGCTGTTCCAAACACACATCAGCCACGTCTGCTCATTAGCCATTTACTGATACAACCCTTGGCAGAGCTGCAGAGCATGCCCAGGTAATGAGAGATGGTCTCTGTGCAGCCACTAAAAGGGCCTGAATTGATGTTTTATTGTCATCTTAATGCTGGCATTTCTGTGCTTCATTTTACTACTCTATTACTGCTCCTGTAATCTCGCTGTATGTAATTAAACATTGAACACAGCCATACAGAGCCCCATAGTTACAGCACACCCTGCTATTCACAGACACTCCAGAGAGAACTTTTCACATAAGATTTTAATTTTTTAAAAATACCCGTTCTTCAAATAGCTACAATAGCTCTGCAGGACCTTGTCAGTCAAGACATGCCTGACATGACAGATCGTAATGACTCTGAAGGGGCTTTTACAGTCTATTGTGCCAGTGGTCCCTGCCTAATAGGAGCATCTCCTACACTTCTCATTAAAACTGTAATGGCTCCAGAGACTTCTGTATTATTTTCAAGCTGTGCCAGAGGAAGTTTAGCCTGGACATTAGGAAAAATTTTTCCCAGAAAGAGTGATTGGCCATTGGAATGGGCTGCCCAGGGAGGTGGTGGAGTCACCGTCCCTGGAAGTGTTTAAAAAAAGACTGGATGTGGCACTGAGTGCCAGGGTTTAGTTGGCGAGGTGGTGTTAGGTAATAGGTTGGACTTGATGATCTCAAAGGTCTTTTCCAACCTAGTTAATTCTGTGATTCTGTGATTACCAGTTACTTCAAATATGAGTTATTTTATCACAAAAAAGCACATTCATGCAATGCTAAAAGTGCAGGTTAAATAAGGAAAAGAGAACTTAGATTTACTGACTGACCTGTACCTTTACCTTATGCAATGTTGGGGTTGAGGAATTGCAGCTTTGGCAAGAATTTGAGCTATTTTGAGTAAAATTTTGGCTCACTGAAAGCGGGAATGAAGAAGTGGGTGATGCTGTCTGTGTAGTGAGAGTTTAATGTGATGCTGTAGGGACCAATGTTGTCCCTACATCATAAATAATAATGGTGGATGGTTTTGGTATGTCATATCTCCAAGGTAAGTCACGATGCTCGTTTTCTGGATGGATGGAGCTCTTTGGCCTCCACTGTGCTGGAGGTCAGGGTGGATCATCACATTTGCCCTTTCTGGCCTCACCCTCTCTCAATCTTCTCCTGAAGACAGGAGGTTAAGTTCAGTAGCCCCATTCAGTAACCCCAAATGACTGGGCATTTCTAATACCAAGTGATTTACATGGGAAAAAGAGAGAAAACGTCACGATGGTGCAGGTTGAAGGGAAACTTGGATTTGGCAGCAAGCTGCATCTTTGTAGGTCAGTGACATCTTTCATTTCCCAGGTATGCAGTGGCACTATGAAGCTGCTTGGGGATTCCTGGTGGACACTACCATGGAGCAGGCTGTAAGGATAAAGAAAATTCTGAAGGTAGTGAGAAGGTCAGAATGTGTCATGAGCAGAAAGAAATCTGTTGCAAAATGCATGCTGTGACAGCATGTAAGCATCCATTCTAGGAAATTCCAAGCTGTTTGGGCTGCACATGTGGCTGGACAGCCACCAAAGCATCACAGGTGGCTGTCAATGGTGGCAGCCACCAATGCAGTAAGAAATCACAGGAGCTGGCACATGCAAAGCCAAGTGGCTCTGCCCAGCAGAGGGTAGCATTGGCCAAACACCCCAACCTGTATTCCAGGTTTACACCTTCACAGCTCTGGGCTCCCACCTCTGCAACAACCTTTGAGATGAGAGACCCAGCTCAGATCAGACCCAGGGAAAGCCTCACAGGCCGATACCTGGCAAATCTGCTCATAAGTTATGAGAAATCTGGAAAATCAGCTTCTAAAGTAGAATTTTAAGGAATCGATTAAAAGACACAATACATGTTAAAACATTATGTGCATATAGTCATATCTGTTTTTACACAAATGTTGTTTAGCTGCTTGTATTTGGATTTATTTCCAGGTCTTGATCTGATGATCAGGTTTAGAGCTGATCAGGTTTGCAGCTGCCCTGGAGGCACAGGAGTGCCCGTACCTGCCGGCAGCAAAGCCTCTGATTTAGTCACCTAACTTGGGTGTCCCAAAAGAACTGCACTTTTTTAGTGCCTTACATATTCTGAAACTGCAGCCCAAAGAGCTTAACCATAAACAAATCCCAGCTAGCCCAGACTATAATTTTCTCTGATGTCTGACGAATCCTGCCTGTCACCCCGCATCAGAGCTCAGCCCATGCCCGATGCGACGACGCTAGAGGTCTCAGTGTCGCTAAGAAAAAGCTGCTTTTAGCAATAATCCCAGCCACGCGTGTGTGACAGTGTGACAGGCCGATGCCGTGCCCGGCTCAGACGGCGGTGCCGGCGGGGTGGAACCGTCTCAGGGTTTGCGGCTCTTGCCGGGGCTGCGCGGTGCCCATCGCCTGTCCCTGCGCTGCGTGACTCCTGTATTTGGGCGCCTCTCCCTTCGCTTGGTGCCCCGAGGGCTGTGCTGGGTGAGGGTGGTCCTTGCCAAGGGGTGCGCTTCTGCATCCCAGGAGTGTGTGCTTGTGTGCGAGACAGGTGGACATCGCCACCCCCGCGCATCCTGGTGCATCCCAGCGCATCCCAGCGCAGCCCCGCGCAGCGCCCGGCCAGGCAGCACGGGCGCTTGTGTTGTGGTGTGGCTTTTTAATTTTTTTTTCCTCCCCCTGCTTTCCCTTTTTTTTCTTTTTTCCCTCCCTCTCCCTGCTTTCCCTCCCCTCCCGTTTGACGTGCGCGGTTTTGGTGCAATGCGAATTATCTTCATTCAGTCAGGAGGGGCAGCGCCAGGCAGCAGAGCAGTGGCGGGGCTGCCTCCTCCTTCTCCTCTTCTTCCTCCTCCTCCTCCTCCTCCTCCCATTGCCATAACAACCGCGCACAGCCGCTGTGCCCGCCACCGCTCCGCTCCGCACCGCGCCCGGGAGCTCAGCATCCCACGGGGCCCCGCACAGAGGGCTGGGGGAAGACAAACAGTGACCTCCCTGAGGAGGAGGAAAAGAAGAAGAAACAGCAGCAGCCGCTGCCGCCGCCGCGGCAGAAGAGAAAGCAAAAGCCGCCCGAGGGCTCGGAGCCGCCGGCCCGGCATCCGCGGGGCTGCGCGGCGCGGCCATGGCCCGGGAGAACGGGGACGGTGGCGGCTCCTGGAAAAAGCAGGCGGAGGACATCAAGAAGATCTTCGAGTTCAAGGAGACGCTGGGGACGTAGGTGGCGGGTTCGGGCTGCGGGGGCCGGGGGGGTGCGGGCGCTGTCCCTTCTCCCGGGAGTGGGTGGGTCCGTGTCTCCGGGTCCGGATCGCCGTGTGCGGGGCTGCTCCGCGCCCCGCGCATCCCTCCGAGCGAGAAGTCGGGGCGACCTGGAAACACGGAGAAAAATAGAACTGCGGGGCAGGAGCTGGGCTGGCGTACCCCATCACGCCTTGAGAAAAAAAGGAAAAACCCCAAGTGTTTTAAAAATATTCATAGAACGAGAAGACGGGGAAAGGCTTTTTCTTGATAGTGCAACTGTAAATAAACGCGGTCTGACTTGCACGCTTCCCCTAAAGCCGATGGCTGCAGCTGTTCGTGGACAGACGAGCAGAAATAATCGGAGTGGATTGGATGTGTTTTAGCTACGATGCTTAACTGTTGTTGGGCTTTATTTGTTTTATTTATAGTGGCGGGGCATAAAGATTAGTAAAACGTTAGAGTTGTGTTGTTTTTTTTTTTTTTTT
>WEIV01011192.1:94183-273603 GCA_013390005.1 Calyptomena viridis | reverse complement strand
TTTTTTTTTTTTTTTTCCAGAAGGCTGAGAATAAACACGCACAGATGGTGCAAGGGAGCGGGGTGCGGGCTGGTGCTTTTTTGGCTGAGCAGAGAGTTTTATTTTTGTTAGGACTAATTTTTGCACACAGGATATTGTCGAGGTAGAGAGCTGGGAGCGCTGAAGGGAGTCAGCGTATGGGCTGCTGTGCGTATGTATGTTGTAATTAAAGTTGAGTTGTAATGGGAGTGCTCCTCCTCGATGTGTCCCCTCTGCTTGAATCGCAACTTTAAGCGTGGCTCGAAACAAAGCCTTGTTAATCCCAAGTAGTGCTTTTCCTATGTGGCATGTCACTTCCAAAACACAGTTGAACAAGTTTTGACTGTAATATTTCAGTTTCTTTCTGCTTCCAAGGGAGGGCTCTCTATAAACAGAGTATTCTGGTTCACGGGCTCGTTGATTTCCTATGAACAGGCTGCGAGTAAGAATCAGGTTGGTCTTTAATATGGAGCTGGGTCACGCAGCTCTGTGGTGATGAGCTGATAGCGTAGCCCTCAGAAAAACACTGACTTAGCAAATCAAATTAATGTCTGTCCTGGTCTCTGCAGGAGCAAACTGCAGTGTAAGAGCCAAGCGTTATGGTGTATTCTCATCACCTTCATCGAGTCTTTACTGTCAGGATTTCACGCTTGGAGAGACGTGCCCTGCCTGTCACCTTAGACGTGCAGTTCCCTTCCTGAGCGAAGGGATGTTCGGAGGAAAGTTTGAATACACCGAGATTCGCTGGAGCAGCAGGACAGGTCACTGTGGTTCCTATTGTACATCTCTCTCTCATGTCTCTGGTTGTTGTGTTGAAGCCACCTGCAAGGGTTAATTTGTGCTCCCGAAGAAGTCCAGAAACAATTAGTGCTGTGGCCTTGATCTGTATCCCATCGAAGTAATGGGAGCAGGTGTAGGTCCCGTGGAAGGTGAAGCTGATCAGGGTTAATAGTTATGCATATTAGCACGGATGTTGCAAATTAAATTCATTAAATATGGCCAATTAACATCTCAAAGTATTAACTGTTTTCTGAGCCTCACAGTTTGGTTAGCAAATCCTTTGTGTTGAGGGTTGAAGCAGAGGAGTTTTTAAACTTGATTTAACAGTCAATCTAGAAAGTTTTAGAAAATCAAAATAAATGGATTACAAACCTGGGCCTGTATAAAGAAAATAGAGCTGTTTTCCTTTCCAGACATAGCTGTATTAATTAGGAATGTATGTGCATTTAACAGCCTACACATGGGTTGCCTTCTGGTTGTGCATTCCTTAGCTTCCAAGGGCAGGCTGATAATTAGAAGATTTGAATCTAAGTTTTGGTTCTGTCCTTGGCCACCTACCAGCACAGCACCTGCAGTTCCTACCAGCTCTGGTGTGACTTACCAGGGTGTGAAACTTCCAAAAAATTTAGGCCATTGCTGTGCAAGTCGTTCAAATGCCTGTTCCATTCCCACTGAAGTCAGTGAAGGTCTGATCACTGGCTTGAGCAGCAGATACCCAGGGTGCAGGAGTCCAAATGATAGGAAACATTCTCAGTTATTGGTAAGAAAGTATTTAAACAAGAATTAAGCAGAGGTATAAATAGCTTTAAAGTATTTGGACCAAAATGTTTTCCTCTGGCATTATATGGGAGCAGGGATAAAATCTGCTTTGATCCCTCCTGCAGTGTAATGCTGAACTGTGTTGGACAGCCATAGCTTGATCTTGCTGTCTGATAGATTTTTCTCTAACGTGGAGTGTAAAACTTGGCATGTCAGATGAAATGCGCTGGATTAGTGTAGTAACTGTATTTTGCATTTCTCTGCCATTCCATTTCAGGATGCCAAAGTGCTGAAAGCACTTTTAACAGAAAAATGGTGCTTTTTCATGCAGCAATCTTAACTGCCTGTGGTAAAATTTGTTAGAGAAAGAAAAGCACTAAGCCCCCAAATCAGGGAAGAAAGTGAGAAAGCAACTTTAAAAGCATATTTTATTTCAAGTGCATTGATTTGTGAGTGTTAGATCTATGTGTGTACTCTATGAATGATTTGTTCTCTGAAAAGAGCCTTTCGTCTGAATAAAAGCTCTTCAGCAGATCTTTAACATGGGAGAGTTGAAATTGCTGGAATTATTAAAAAGATCCTAAGTTGGTTAATCATTATATCATTTGGGCTTCAAGAAACCTCTAATGAGTATCCAGCTCTCCCTTCCAGAGCTAATATTATTTACATTTCCCTGTAAATCGTGTCCAGCCACATTGGTACTGAAATTGAATTGGATGTCACATCCAGATGTAAGAAAATAGCCCTTTTCCACTGAAAGAATTGTTTCCTTTGGTGGCTGAGGCCTGTGTTGTTTGTTCTGCTCCATGCTGTTGGGCAATAGTGTTTTTCTGAGGAAGTACCAGGCTGGCTCAGATGTACCCAAACCTGTATTTACCCTGTTCTGTATTTGTGCAGATATTAAAGCATGTGCAATCTTAATTTGGGGCTGCAACCTCTTGGGTACTAGAGTGTCAACAAAATATTTTGGTAATATTGATAAATATTAATGTATTTTATAATATATGAGTATTAATATACTTTCTATATTATTATATTAAAGTGGGTATGATAGTTCCCAGTCCATGTAGGACTGCAGTAACATGACAGTCAACCACATTCCATATGAACAGGCTCATTGAGTCCCCCTTCTTTAAACTGGACCTGTTCATTACTGAGCCATTGAAAGTGAAATTACAGATCCTGTAAAAGTAGCTAGGAAGAAATAAAATAAATCAAGGATAAAATAAGATCATAATAGTGGGCCAGATCCTCAGCTGATGCTATTTAGAGTCCCTTCCAAGTCAAGACAGGTGTGCTTGAGGAAAGAAAAGGCTCTGACTAACTGCCTATCTCTTTAAATTTCCACAAATTCACCTGTAGTAGCTCTATTCAGTTTCTGCTGGAAGAGAAATTAAGAGGGGAACTGAGGACCTGCCTAGAAAGGGGGATTTCTGCTCCGATTCTTGAGAGATGTGAAGTTTTGTAATAGTAGTAATGTGATAAGAAGATGGGTAATCACGGAAATACCACTTTTCTTCCTCCATATTTCAATGATACAATGTCTAAGGCGTTTTAAACCTCAGATTTTGATGTTTCACGAAGTAACAAGGAACACCATGTCATCCCCTTGTCAAAGAGTAAAGTCTTCTATCTTTTGATCTGCCAAATTGGATCAGCCCTGCATTTCTGACGTGTCTGTCATTAGGCCTTATTGACATCAGAGTTATGAGAAGTTACAGTATTTAGAAAGGCTAGAAAGTTTAGAAAGCTTAGTAACTATGGAAATACCAGTGCTGTCCTTAAAAATGATGTGGTAGATTCCTTAAAGCTTAGTAATGGCAACACAAGGAGTTGCATGGATATAGCCATAACATAGTAAGAGCTGTGTGGGAAGACAAATACACTTCAGTGAAGCTTCCAGTACTTTCCTAAAATAAAGTACAGAGAAAACTTACAGGTGGTTCTGTTTCTCTTGAGGGCTCCATGGTAATTTTTGATTCATCTGTGTCACTTCCATGGTCTTATGCCATTTGATGGGCTCCTGGCACAGTTCATGACTCTTTTGCACACCCCTACGTGCTTGTTCATGCTGTGAAATGAAGTCACTCCCCGTCCTCCTCTCACATCTATTTTCTTTCTCACATACCCACATGAACACACACACACCGTCACAAACTCTGACGTGCTGTCTGCTGTGTTTTTGGCCTCTCAAGTCCTTCACAGCACCTTCCCCCACGTGCAGTCTCACACTGACTCCCACCAGTGAGAGGATGCTGGTGGTAAGGACAGGTCCTGGCAGAGGTGCCCCAGTGGAGGTTGCTGTGCAGAGGGGAGGGGATGGGAGGTACCAGTGTGCTCAAGATCCCTTTGTCTCTGGTCAAAGATCTTCCATTCTCATTAACCGAGTGCCAAAAATACCCGTGTTGGCTTCAATGCAACAAATTATCTCTGTTTAGCCATTTAACTTGAGGCATCAAGTTAACTTGGTGTTTTTATGTAAGTTACTTTGTTGTTTTTCCCTTCTGATTTTGGAAATTCTCAAGACGTAAAGAAGTATGTTGATACTCATGCATCCCCTGTGATGATTGAAGAGTTTGATTTTCCTGCTTCTGCTGACATTACCAGCAATTTCTGCCTCTTTTACAACATCTCAGTGAGGCAGTGGCTCTGTCAGACAGTTTCATGTTTTTTCTCAGTTCAGTGTTTTCTTCATTTAAAAATTGCATTTAAGAGCCATCGTGCATAAAGAATATATTCAGGGGAGAAAATATGTGTCAAGAGTCCTACAGGGCTGAAGTTAAGGTGCATGTTTTCAGGGGGAAGGTTGAAGAACCACTGGGGCAAACCATGAAGGCAAGTGGTTCCCATCTCCTCTGGAATGACATGCTGGAAGAAATCTTTTTGCTGTCTGAAAGCTCTCAGGTTAAATGCAGGAACCAGCAGGAAAGAACCTTTTGTTGATGCTTACAGAGGAAGATATGGTAATTTCTGACCTTAAAATCCGTAACTCTGGGAATCTCACTGTCAAACCCATGTGGGATTTGGGATAATTTAAGATATCTGGTACCTACAGCACCTTTCTAGCATCTGTGGGAGGAGTGAAAGCTGAGGTCCAGCTGTTAATGTTTAACTTAACAGTGTGAAACAACTCAGATGTTTTATTTTGTGCACTCTGTATAGGGTAAACATTGTTAGGACTCTTTTAAGGTGACATGTTTCATTTTAAACTAAGTAATCCTGTTTGCTGTTCAGTGTGTTCTTGGAGGCTTAAAAACAATGAGTTCTTGCTATTTGCAATGTGAATTGTAGTATCTTGTAATGTGAAATTTTGGTCTCCCTTGAACAGTTACAGAAAATAACAGGTTTGAGCATTCAGCTGGAATTGAAATGGGAAAGAAAGAAAAGCAGGATGGCCTATGGTTTTAAAGTCTGATGGCAAGGGTTGGGGAAAAATTTTGGCTGCCATTGGTGGGAAAGGATTTTTGACAGGTTCACAGGTGCGTTTTGGACAGTGCTTGTTTGGGGCAAAAATGTAGAGTAAAGGTCAATTTTTTACATCATCCAAAGGTAAGATTCCAAATTACTCAATAATCAAAAACTTTCAGGTAAATACATCACTTTGGAGACACACAGTTGCTGTATTTTCAGCTCACATATGGGCTTGTGCTTCCTTCATGAGCCTGTTTTTCTACTAGTTTTGATGCTTACCTCTTTTTCTCCCTGACTTTTCTCTTTTTCTGTGGACATTCTCTTTCAAGTACATCTTTGTCCTGTCTGAGTTCCCTGCTGCTGGAGGATACCTGCCTGCCTATGCAGCCAAGAAGTGTGCTTGACCAGCAAGGTGACAGTAGGACGTTTTTGTTGGACTGGAATAGAATATTTGGGGTTTTTTTCCCCCTTATTCTTTGCACAGGGCTTAGGAAAACACAATCCTTGCCTAGGCTGACACTCAATATTAGTACTCATAACCAATATCAGTTCCACAACTGCTCTTTGTGTAGATGTGAGCTGAGGGCAAAGCATGCATAAAAATATTGGTATTTTTTGTCGGCCACAGAGGGAGCTGACACCCAAAAGCTCCCAACAAGCAAAACCCAAAGGGTCTGAAGACCTGGTGGAGAGGTAATGGATAGCTCTGAACCCAAGTCTTTGGAGTCTATAGTAATCCTTTAACCAAAAGTTCATTCTTCCCATCACAGCCACAACACAGTGGGTGTGAGAACCTTCTTTGCCGCTGCTCCCACCATCTGGAACAGCCTGTCTGCTTCCTTCACCCTCCATCTGCTTTCACATAGGAGCTGAAATATCTCTTTATGTATGTTTTCCTTCCTTTTTGTCTCTTTTTCTCTCCCTACCTTAGTTACTGACCTCAATTATTTTTGCTGTCCTTCACACAGTTCTCCTGATTACGTGCAGAAATATTAGTTGGAGTTATTTAATCCTTTCAAGCATCCAAGGCTACAATTAATATTGAATAAAGTTGTATTGTTTTGGTTTGCTTGACAATAATAAGCACTCATAATAGGATTCTGAATTTATTGCCAGTAATGGTATTCACTTAACCGGTGACTCACAGTTTATATTCATGATTACTTAATAGGACCTAATTTTCTAGTCATTTTAGATAGCACAAAAACAAGTTGGAACTAAGCGGGTACTGTTAGTAAACAGGTAATGAGTGAAAGGAGGGATAAAAAATTCCTTGGGGCAGCGATCTGTCATTTTAATTGGAATTCAAACCACCTTGCGTTTCAGTGCTTCTCTGTAAATAATAATTAACAACAATAACAATAATTTGCAAACATATGCGTGCGATTGGGCTGTTGTTGAATGACAAATAACTAGCTTAGCAATCAGAATATTTCTCATTTCTGGCAATCATACTGTTCCTTAAAACCTTTCTATCAAATCTTAACACTGATATTGTTTTTTATTATCTGACTTGGCAGTTCCTGTAATTTTCCTCTGAATGTTGTGCCAATCATTTTTGAAAAAGAAAACTATAAATAACAGATTGTTAATAAACTTTTGAAGGCCCTTCACTGATGTTTTCATGTTGAAAGCTGTGTATTGAGTTTTGTGCCAGAATTACTCACCAAACAGATTGTATGAGGTTAAATTAAAATAATACTCTGTAGCAGAATTTTTTTGGCTGCGTTAAAACCCCTTTTTTTATTTTAACACTGGATGTGCTAAGAAAAAGCTACCCAAAATCTGTTTTGGATCTGATCTGTGTGTAGAACAGCTGAGCACAGAGCTGGGGATCCTCTGTAACAGTAGACCAGTGATGTGTTTGATCTTTTCCTGAGCAATATTATATGTCACAGATAGTTCTTAAAATACCTTTTTCAAGAGTAAAATGGAGTGAAGTGCATGAGAGAAAACACGCTGGCTTAGATGTTGAGGATTTATTTTTATTTTTGTTTTTATTTTCTTATGTTCCCAATTGGAGATAAACCAAACCATTTCAGTCTATTTAATGCTTCCAGGAGGAGTGAAAAGGAAGTGCTTTTAATGATACAAATGAACACAACCATTTACGATGAGCAGCCATAGGTTGAAGCACTGTGACATCTCCCCCTAGACCCTTTCCCTTTGCACTTTATCTGCCCTGGATTTTTCTTGTTGTCCTGCTCTCAATGTTCTGTATAATTCAGGTCATGTACTTAAAAGTATATTCTTTCAAGTCTGAGCACCCAAAAGTTGGGAATTGCATCTTATGCTCAGTTGCCAGAGTACAGAAGATCTGGAAGCTTCATCCATGGCTGATGCGAGTGGAGACAGGTCAGGATTTGTGGTCTGGGACCCCTCAGTCTCCCTGTTGATTTTGGTAGGGGCTGGTGTGGCAGTTTGGAGAGAAAGGAGAGTAATAAATCCCTGTTCATCAGTGCTAGGATGTGAAGATTTGGAAAGGCTGAGAAGCCTGTGTATATCTGATGGTTGGACACTTGCAGGTGAAATATAAAGGGTCTAAAATACTTGTGTTTTTCTTTTTTTTACTGTACTTTTTATTGGCCTCAAATGAAATCAGGCACTGTTGGAATAGGAATACTGTAAACATTGTTTGTACCTTGGAGAACTTACAAAGTAAATAAATAAGACAAAAATGCTTACGCTGTTTTGTTAAAGACAAGAAACTTTGTCACTTGTAAACCCAGAGCTGAGCTTGAATCTTAACTCCAGCCTTATCCAGGGGACTGTCCTGCTTCTTGTAGTAGTGGGCACTATGTCAGAACTAATGTCTTTGAAATATATTTGTCTATATGTGATTCTCCTAGGGTCATCACATATAATTCATTTTTACTAGTTAAGGTCTGAAGATGCAAAGCACTGTCTGTATGCTGTTTTTTTCAGCGTGGGTGCTTTATTGCTGTGCTTTATTTTTGTTTCAGCTGCTCAGAGGAATCCAGGTCTGCCCAGAGCTGTAAAGACCTGGAACAGACCAGGCGGTTCTTGGGGCGGTGTGGGATCACTCCCAGCAAAATCCCATCCTCCCATGCCAATTTAAATAATTCGAGGGACCAGGATTCAACCAGGCATCAGTTTTCCATACAAACTCATCAGCTGTGACCCTGCTGCTGCCCCACTGTGATGGGCAGGGGCAGAAATGAGGGAAACCATTGGATGAAAAACCGTGAAAAAACTGAAAATTACATAGAAAACCCAAACAACACAGAAGGGAGCTGAGGGGTTGAGGGGAGAGGAGAGTACTTAGAGGATTTACAGCCACATGGAAAACTCCTCTGAGGAAAGGCACACGTTGCTAATCAAATTCATCCATAGTTGAGAGAGACTGCTGGAGCATCCCTGAGTAATCCTTCACTGTTATATTGGGTTGGCTTGGAGATTTCCTCCCACTGCTCACTCTCATCTTCTCCTGCCTCTCAGCATAAGTAAACCAGCACAATGTGCCCAGCCTTGAAGGCTGCAGTGTTTTGGAAATTGCAGGCACTGCAGAGTGCTTGGTGTGTGCTGCCAATGGCAGAAGGTACTGTGAGCACATTAAACTTGTTTCATGCTCCCTACCCTGTTTTCTTGCATAACACCTGAACAAATTCAAAGGCTTTGTCTTTTACTTCGAGACTTTTTATAGCTGGGGCCTGAGATATCTTAAAGAGTATCTAAAGCTCTGAGATCAGCATCAGTCTCACACCTCTGCTTTGGTGGGGTTTCTTGCCTTAGGGGTGTAATTAATTTGTTCAAGAGAGGCAACATTTTTTGAGGGGAAAATCTGACACTGTTAAGCTTTTCCATGGGCTGATGATGAACATCATAAAAACACCACCTCCTTCTCTGAGTGCAAGCCATGGAGACACCTTCTCTAGTATAATTACATAGCAGCTGGAATATTGCAAAGCAAACAAGCTCTCCCTCCCAACATAAAATGCTCCCAAATGTAAAAAACCCGCCACAAACTAGCACAAAACCCCTCATCTTCTTTAGGGAGAGAAGAGGGGGACAAACTACATGCAGTTTGTTAGCCAAGTTGCTTAATGCATCATGAGAAGATGTTAGATAAAAGCATTTGTGGAGCAGAAAAACAGTGTGACTCCTTTTGACCTAATGACCCAGGCACTGGAGCACAAGAGGAGTAACAGAAGGAAGGAGAATGTCTCAGGTTTGACTTATGCTTTTTAGGAAGCAGGAGTCTATATATTTAGACATCAGGGGAGAATGTAGCAAGAAAGGAGCTGAAAAAACCAGGGTTCTCAAAAGGGCATAGACACAGGACATAGAGGTGCTGCAGGGTATGTTAAGGTGTATCTGGAGTAATTTTACTGACTAATTTTCCTGTCCATAGCCATGCAATTTATGTCATAGAAATAAATCTTATGCTCTTAAGAGAGAGAGACCCTGAAAAAAAATCTCACAGAGCTTTGTAGGCAAGTCCATGAAGTGTGTGATGAATCTCATATTTTTAATGGAAAGCAATGAAAGTGATTCAAGGATTCCTGAGTGACAGCTGAGATGATTTGTGTCCAGAAAGCAAACATGTGCCCTTCTGGCACTGTTGAAAGGGAACATAATGAGCACTGAAGCTGAGAATGTGCTTGTTCTGGAGGGGAGTGGAGCTGCACTGGGGAAAAGACGAGAGAGAAGTTTGGGGCAAAGCAGAGGAATGGGATTCAGCTGCATCTAAATGCCAAGGAAGGCTTGTCTAAATGGAGTGGTGCTTTTAGCTTAGTTGACTCTAGAGATTGCTAAGTCCCTGTCCTTGTTCATGAGCTGCAAAAATTCATGGGAAGGGGTCCTTTGGACAGGACAGCTTGTACACTGCACCAGGCATGTTTTTCATCATTTTCAGTCAATGCCTGCTAAAATGATTGGCAGCTCCAGTGTCAGTGTTTGCCCTAGAGATGGTGTGATGTTGTGACATCTTGCGTTGGCCTGTGGTTGTGAGGAAGGTGGAGGAGCCCTTTATGTACACATAAGTAGATATAGTGTCTGTGTGTATATATATATAAAATGTATATATACCCACACATTAAAGATCCTAATTATGTAGTGAGATGTAGTGCTCGTTTCTTGCCACACAGCGTGTTGCTTGTCTTCGTTAATAAGTACATAGAGAATGACTTGTGCCATTTGGTAAAAGCTGTTTAAGAGCATTGTGAACAATGTTAATTTATTCTATAGGTTGAATTTCTCTTGATATTTGTGTCACATTTAGGGGAAGGCAGGAGAGTTGTGCTTTCTTATATCATCTAAGCTTCATTCTCTCTAATAAAGGGTCTAACCCAAAATTCCTCATGAGGAGAATGCAAAGTGGCTTTAGCTGATTTCTAGATGCCTTTGTCTATGCACTGACTTCTTTACAGACGTTTTTCTGTTGTGTCCTTCCATCTACTGAGAAGACTTGAGTCCAGCCAATGACTTTGTTTTTACTCTTGTTCACTATTCAGTTTTTTCCAACCTGCCATCTTTGGTAGTGCTGACTTTGGTAGTGCTGAAATGTGCAGTGTTTGGCCTTGCTCAGTTTGTGACTGGAGACCATGGAAAGCTCTTAGAGGCAGACTTGGCTCTGTGATGCCCTGGGTGCACCATGGCCCTCTACCTCCATTTCTGAGACACTTCTGGCAGGTCCTCTGAAGTACCAGAAGGAAAATTCTCAGTTTGCTAAAGATTTAAACACTGACTGTGGTGCCCCCTTGTCAGCTAATGGTGGTGAACCCAAACAAATAAGAAGTAAGAGCATGATGGTCCTTCCCTCTCCTCCTGTCCTCCATCACATTAACCTCTGCTACACTAAATCCCTCATTCCATCTCCTGTCTAAATTCTGCACAAACTTCTTGGAAGGATGCAGTGCCAGAGTCACATCCTATAGGTGTGGACAACTGGGAAGCACAGCAGGAAGACAGCAAAGCATCTTCCTTTGGGTTGGTTGAGGGCTTTATTTGGTTAGATAAAGCACTATTCTCGTGGGGATATGAAGGTGGTGCAGAGCAAATGGAATCTGATCTTTTTGGGTGCAAACTTAACCACAGCAAGTGGAGGGTGAATTAACTAACATTGTGCTTGGTGTTTAGAGGCCTGTCTTAGACAGCCTGTGAGGGATTCTTCCCCAAAATGGGGTGGTTGAAATACCTTCACTATCCTCATTTAACATCACCACTGCCTGCAGGGTGATGGCAACTGCTTGTTGCCTTCTGCTGCTGTGTGGTTGTGACTTGCAAAGTTATTCTAATTCAAAGCCCACCGTGCCAATGTCATTGTGGTAGTGAGTACATTCCTTTCTGCAATCAAATCCCTCTCCTGCTGTAATTTAAGGAATGCCCCTAGGGGAGTAACAGGGCTTAGATATTTGGTACTTTAACACCAAGGCAAAATATGGAAGGTAGGGAGATTGGTAGTAAAAATACCTAAAACCCCCCAGTTTTGGCTTTGGAGGGTGCCTGTAAAATGTCTTCTTAGAGGTCTCCTCATATGTTGGTTTTATGGTGTGAGTAGATCTCCCTGAAGTCAGGGTAGGTAGCACACAAAAGCACACCAGGTCTGTTTCTCTTTGTATTTTTTCTTAAATTATTTGTAGCATCTGAAAATCACTGTAAAATTCTGCCTTTGGTGTGCACAGCTTGGAGGTTTTCCTTTTGGAGTCGTACTACTCACCAGCAATCTGGAACAGCAGCATCTTATGCTCCTTAACTCAGGTTTCAAACATCAGTATAAAGTTCCTTCACAAGGCTGTGAAGGAACAGGTTGCGGTTCCAGAACAGAAGAGGAAGGGGTTGGGTATATCCCACAGGGTGGTTCACATCTTCTCCCAGCCCAGTTGTTTTCAGGGATGTGCTGTAAATTTATTTAATGAAACGACACAGGTTAAAAATAGTCTCCAAAAAGGACGTGGGGGAAGGGGAGAAGTACAAAGTACACGAAGTTTTATTTCTTCTCATTCCATAGACACTATAAATCAGCAGGGAAGTCAGTTGCAGGCTTTTTTCCCCTTCTGTCTTGTGTCGTTAAAAAATCATCAGCCACTACACTGAAATGGTTTGCAAGAGCCACTTCACCAGGAACAATTTCTGTCTGAGAACAATAAAAAATTAGTAGATGCTGGGTTGAATTTATGTGTCAGCGGTTACTGTATTTAACTTAGGAGCTGTAAATGGAACTAATCATCATTTCTTAATGAGATATATAGGAACAAAGAATCACAATGCTTGAATAATCTGTCACATCTCTATCATGCTGCTTAAGTAATTATTCAGTTTGTTCAACGGTTTGACAGGTAACATGACAAAAATCAATTTACAAAGCAGATTAAATGCAGTGGTTTTTTCTCCCCAAAGGAATGTCATTCTTAAAGCCTTATGTTTTTTATCCTTACAATCCCTACCCAGTCATTTGTTTTCAGTGGTACTGCTTGGATGAAGTGCTGCATGGCCCACAGTGACATTATTCACCAGATCATTTGTCTTTAATCCATCTCTAGTCTAATGAGACTGTCGTCTGGGCCTTAGTAAAAATGAATGATGCATTGCTCTGATGTACAGTGTAAGATGTTTTTCACTTAGTGCTAGGGCTTTATTTTTCCAGGGTCCTGAAAAATAATTCATCCCTCAGCCCTTATTAACACTTAATGTAAATATTTCTGAATGGTTTATTCATTTGGCAGCTAATGTAGGAGAAACTTGGTACGAGTCCCTTAGGAGCTAAATAACAACCATTGCACATGGAGTTGATACCATCATCTGTTTTAATACCAGACTGTGACTGGGGTGGTCCCATCCCTGTTTGTAGCAGTGGGTTTCTGCAGCAAACCACACATAAAAACAATTTATAGTGACTGTCACAGTGGACACTAAATGCCATGTTCAGCAGCAGGTCTTACCCTTTTCTTCCATAAATGAGCCCCTATTTTTGAATGAAGCTGTGGCACAGAAGAGATAATTTTTTCCCCCTCTGTGAAGTGTTTGCACCTCTTGTTTTCTTCATGGGGAACTCGCAGATGTAGAATTTTTGATCCCTGCACAAATAACTCTGGGATTCCCTCAGTCCATTTGTGTTTTATATAGTCTGCAAGATGGCACTGATGTACCTGTCTGTGTATCTCATGATGCCTCTTGTATATCACCAGGTCCTCAACAGAGATGTCAGAACAACTTTTAGGGAACTGTGAGCACTTTTCTTTGTATTTCGGTCAAAGTGACAGGGTTCCAAGAAGCCTTTTAAATATACCAGAGGATTGTGTTATGGAAGAGAATAGTATTTCTTAACTTATCATTGCCATATGATTCCTATCACTATAATTTTTGAGCAAATCATAGTCCTTACAGAATCTGTGATAGTGAAAACTTGTATGCTTATATTTTTGCTACATTTATGCGTGACATATGGACTTCTAGAGTCTGGTTACTCAGTGTCTGCTCAACATCTTGCATTTTGTGGTGACTGTTGAAGAAACTGAATACGTATGGTATTTCCTTATCTGTTATTGGTGTTGCTGTAGTGTTTATCTTGTGGTTTGTTGGCTAACTGTCAAATACTCATGGCTTCATTAAGAAACAGATGTACAGGTCTACACTTCGTTTTTGTAGCTGCACTTTTGACATATTGTAAATGTCCTTAATTGATTTTGTTCAGGATAATACCATCTGCTGGCATCTGTTTCTTTTGTGGCTCTTGCTGAATACTTGTGTCTATCATGGTCTATAAGGACAAATTACAGAGTGTCAGCAAGGTATTATGTTGAGAGGTTTTTTTCCCCTGAAATAAATGAGAGCAGAATTTGTACATTGGATGACCTTATATCTTCATAATTTAATACCTAGATTAATACATTTTATTCAAAAAAGCATGTTTTGGGCAAGAATTGAGCTATCAGTCCATGTTGGTCTCAACGTATTGGTGTGTCTGCAAACATGTCAGAACTTGCAGATTGGGAGAAGTCTTAGGATTTATATCTGGCTCCCTCTTGATCATGGAGGGATGTGGAGTAAACTTTTAGATCTTCCTAAAGCCTTTGCACAAACATTCTAACAAACAGTCAAAATAAGTAATCTTTAAACATCACTTACTGTCTCTGTAAGGCTGATGGTCTTCTTGTCAGCTTTTAACACAGGTAAGTGTGTTCTGATATGAAGATTTTGGTGGCAGAAGCAATACTAGACATGTACTAGATGAGAATTCTGCTGAGGATGCAACTGGGAAAATACATGCTGTCTCCTGAGAGTCCAGAACAAACCCCTCCCTTTTGTGCAGCCCAGTGTCGTGTTGGATTTAGCTCTCCATATTCCACTCAGTTCTCTTTACTAGATAGAATTGGTATTTATGGTAGATTTTATTGTGGTTGCCGTGTCTGTGTCTGAGCTGTGAAATGCAGTAGAAATTCCACTTCCTGGCACTCCCTGTCTCTGCTCATGACAAGTGCAGGCAAGCATCAAAGATTATATAGGTCAGGATTTATCTGTAGGGGCCTAACTACGCTCCCAATAAAAGTAGTGAGAGTTGGCCTTTGATGTCAGTGAGACAGCGTTTATCCAATTTTGAGATGCTTATGAAGCCTTTACCTCTCCACACCGCTCCCATGCAGTGGTGACAGGGAGGAGAAGTGGGGTCATGCAGGGAAATGAAAGTCCTCCAAATACCATTGAGGCCGGGGAGATGGTTGTGCTTAGTGTTTCAATGAAAGTGGTTCACTGCTCTGAAATACTTGTCTCAGCAGGACTGGATTATCCTTGAGCTGGAGTTGTCTTCTGGTGCTTCATATAGGCAGATTCAGGTGATAATTTAGTCGTGGAGAGCCTTCCTGGCTGTGCATGTGTATTAGAGCTCACATGAAAGTCATGGTAAAAGCACAGGTTCTCCTTTTACTTTACCAGTCACTTTCTTTGACTCAGTGTCTTTGCTGTTGCTGTTCTCCCATCTTTTGACGTCCCCAATATTGGTACTCATACTGGTACCCGCTCAAGAGTCAGATTTTGTGATGTCATGAGCTTTGGAGATTATGTAGACTAATAGTAGGGACATTTATTGGGTTGAAGAGAACTAGTTAACAATTTGGGTGACTTGGGTTTTGGTTTTGACTGTACCACTGGCCTTTTTTTATGACCTTGGTTAGATTGCAGCACCTCACTGGCCTGGTTTCCCCATCTGTCAAACCATCTCCGACCTACTTTGTAACTCACTTTGAGGTCTAACTAATTAAAGCTTGCTATGTGAGATGTTCAGAAGGCACTGTGCAAGGTGGTGTTTTTGTCATAGTATGTGGTAAGAATCTCCTTTGTTGTATCTGAGTGTGCTAAGAACTCAGCTGCAATGCTCCTGTTTTGCAGATGATGCTTTGTGTGGAACACAAAGCCAGAGTTTTATCCCTTTCCTAAAAATACTACTCACTTCAAAAAGAGGTGAGGAGTCCCACCTCAAAACCACTAGAAATGGGACAAAAGAGCAAGCCCAACTGAAATGTGTTTTGGTTTCTGAAACTGTTACCTTTTAGTGTGCTGGGAATCCCAGCAAGGCAGCAAGACCTTCCAGAAGTGTCTCTGAGTGCTGAGCACCAGCCAGCTGATGGGTTTTCCAAAATAGGTTCATTGGTGGATGGACAATTGTAAAGAACTGAAAAACTGTGAGGCAGTTTCCCCCTCCTGCACTGTCCAGGTTATAAGTGGGAATCAGAAAATAGCAGTTTTACATCATGCTGCCAACAGAGTGGGATTTGCAGAGCAGTGGATAAGGATTTGTGCTGCCCTGGAGAGCCCTCCGATGATAAGACAGTGTGGTCTTGCCTTGAAGACACATCTGTAGCATGTGATGTGTTATCTGTTAATTGAATTTTTTAATGTCTGACAATGTTTGTGCCTCTTGCAAATCAGTTCAGTAACTGAAGTCAGCACAGAAGTAGCTATGTTGCCCCTGAAGCAATAAGCTTTTTGAAACACCTTCAAAAAAACAATGAAAGCAATTGGAGGAATGTCCTCATTTCCATGTTTTCATGGGGAAAAAAATGGTACCTGTGAGATGCAAGGAGAGTTGTGTTTCCAGTCACTGCAGCATTACTGTTTTAAAAAGCCTTTTTGTAGGCAGAGTGCATTCAGGTTTTTTCTCTGATTCTGGAAAAAAAGTAAAGTTCATGCATAAATTGGCAAGCAGGCTTTCATTTAAGCTGCATGATTTAGGTCTGCTGGAGAAGGCTGCTGCTGTAGAGCATTTGGCATTCATCAGAAATCTCCAAGTCTAAACAGTTTTATTATGCAAAGTTAAATAGTTGGAAGGTAAAACACTCTGTCTTTTTCCACTTTGAAGAACAGATGATGGATGTCCCATCAAATGTCTCATAAACATGCAGGGAAAGTGAATGGCTCTGGGTTTCACTCCTCAACCTATGGCTGCTCTAAGCAAGGAGTCCTGAGGGAAAAGGATGATGAGCTGGGCTGTGGGTAGGAGGGCAGCTGTGCTCAAGAAACCATGTGGGTATTCTGAAATAATGTGTTAGAAAACCATTGGCATCTTCATGAATTAAGGTCCCAATATTTCGATATTTCCATTCAGATTTATTAATGCAGCTTTATACTTCTTACAAGACACTTCTACTTACAATGTAATGATGGCACTTTGACATGTGTGGAGCTTTTCCTGAAGTGAATTTTCCTTAATGACGTAGGGAAACTCATAGTATGTGATTCCTTTGCCTGTTCATACTGCCATGTGTGCTTATCCTCAAGCACGACCTGAAGTCCTGTTAGAGGTGTGAAGTCAAAAGGACTTCTGCCAGAAGCCAGAATATTAAGCCCTTAATGTCTTTTTTGCTAGGCATGGACTGCTGAAAGGTGACCAAGAAGGGTGCTCCTGAGTGACTGTCCTCTGTATTTCTGTTTGTTTCTACATAATGCAAGGGGCCAGGTTTGCTAATCCCACAGAGAGCTCGTTGCAACAGCCATAAAAGCACCTGGTGGAGGTGCCTGGCCCTTGATGTCCTGCACCCACCCAGCACTGACCACAAGTGTGAATCAGAGCCCTGCTAAGCCATTGGGTAAAACATCACCACAAAAGTGCCTTGGCAGGATGAGAGGGGAAAAGCTATTTAGCCTAGCACACTGTTGGTGCATCGTAAATGTTTTTCTCCATTCCATAAAAACTGCAGCGAGGGAACACCAACTTTTGTGAAGTGCCCTTTAAAATGCAGTAAGAAAACTCAGTATAGTGATAGGTTCCTATTTAATCAACCAAACCTTTAAAGTAAACTCTTGAGTGTCAGAAAAATAACTTTCTCCATCACAGGTGAAGGAGTTGTGTTGGTTTTTATTTTGTATAGCTTTGGTTTTTTTTCTGGGAAGAAGACTGTAGCAGAAACAATAACCCAAGGCAATGAATTGGGCCTGGAACAAAACCCAATTTCTTGCATGTAGTTTGGGTTTATTCTCCTCTGAGGCTGTGCTTTAGGGGAACAGTATAAAACTTGGCGGTCTTTCAAATTCTTGAGGGAATACAATAAAGGACACATTATCACTTCACCTTGTGCATTGCAGGATCTGCAGGGATAGTGAGAAGTACTGCTGTTTGCCAGAAATTACTGGCTCTTCTAGAGGCAGTAAAGAGGCGGGGTGGGATTCACTGCACAAGGCTTGAGTGCATTTGCCTAAATTTAGGCATTTGCTGTCATTTAGGACATCCCAAATGATCCTGAAACAGCCATATGGAGCCGGCAGGAATGACACTGAATGTGGTGGAGATGAGCACCCTGTGGAGCTTAAAGCTGAGTGTATATATATATAGAGAGAGAGAGAGAGAACAGCAGAGAGGGTCTTAAATGGCATTAAATGATATATATGGGTGGTACACCTAGAGGAAGGTCAGGAGCATCCCTGGACAGGGACATTTGGGTCCCGAGATGATGGAAGAGCAGAGTCCTACATGACTGAGAGGGCTGGTGGAAACACCTCCTCATCTGAAAGCAGTCCAAGATTGGCATGGACCAAGAGTTGGATCAGTGTGGGGGAGCTGATCTACTGGTTTGAGAAGGACTGAGCTGTGTGTAATCTAAACATTGCCACAGAGTTTTTTCTGGCTGGTACATGGTCTTACAGGTGGGAGTAAATATTTAATAGCTCTGGTGCTCAGTTGCAGTTCATTAATTCATCTGAAATTAGGCCAAAGGTACTTCAAACTAGGCCACCTTGATCAACAGCCAGCTTGAAAATATAGGAATGTGACTTATCTGCATTCACCAGTGAGACAACTGGTTGTGTTTCATGTTTCTGGTCTTGCAGCCCACTGCTGGGACTATTGTTAGGCAATTAAATTCACAAGTTTAGCTTGTGCAGAATTGGGTCCCAGGGATGGGATGGGTATAGCAACTTCTTCTTTCTTGATTGGATCCAGTCCTTTTACTGCATGTAAAATCTTCTATTAAATATCGTCAAAAGTAAAAATTATTTTGCTTGGGTCTAATTGTAGTCTCTTCACTTGTTGCTTTATTTGCCAGATTTTAAATTATCTGTGGAAACTTAAGATGACCTTTGTCAGTCTTCTGAGGGTGGCAGTGGCACTGTTTTCTCCATGGTTTTGGCACAAATAAGACATTCTTTTAATATTGGTCACTTGGTCTTGCAAAAAAAAAAGTAAAACCACACACATCCTCACTTGCATCACTTGTGCTGTCTTTATAAAAAACTCCGTTGTGAGGATTTTGTATTGGGTTTGTAACCCAGTGGGGAACACGTGTGATTGTGTGATCCACTGTTCCTGCTCTGCAAAAGCAGCATCCACAGTAATTAAACATTAACTACCTTTGCTTGAAAATAGCTGTCATCGTTACTCTTTGCAGTTGTGAGATTTTTTTGTGTGTGTGTGGATACTGATTATAAGCTTTTAAAGCACTTGCCTACTCTCCATCTCAGCTGGTATTTACACTGCAAGGTGATTTGAATCCTGCAGTTTTGCGTCAGCGTGGCCACTCTGCTTGAAATTACTTCTGGGTCATTATGCAAAAAACCAGGAGTTTTTTTTCCCTTCTGTTTAAGTGGGTGATGGAAGAGCCTGCCTTCAGATGGTGAAATGAGCAGGAGCAGAGGCTCAGCTGGCTGAGCACAACTTCAGTTCTTTAGGGAAATGTTAGCGGCAGCACAGGCGGGTGGGAAATGGAAACTCCAGCTCCATAACTGGGCTTTCTTCAGCCCCATTTTCTTGGAACCATCCTCCATCTGGCAAAATTTTCTTCCCTTTGTGGTGAGGAAATGGTCAAGCACATAAGCAATGGCTGGTTTTGGTCACCTGGTGTCCCATTGGCTTTGAAGTTGTGTTGCTGTTGTCCTCCTGTTGCATGAAGCCTTGCTGCACCAGTGCTGTGCTGTGTGGGGTTGGTTGGGGGCCAGAGGGTGAGAACACACAAGAATTGGAAAAACAAACCTCAACCCCCCAAATTCTAGGCAAAGAGAACTGGAGGGGCGTAGGGAAGTGGGCTAAGTATGAGTAATATCTGGATAGGCTGCATTTAAAATGCTTCTTAGGTGGCTTTAGAGGAAAATCACTGCACAGAATGGTCTTGTGATCTAAAAAAAAAAGACAAAAACAAAATTAAAGAATATTTAGATAGGGAAAAAATGGAGAAGAGGAAAAAGAAAAAAGAAAATTAAAAAAAAAAAAGAGAAGAAAGGAGTTCGACCATTCTTGGATTACAGAAAAGTGTAATCAGCAGCCTCATTCCCAGGGGTGCAAGCTCTGACTGTTTTGTTAGATGGTTTCCAGTTCAGGGCTGGCCAGTGTCCAGCTGGCGTGGGACACAGCTGAAAGATCTCCTGTCTGTCTCCAAAACACCGTGTGGTCTCCAAGCAAAAAATCCTCATTTTACAGCTCAGCACACTCTTTGAATAAGAAAAAATAGTAATTTTATAAGTCTAGAAGAAAGGTTTTGCTATAACATGGTGTTTGAACCGTGTAACAGAGCTTGTGGTCATGGATCCATGGCTCCTTCCCTCCATGGCCCAAACTTGCAATGCCCAAAGTGTTTTTGAAGGAGGCTTAATTCCCATAACGTGGGGTTCTGGAGCAGGGACAGCTCTGTCATGTCTGTCTTTAAGCAATAGCAGCTGAAACAGAGAAACTAAGTTGTTTTCCAATCAGCAGTAACTGCTGAGCCTCTTCCATACCTTCTGCTCCCCTATCTGAGCAAGAAAATTTCCTTTAACTCTGGAAAACTTGCACCATGGAAGTGTCAGACTGAATATCCAAGGGAATTTGTGATGGCTAAGTCCAAAGAAGAGGCAGTTGGTGGAGTAAAGCTACTGGAGCTTCTGTAACATTTATTGAGGTGGACTTGAAGAGACAAATAGTTTTTGCAGAGATGATGGAATTGGAGGCTCCAGAATCCACCCTGCTCCCGAGTTTTCTGAAGTTAGTGAGTGACTTGGGCAGATGATGGGCTCTATGGTTATCTCCTTCATGTCATCTTTAAAAAAAACCTAATGGAGCAATTTCCACTATCCCTCAGTGCTTGGCTCTTGCCACACTTTGTCTTTCTCTCCACACAGCTGTGCTGAGCTGTCGTGGGTTTTGGGTCAGCATTCTGTGGTGGTTTGGATGTGTATCCCCTTGCGTGGGAGGCAGCTTGTGGAAAGGTGATCACCTTGCTCAGCTGCACAAAGCCAGAAGTGTGCTGGCTTTCTAAGGCTTTGATTTTTAACCTGAGTGGCAACAGCAGGGATTGAATTATCTTCTCATGGAGAAGGTGCTTTGTGCACCAGCCGTGGTGCTGAGAGCAGCTGTGACTGCCTGGCCCTGAGACAACTCAGCTCCAGTGCCTGTGCTGAGAAGTCAAGTCTGGTTCACGTGGATCTGGCTCTAGGCTCAGTTTAATTAATCTTTTCTTCAAAGCAGTTTAAATTGATTGCGTTGGAAAAAAACCCCACAAACCCAACAAACAACTAAATTCTCCTTTGCACCTTTTTTTATTTTGTCATTAGCCAGTTGGGAAACAAGAGAAATTAGGTGGATTCAGATGATTTTCACTTTAAAGTCTTTACTCAAAAAAATCCAATCTACGGGGTATGAATTAAGAAGCTGTGACATAGACTATCCCCGTATTTTTAATGATCTTAGCATGGCCATGTCCTGCAGAAAGGGAAGGAATAATGGAAATAAAAATTCACTTTACAACCCAGTAAATGAAGGGAGATGACTTAAGCTCAGAACCACTCTGTCCTGTCCCTGGAAGGCCCTGAACACACCAGATATAATGAGTTAAAGCACTGCTGTTTCCATTTGGGATGTTTGTGCACACACTGTCTGCTTGCTGAGAATATCCACTGCACCTGGGATGTGATGGATTTACTGCACTTGTCTGGAGCTGGGGTTTCACGTGCTGGATGAAATTGTACATTGTTGTTTTTTTAATGGATGCATGTGAGCTGCGTGCATGGAGTTCATACTGACCAGGACTTCTGAGGTTTTGGATGTCCCAGAATTCTTGCACAACTTTCCAGCTCTCTCATCTTGCACTAAGACAAAATTTCCAGACAGAAAAGACAATCTCTGTGGGGAACCTCAGGAGGGAAATAACCTAAAACTGGAGCAGTGATCGATGAATTTGGGCAGGGTGGATATTTTTGTTCCATTTTGGTATGGATAAAGATTGATTTGTGAAAATATTTCACTTGGTTTGTTAAATATTTTTAAAAAACCATTTTGAATGCTGTAGATGAGACTGTTGTTTTGAAAAGAGAGAATATGTTTTTTTTTTAAAAAACCCAAAACCCACAGTGGTCTTTTTTCCCAAGCTGAAACTAGTTCTGATGACTTCCAAACTGTAAAGACTAATGAATGTGGTATTCATTAGTGTGTTTTTTACCTTGCAACTATTTTGAATTTAATTATTTTTCCCATCTGAAAGTTGAGGATAAAGAACAGAATATTCCTCTTTTCAAAACTGCCTTGAAGTGCACTTTAAAAAAATCTTGGGCAAGTGCTGTCTGCTGTTGTTCACTTCAAGGAGGGACTCTGCAAGAGAGTTGCTTGCAATTTGTGTTAAGTTTCCATTTCCAGGTAACTTGCAAAGGATTGATAGATGATTAGCAGATCTTTTGAATAAAAAATAGAATAGCCAGGCAGAAATCATGTCAGCACTGTGCCAGCAGCAGCCAGCTGTGACCAGCTGTAATCCCTCCTATGGATGCATGTGTTGCCATTAATAACAAATATTGGCCAGACCTATTGGCCAAATCTCCCAGTTCCTCTTGGCCATGTAATTGCAAGAATCAGAGTTTGGCCTTTGCTCATGTCCTCAGCTAATCCATGGCTCTGTTCTCTCATCCTGGGTATTCAGAGATCTGCTTTTGCATGTTGTAGTTCCCACCCACTGGAGGTTTTTAGTGGATTTGAGTCTGAAAGACAAGTTCACCCGTGTGGTGGCTGAAGGGTGTTCCCCACCTCTGTCCTCTCACTCCAGAAGTTGTCTGCAGCACTGGGAATACAGACATGTTTACTGGGATGACCTCCCATCCCGAGAAGTTGGCAAAGACCAGCTTTACCTGCATGGCTACTTGATCTCTTGTTGCACGTGTAAGCACAGTGTCGTGGGTCTTCATCCTCTGCAGTTCGTGCCACCCTCAGTTAACACAGGATCAAAGAATGGTTCGGGTTGAAAGGGACCTTAAAGATCATCCAGTCCGAGCCCCCTGCCATGGGCAAGGACACCTTCCACTAGATTAGTTTGCTTCAAGCCCTATCCAAGCTACAAAGAGCCATGATGGACCTTGGGGTGCTGCAGAGAGCTTGAGAGTTTTTATTCCCCATTCGATGAGGTTTCCTTCACCAGCACCCCCAGACTTTGCACAAGCATCCCCCAAACTCCCACTATGTGAGGGCTAATCCTTCCCTGCTGGAGGTCAGCAGCACTGCTGGCTGCATTTGGGACCTCCTAGGGATATTCCCAAACCTCCCTGGGAAAGAAAACATGCCCAGGAGTCAGCCTGAGGCTTGTGAGAGCTAAAGATAAAAGCGCAAAAGTTCACAGTGGAAAAAGGGCTTCTTGCGTGACTAAGGGCTGTCTGCTGCCCATAGTTTCCTACCAGGATAACTGGAGGGTGGGCTAATCCAGGGCAGAGATGGAGGAGGAGACGAGGGGGAATGTAGGAACCAGAGCCACGACCATGATATCACTGTATTTTCTTTCCTGGTGTTGCTTAGAGCATGTGGCTATGTTTATCTGAAAACCTCATCCTTGCCTATGTAATTTGAGCTCAGTTTTAGGGACTTAGCATGTTTTGGAAACTACATATTAAGAATACAATTTGTCTATGTAATCTTTTCCTATTTTTGTGGGACGCAGACAAAAATGTCAGCACAGGAGCTTTATGTTGAGAGAATAATTCAAATTAACTATCTGTAAGACCTGATAGAAAGTCCTTTTTTGTCAGCAGTGCAGAAATACCAACTAAGAGGGTTTGCCCTGACACTTTTAAAGTTCCAGACCTGCATGGCTCCCGAGGAATTTTAATCTGTTGTTTGATTTGGAAGGGATTTTGTGAGCCTAAAAGCCTCTGCTCAGTCTTCAAGGCACACGTTGGGATCTCGGCTGCTCCCTGTGCTGAAGCATGGCTGCATTTAGGATTGGGTTGAAATGACCAAGGAGATAATAATGGGATGTTGAATTTAGAGTTAGCTGGGAAGCACTTCTGAGGAGTGCTGGGAGCTGGGACAAATTCTTCTCTGGGTTGCACAGGCATAACTTTGGCTGGTTTCTGCAACACAGGCATCTAATCTCACTTCGAGTTATTGGCTTTAATGGAGTTTATTCTTTTAATTTTTACAATGTTGTAAGTGAGAGCAGAATTTGGCCAGGAGCCATGATAGTGCTGCATTGGCAGAGCAAGGGAAATGTGCAGAAGCAAATCCCATCTCAGGGCAGGTTCAAGGTTTGCGATACCCAAACTCTCATTTGAAAGTCCAGGTTTCCTGTTTTCCAGAATGGCTAGAAAGGAGCCATCCCTCCCCAGCATGGACTCAATGTGCAGGGCCACATGTAGAAATGAAGAGTCTGGGGCCTTATTCCCCATTCCCACTCTTGTTTTCATGCCAGCCCTTCTCCATCCTGAGCTGTGCCTGTTGAGTCGATAAGATACATTACATTATCAAGTGCTTCTTGATGAGTCCCATGCTTCTTCTATCCAGGATGATAAAAACCAAACAAGAAGAAATGGGCAAAGCTGTCCTTCCTGTGCAGAAGGCCAGTGTGTGCTGCTGGCTCATGGTGGCATGTTCTGACTCCAGCAGTGGAGGCAGCAGTTTGGGCTTTAGGAATAGCAGCAGCTGTGGTCTGTGACAAGAAAAGATTTTTTCCCTGGTGCCATCCTCCTAAATTTCCCCCTTTAAATACAGATCAAAGAGGATTAAAGAGGTTGTAAAGTATGAAGTTTTGCTTCTAGCTGTAGGAGGAAGTTATATATGTATGCATGAACAAGTGAGAGAGAGGGGAAGGTGAGGACTTGACAATGCACGTAATTTCCTAATGATTTCTGGTGCTCTTTATGGATTAATTCCATTGCTACTGCAACCTCACTAGTATTGTCTCTCCTCTTTCCTTGTTGTTGGCAGTGGCCTCCACCAGATGCTGTCAAGTGAGGCAAGAAAGTAGATGTGTGGAGTGTGATCCCTCCCCACCATACCTTATTGCAGGCCCTTTTTGATTTCTTATGCTTCAAAGCCTGGCACAAGCCCTGAATGTGACCTTTAAAATGCATTCAAAAGATGTTTAATCATCAGCTGTAACTCTCCTTAGTCTTGTTATCTGTATAAATGCCCAGTAATATCATATAGGACTATCATTTTGTACATATATTTAATTATCTCTTGCTTTATATTTGTTCTGATGAGTTTTAATCCAGCAAATGCTGTTAGCTGATCAGTGGTTTTGACTTGGATGTGGTCTCCCTCTCTTACTGCAAATACGATGTGTTTATACTCATTGAACATATTGTCATCCATGCACACATGTACAACAGGGATGTGCTTTTTGGGTGCACAGCCAATGGAGAACAAGGGGAGGCACCTATAAGAGTGGGCTTTGGCTGCTCTCTGGGCTGTGTTTAAGTGTGGTAGCCTTGCACTTGGAAGAAATTTCCTTTATTTGGCAGTCTTTGCTCTTTCATGCTGTTCCAATTTGTTTTCAACACAGCCTGAATGTAATTGAATGGCTTCTTTTATTTCTATGTAAAAAATGTCTGGTTTACATGCCTCCTGAGGATTAGACAGTGAATTAAAAGCAAGTGGTTTTAGAGAATCACAAATAGTGCTTTAACCTCCCTCCTTACTGAAACCAATGAATGATTCTCTAAATAAACAGATTTTTTTTGTGTATGTTGGGCTGGATAAGACAAGAGTCTTTCCCCCAGCTGGGCCCCTCCAGCCTGGACCCCAGTGGCATGTGAAAGTTATGGTGTGTTTACCAGTAGCAGAGTTCATCCTCCCTAGTGATGGGAGCTGCTGAATTACTTCACACATGGGTCGCCTAGTCATCTGGGGTGGTTTTATCTTAAGTTTCCTAAAGAGTTTAGAACAGGAGTGTTCCTCCCTGGCTCTCTGACTATTTTTAGTTAATCTCTACGACTTCCCTACAGCTCTGTTCCCCTTAATGCAGCTTATACTAATAGGGAGAGACAGTCACTGGGGACGTTAATGACTTGTCTGTCGAGGTCTGTCACTTGCTGGCAACTTACATAGTCAGGTTGTTGTTTTTCTCCCTGGAGCCCTTCAAGATTCTTTATCTGAGTCTCTCTCTCTTGTCTCGTTGGGATTGCAATGGAGATCTTAGTTGTAAGTGCACTTCAGGAAACATGGAGGTTTCTGCATAGTTTGATAGAGTGTTTCTTTACCTCCTCACACATGCTTTGTAAAGCCACTTGTTGGAGCAGAATTAAAAGAACTTCCTCCTCTGATATCCAAGGACTGTTAGGAGAGAACTAAGCACGTCTTGTATTGTGAGGGTTTAAGTCAAAATGGGTTATATGATGGGCGATAAAAATATTGTGAGGAGGAGAGGTGCTGACAGTTTGGATGATACGAGTCTTGTAGCTCCTGTGTTACTGCAGTTCTCTTAAAGGGTCTGTCAACAATGCTCAGACTCTTGGATTATTTCCCTTCAGTCAGGTTTTCCTTTTACATTAACCATCACATTGTGCTGTTTGGGAAAGCATCGTGGGAAGAGTTGGGATGCTGTCACTCACCCCTAAACCTGCTGGATTTTGTGAATGGATAATGCTGATTTTATTTCTGTTTGAATGTTCGTTTGTTTGTTTGTGCTAATGAAGAGGTCAGGGGTGCCTGCCAGACAGGTCTCATTCATGTTGGGAGGAACTCGGGCACCAGGAAGATGCTGCACAAAGTTGCCATGGGTGAGCAGGTTACTACCTACAGTCTCTGGGTTTGTCTCTGTTGCCACAGTAACTTATGGTCCTGTTGCCCACTTAAGACTGCTTAATTTGATTGCAAAGACTAGGCCTTCAAGGAGAGACTTCAAGCTGTGCTTATGAAACTGGGAGACTGCTGATACGTTTCCCCTCCTGTCCCAGTCAGTGAGCAGATACTGAGCCTGTGATCTATAACTATGCTATATTTTGCTACTCTGTAAATTTACAGAAAAGCCAAGGCTCTGCTCTCTGGCTCTGGTACCCAGATGAAGCAACTCCATTTCTGGTTTAGCTATTCTGTGTAGTCTGTTCAAGTTGTCGCTGGATGTATCTTAGTACAAATCATGTAGCTAATTTCTACTATATTGGTCCCATTTTACCTCTTCTGGAAAAACAGTAGGAAAAAAGCTTACAGATGTCTTATACTGCATTTGGCAGCTAGAAATCCATGTAGAGTAATATGCCTAAATGGTCTTTCTTCTTGGATAAGTGGATTAAGTTGCAGTAACATTCCTAAATCTGCCTGACCTTTTTGGAAGTTTGAATATGAATCCAGAACTGGCTTTGAATTAGACAGTAGAGCTCTTCTGTTGGGTCTAATTGTGAATCTAGATCTAAGTCTCAGGGCTTTAGTTCTGTATCTAACCATAGTGGTTGGTAAAGGGATGCAATAATAGAAGAAATAACTGTGGGAGAAACCCAGACTGTTGTAATTACAGGGTCAGAGAGGTGAAAAGGGGACGTTGGTATGACATTTGCTGCAGGAGCTTTGAGGAGAGCAGGATGCTCTGCTGCTGGTGTGGAGGGACCTCATCTGTCAGGTGTCACCTCCTCTCCATGTGAGTGTTGTCTTGCACTAACAGTGCTCTGAGAGCAGAGGGGATCTCCTGGGGTTGCAAGAAGTGCTGGCAGTGGCAGGTGTAGCTGTCAGATGCAGTGGGAGCTGGTTGGACACACCTGAGAAGAGTGAGGGGCACAGGGACAGATGAGTTCCTGCTGGATGCAGGGGAAGAGTAGATAGTCTGTGCTGGTCCTGAGGACCTGAGGGAGCATGAGAGGGATGATCTGCAGGATAAATATAGGTTGCTATGTGTTTAGGGCAGGGAAACTGAAGTCCAGGATCTCCATGGTAGCACTTACTGCTAATGACACAGGAGAATCTGGAGAGGCAGGCAAGGATCACAGGTCAGTGCACTTTCAGAAAGTCCAAAAGGGCTGCAAAACTAGAGTAAATTGGAAAGACAAGTCAGACTGAATGCAAGAGTAGTTGAGTGATGTGCTCACTCTTAGGTGCTGGAGTGAAGACAAAAAATACAAATGCTCTTACCCCAGTGCTGTAAGCCTGAAGAAAAAGGGAAAGCAGAGGGTTTGATCTCGGGTGACAGCCATGGTGTGGCAGTACCATGGTTTAACCCCAGCCAGCAACCAAGCCCCACACAGCTGCTCACTCACTCCCTCACCAGTGGAATCAGGAAGAGAATTGGAAGGGTAAGAGCTCATAAATCATGGGTTGAGACAAAGACAGTTTAACAGTAAAGCAAAAACAGCACATGCAAGCAAAGCAACACAAGGAATTAATTCACTGCTTGCCATGGGCAGGCAGGTGTTTGGCCATTTCTGGGAGAGCAGGGCCCCATCCCATGTAACAGCTACTTGGGAAGACAAACACCATAATTCCATGTCCCCTCTGCTTTCTTCTTCTTCCTCCCAGCTCTATGTACTGTTGTGTGGTGTGGAATACCCCTTTGGTCAGTTGGGGGTCACCTCTCCCAGCTGTGTCTCACCTCCTCACCAGTGTGGCAGTATGAAAAGCAGATAAGGCCTTGGCTGTGTGCAAGCCCTGCTCAGCAATAATCAAAACATCTCTATATTATCAACCCTGTGTTCAGTGCAGATCCAAAACACAACCCCATACCAGCCATTGTGAAGAAAATTGGATCTACCCCAGCCAAAACCAGCACAGGTACCCTGGGGACCTGCAGGAAAGCAGGTAATTAGAGAGATGCAGTGTTGCCAAGCTACCAGATTTATAGGAGCACTGGAGTAGGATGTATAGGAGGAGGTGTGACAGTGCAAATGAAGGATAATACAAAGTGCAGTAGTGTAGAAGTGTTATGGGAAAAGAGAGTGCTATAGTATCCTTGTGGGTGGAAATTCCAAGTCTAATAATAAGTGTAGTACTAGGATTGTACTACTGCCAAACCCCCCTCCTTCTCCCCCAGGAAATATTAAGTGAGATTAAAGAAGCTGAAAATTTAGGACAGGTATTAATAGCAGGAGATTTCAACTGTCCATACATAGATTGGGTCAGTGCCTCATCAGGATGGGATGTAGAGAGAAAGTTTTCAATGGAGTAAGTACATGGTTGCTTCCTAGAACAATTAATCCTAAGTCCTGCAAGAAAAGATGCTATTTTGGATTTAGCCTGAAGTGGTGCCAGGACTTTGCCCAAGAGGCATTAGTGGGATAGATCACTGGTAATGAGTACAATGCAATTAGTTTTAAGATTGCAGCAGGAAAAAAATATCCATATGTGGATATTTGGTTTCAAGAGAGGGATAAGAGAAATATGAGGGAGAGTTTAAAACATGCAGTTCAAAAATGCAAGAAACCTATATGCGGCCTGGAGGCTCTTAATCACAGTGCATTAGAAGTTAAGATCAAATGTGTGCTGCAATTTCAAAAGAAAATAGTTGTCCCCCCAGTTGCCTGCAGACTTGGTAGGAAAATTAAACAGCATATCATGGGAGATGGCTGCCATCTGAGGAATGGAAATCTTGTTCAAATTACTAGAATGGAAACGGCTGTAAAATCTGGCAGGTCAAGTGTGAACAGAAAATTGGGTTTGCTGATGAAGCTTTGGGTAGTCAGATGCCACTGGGAAGGTGAAGAACTCCAGACAGACCTCATAAAAATGACTGAGTGTCAAAAAGGCGGCATACGAGCTTCAATGTAGATAAATTTAAGGTATCCATCAAGGGGAACTTAAACCATGCCTTCATGATGCTGAAATCCAGAAATGAGAGTTGTGTCTTGGGGGAGAGATCTTGGAGTCGTGGTTGGCAGGCATTTGGGATCATCTGCTCCCTGTGCAGTGACATTCAGAGAAGCAAACCCACTGTACGTGGTCAGGGAGGGTGCTGAGAACAAGGTTTAGGGTGTTGTATTGCTGCTGTAGGAAGGCTTGGTGTACCTGTGCCAGGGCAATGCTGTGTGTAGTTCAGAACAGAGACAAGGAGGGTCCAGAGCAGCTAAAATAACTGAAAAGAAGGAGAAGGTCCTTAGGAGAAGAGGCTTCCTGAGCTGGATCTTCAGTCATAAAGCAAAAAGAGAGGGTAGATAGGGAGTATGTTGAAACTAGCAAGTGGTTGAATTAATATACAGTGATTTTAATCCAACTGAAAAGAAAGTATCCAGCTGAAAGCAAGAAAAAAAAAAGTAATCCAGGTAAAGGAAAGTACTTTTTGTACTTGGCAGGTAGTGAGGTTCTGGATATTAGTAGGTTCAAAAGGAGATTAGACCAATTCATTGGCAACAGGTCTACGGTACTAGGAGTACAGGGATATTCCTGGTCATGTCCCTTAAAAATGTGGGTACTGGAAGAGTGGAAGTAATGGAATGACCTCACCCAATAAGACACTTCACCACTCTCATAGTAAAGAATTTCTTCTTAATATCTAGTGTAAACCTACCCTCTTTTAGTTTGAAGCCATTCCCCCTTGTTCTATCACTCCATGCCCTTGTCCAGAGTCCCTCTCCAGGTTTCTTGTAGCCCTTTTAGGCAATGGAAGGTCCTCTAAATTCTCCTCAAGAACCTTCTTGTCTCTAGGCTGAACAACCTCAGCTCTCCCAGCCTGTCTCCATAGCAGAGGTGCTCCAGCCCTCTGAGCATCTTTAGGGCCCTCCTCTGGTGTCATTTCAATAGGTCCACATCCTTCCTGTGCTGGCAACTCCAGAGCTGTATGCAGTACACAGGTGGGGGTCTCAACAGAGTGGGGAGGAATCACTTTGCTTGACTTGCTGCTCACTCTGCTGGTGATTCACCCCAGGACATGATTGACTTTCTGGACTGTGAGTGTAAATTGATGGGTCATGTCAAGCTTCTCATCCACCAACAACCCCGCGTTCTCCTCAGGGCTGTTCTTGATCCATTCTCTGCTCAGCCTGTATTTTTACTTGGGATTGCCCTGACCCAGGTGCAGGACCTTGCACTTGGCCTTGTTGATGAGATTTGCCTGGTCCCACCTCTCAGGCCTGTCCAGGTCCCTCTGGATGGCATCTGTTCCCTCTATTGTGTCCCTGCACCACACAGCTTGGTGTCATCAGCAAAGTCACTGAGGGGGCACTTAGTGCCACTGTCCATGTCACTGACAGAAAAATTGAACAGTGCTCTCCCAATACTGACCCCTGAGGAACACCACTCCTCACTGGTCTCCAGGTGGACATTGAACCATTGACCATAGCACTCTGAATGTGTCCATTGAGCCAATTCCTTATCCACCAAGTGGTCCTTCCATCAAATCCATCTCTCTCCAGTTTAGAGACAAGGTTGTCATGCAGGACAATGTCAAATGCTTTGTACAAGTCCAGGTAGATCGACGTCTGTCTCTCTTCCCTTTTCCACCCACTTCTACAATTCCATTGTAGAATGCCACAGATTTGTCAGGCCAGATGATGATGGCAGCTGTTGATGCCTTGCAGCATAATTTGCCTTCTCATCAGCTTTACTTTACAAAACGATTTCATGCAAATTAAAGCATTGCTGCCCTTATTTCCCCAAAGGAAAGAAAGGAAATGAGGATGGAGCTGGTTGGAGAAAGTCTGTGAAAATGCCTTTATTTATCAATACAAGAAGGACAGAGCATCTAGAATAGTGTGGAGGTAAATGCCCTGGGTTATGTGGAGATAGTGTGTGGAAAGGGTAGAGTGAGAAGTTCATGGGCAGGGAGTTTCAGTGTCCTGGTGTGGAGCTGAATGGGGGAAAGCAGGAGATGGGTATTATGGATGCAATTCTACTGCATTTGTAGAAGCCAGCAGGGTGTGCATTTAGGGCCATTTACTTCCACACTAGACTGTAGTGCATATGTATCATGTACGTGGGGCATTAGCTGGTTCCTTAATAAATCAGGATTTTGGTACTGTGCTGGTACTGGGTGTTCTAGAGGCTCCTGAAACAAACTTTTTTAATGCTTAGTAAAATCTGAAAAGCAAACATATGAATCCTGCCTAATGCCAAAGCCATTAGAAGCCTGCCCACCCCAAAACTAATTTTAATACAGATAGGAAAGCAATTTCCTTATGAGAAAGCTCTTAATAGAGCATGTTAATAGCAAACAGCAAGCAGAGGATCATGGGCTCTGGTGCAGCTTAGCAACCATGCTGGGAAGCAAAAGGAGACTAGTGTTATGAAGGGTTGTGCACAGTGGCTGGGATGGGGATGGCATTTCAGGATAACCAAGATGATGCAATGGAAGAGACCTCTTTAGTTTGCTCTTTAGCTGGTGAATGGCCTCAGTGGTTGCTTGTCACATAGAGCAGAAGATCATCACTCCTGGCCATTGCTGGTGTGATGTTGGGGGTCAGCTTGGAGGTCCTTGGCCAACTACTGCAAAAGAGAAAGAAGAGTTGTGGGTATGGATGCATTTGTTGTTGGCGTTAGTGTTATGAAATGCATTTTCAGGCAAGAGGCATCTCATTTCCACTTGTCTGTCCCTGGGTTTGATCAGAGGACTTGGGAGTCCACCAGGTCAAGCAGCCAGGGGTGGAAATCTTCCAGGAAACTCAGCGTTTTCCCTTGGCTTCTCGTGTTTTTACTTTCCTTCTCTCGGTTTGCAGTCATTTTTATTGGCAACCCTCACTCCCTGAGAGGGCTGAAGTGGTGAGGTTGGGGATAACCTTAGAAACTGTAGGAGTCCAAATTTGATGTTCCCATCTCCTTTGAGGGAGTGGGAAGCTTCCTAACTCCTTGTAACCTGCGTGGTGTGGCCGAACTCAAACTCCAGGTCTGTGGTATTTGGCTGCCTGTAGACCTTTGTCTGTCTGTTTTTCAGTGGAAGCCCTCCTGTAAGAGTCAGCTTGCTTAAAATAAATCAATGAGTCATTCAAGCATGGAATTTCTTTCTGCTTTACCTTAGGGTCAGGTTGTTGCATATGTAGATTCCACAACTTTCCCAGGTGAGGGTCTAGTTTGCTCCAGTATTTCTTCTCCTCTCATGGGATCCTTTATTTTTTGGGGCTTTTCTGAGCTGTCCTGAGAAATGCAGACAAAAATACATCTCCTGTGGAGGAAGAGAGGATTCCCTGTCTGCTGCTGATGGCTCCTGCGTGGATCTTTCCTCTCTGTAAACCACAGAGCAGCGATGCTCCATTGTGGTTTGCCCCATGTAGCCTCTGTGAGTCAGTCTGTGAGTTTTGCATGGATCAGCCCTGTGGTGGGTGCCTCTCATCCCACGATGGAAATCACACCAGGGTCCTGCTCTCCAGAATGAGTCACGGTGTCTCTATTTTGGGAAACAGTCGTACAAATGAGAGTTTGAAGACTGCAGCGTGCATCGAATCTAGGACATGTGTTTGGCTCTGGTGGGAAGATGGAGTCTGGTTTTCTTTTCACTGTGGGGATGATGTCCTCTGCTCGTGCCTGGAGCTGTTGCCATGCAAAGCCCCCACCCTGTCTGCAAAGGCCATCCCACCATGGCTCTGCAGAGAACTGTAGACTCTGCCTCAAAAGCTGGGATGCAGTAAACAGTGTAACCTCTCATCTTCTAACCACATCCTAACTATGAAGAAGGATTGTCACCCTCCAGATAGCAATGTGTCACAGTGTCTATTTATATAGAGTCTTCCATTGTGGATGCTTCTTATTTATCTGACTTCACTTTTGGAGGCAGTTCTGTCATTACATTTCAGGGCCAGGTTTTGATTGACTCAGAAGCTGATAAAGGCTCCAGTGTGAATTCATTTGGACACACTGAGAAAAGGTCTTGTGGGACTGAAGATTTCACCTGAGCTGGAAGCACCAACATGAATCCGTAAGATTTATGCTCTGAAATCCTGTGGGGGATACAGCAAATCTCAGTTCTTTATGCCTCAGTGCCCAATCTGTAAAATGAAATGTACCTCTGGCCCAGCTGTAGTAGGCAGGGATGGGAGGGTTAAAGGACTGTTTAAATAATGAGTAATCTTCCTACAGAGGAACTGCATATAGTGACACAGAATTGAAAACATGATCGTAGTATCTAGAATTGTATCTGATGACTACACTCATCCCAGACTATATACAAGACTCACTTTGTCTGGCACAGGAATTGTCCTGCTTATCTCAAAGTTGTGGCAAGAGATGTAAAACAAGGACAGTTTAATTAGCCAAACTATAATGACCCAAATTTGGTGTTACTGAGACATAAGAAGTTGGTACCAGCCAGCATAGTAATGCCATTCCCTGTGGAGCTCAGCAGATTTACACTAAACCAGAAGCTTAAAATACGTAGAGAAAGTGTTAGTGATCTTGGAAGAAAGTTATTTTCTGCCCTTTTTGGAAAAAGAAATTCAGCTATGCTGAAGACAAGTCGTGCTGTTCCAAGCCTGAGGTTTGCTCAGCTGGTGCCTCCCAAGCCCTGGAGTTTGTGGTGGGAGATGGGCACACAGTGATGGAGTCTCCATCACTCAATATTTGGTGTTGCTGACTCTTGCCCTTGCTGAATCATAATGACACATCTGGCAGATCTTTACCTGAAGTGAATGATAAGCTTAGGTCTCTGAGGATGGATATATTTCATTAGTAAAAAGATTGCAGTATTTCCAAAGGTGGGAGGATCTCCTCTCTGCCAGTTCATATGAGGCAGATTTTAACTCCCCCTCCAACTTGGCTGTGGCCCCCCAGATGAGATTTCTTTGCTGAACCTATTAAAAGCCAGATTAAGATCTCTTGCAGAGGTCATTTAGCAGTGAGAACTCCAAGGAATACTTGTTTTCCTCTCAATCCTCAAAACAATCTGGGGAATGTGTTTGGAGTCAGTTTCTGACTTAACCCTCTCATCCACAGGAATAATAGCATGTGTGCTGCCCTTGTGCCTGGGATAGGGTTAACTGGACCTCAGTGCTGACTTCCCAAAACGAGTTGATTTCCTGGAGCACACTGAAGAGTTTGTCTTGTGTGGGGGGGTTATGCCATGATGAGAGGGTGACTAAACCCGACAAGTGTGCAGTTACATAAATTGGCATCAGCCTGCACTTTGTATGTACAGCACAGGGATGACTCAGAGGCAGGAGCTGCACTCTCAGGGATTGACAGCCCTGGGCACAGCTAACAGATCCATGTTGGGTCTCCTTGGGAGTCCCCTTCATCTTCCATGGGTGCCTGGGCTTTCTGCTTCTTCTGCATCGAGGCATTAGGGAGCAGGGAGGTGTAGCACTGAGCCTCTGGGGCTGCAAACAAGTCAACCAGTGAGTCAGCAGGAGGTGGAAATCCAATATTGTATATGCGGGCTGTTGCAATACAAAGGAGCTGGTAGGAAAATGAGCCCTGTGTCTCTAGGGCGCCTGTAGGAGGTGAGATCATGTTTAGATGTAATGATAAAGGATGGACTAGAAGTGGAACTCAGCTGTGAGCCCTGTCGAGCTTGGGAACCAACCCAAAAATCCTGGAGTAAAACACTTCGGACCACTGAGAAAGATTTTACTGTTAAGGTGCCTCTCTATCAATTTAAAAAAAAAAGAAAAATGGAAGAGGATGTTTTACCTGGGACTCAGTGCATTCTTTATGGCAATCCTCAATATTCAGACTCATGCCCCCAAAATTGCAAGAGTTCAAAAAAAAAAGTAAAAAACTCTTAATTTTTATTATTCAAATTAACTTTTTAGGTTATGGAATTTAGATTTCCATGCTTTAATTTTTCAGTGGGGGTCAGAAGCTTATTTGAAAAAAAAGCAATGTCCCATCTCACTTCCCCCACCCCGTTCAGAAAGCTTTGCTGGGTGGCTCGCTCCAGGGACCAAGGCATTTGGAAAAGGACCAGGAATCACAGGAGTGGGCAGTGCTGGAGCTGCCTCAAATCCTCTGCTAATAAACACTCTGACTGAAGCCAGATGGTAAAAGTGCATTTTTATAATGTTTTATGTGGATTAATGATTTCAATAAACATTTTTCTCATTTGTATACGTTTTGGGCAGCATTTGCACAAAGTCTAAGAAAACCCAGCAAGCTTTCTGTGGCTCTCTTGGTGCTGCACTCAAAGGCTGACTTTGTCTGATCTGCCTCAATCTCCTCTTGTATTTGCAATTTGTATGAACCACAATACTACAGTGAGACAGTGGTTGCTGATCCCTGAGGGGTCTGGTTTTCCCTTGATGCGTCTGTAAGTCCTTTCATCATAATAGGAATTATTTGTACATACGGAGGGGATTAGTTAATGACCTGCAATGCACAATCCACTGGGCCACAGCTCTCTAGTGACGACTGCTCTGGGATGTGCTGTGGTGGTTTCTGGAGTGATTTAGAGACATGTCTTCATTAAGTTTCAGTGCGTGGTAAAAACAAGTATCACTGCCCTTGTTTCAAGATGGGAAAACTGAATCGTTGCCTGTTTGGTGGGTAAATAATATGAGCTGCTGCAAAGTAAGTGATTTATTACATGTACAGTCAGGGTGCTGTGGTTCAACAAGTCACCACTCCTCAGCTGCACTCTTGGAGGGGCCATGGGTGTCCTCTTAACTGGGGCAATTGCTGGGAAATGAGCTTAGCCTGAGAGGAGAGGTGATTAAGGTGACACAGGTGAGGTTATGTGTGCACGCATTTCCCATGGCTTTGCTCATGAGGTCGTTTGTAACACGAGTGTTTCTAAGCTTCTGGCATCAGATTTGGGAACTGGGCTGGTGGTGTGTTCAGGAGCATGAGGTTGGGGCCCAGGCCATACCCAAGCTTTCCCAAAGCTGTCAGAAATGGTAGAAGCAGTTATGGAGGGAGAGCATGGCAACATGAAGGCTTTGGTAAGCCCTCAGTTTGTCAAGGAGTTTTCCTGGTTGATGTGCAGTGTTTGTGCTGGTATTTATGCCTGTGATCACTGTGTTGTGTGCTCTGGTTTCCCATCAGCCCAGTGTGAAGCTTTCATCCCAGGGCTCTCTCTGAGGGTGGTATATAGTGTCTGGGAATGACTCATACAGCTGCTGTATAGCACATCTACTCCTGGCCAGATGTAAAGTTAAACACATGCTTTTAGTGTTATCTTGACCTAGACTAATGTTGCTATTTTGGGGTTTTATGTCAGAGGCACAAAAAACCTGGAAATCACTGATGGAAAAGACCTATGAGATCATCCCTTCCACCCACAGGATTGTTCCCTGAAAAATATTCTCCATCGTTTTGTCCAAAGCAGTCAAAATTCACACAAGTGAGAGGGATCCTAATGCTTTCCCAGGGGTACTCATATCTTCCAGCTTGCCAGGGAGGACTCATTCATCCCCAGTCTACAGTCCAAAGTTAATTCTACTCAGTTTAAACCTGCCTGTCCAAGTTCAGATCCCTGGGACTGTTCCTGCTCTTCCTGCTGTTCATACCCAGCATTACACAAGAAGGAGGTGAACACAGGCTGCTCAGCCACCTGTAATGGGATGAGTTTGCAATGAACCCAACTGGACCTCTGTGGCAAGGGTAGTGTAGGATAGCAAGCCATTTCCATCCCCCTGAAGCACAATCCTTCCACAGGGCATTTTTTATTTCATTGAAATGTCTCCCTTGCTGCTTCATGGGATGTACAGACCCAGACTGATAGCCCAGTTGTGTTTTCTGTCAAAGAAAAAGGCAGAATTCCCATGGAATGGGAGTGGGCTGCAGTAAGTGGGTGGTAGCTGCCCAATGGACAAGAGCTGGATTAGATCATCTCAGGGTGTCCATGTGCTCAGGCTCCTGGGCAGGGATACTGGGAGCACAAACCTTTCCATCAAACCTTATGTCTGAGATGCCTATTAACAACCTCTTCAAACGAGTACTGTAACATCATCAAGACATCTATATTTAATATAAAATGTAGTTGCAAAAAAGAAAAAAAGATCCCCACATAACAGATTTTACAGATAAGTTAGAAAATAATCCCTCTCTGCAGGGCAGGGACTGTGTGTGCCAGCTCCCCCCTTCCTTCCTGTCTTGCCCCATCTAACTCTCACATATCCTGGGAGTGGAAATGGAAACCTCTGCACTGAGCTCTGGCAGTACAAGTGGATACCAGGGAAAGTTTTTGCCAGTACTTATCAAGAGCCAGCTGTTGCTCCAATGCAGCAGTTAAACACATCAGTGCTCCGAGCCTGTACAGTCCTCCTGGCACTGACTGAATAGATATTTGTGGTTTGGGTTTTTTTGCACAAGGGTCATTTTCTTCCTGGGCTTCTGAGCACTCATCTGTAAAACATGAAATTGCCTGACCCCAGAGCTCATCCCTGGGTTGGTGAGATTCACAAGCTTGCAGAGAACAATATTTTCCTTCCTTTATACACGAAGGAGTCTTCAGACTGCAATCACTCAGCAGACAGCAATTTTCAGCTGTCTTTCCTTTATGTTTTCAGTGGGATTTGAACGTCTTTGGAAAGTGTAAATTTACAGCCAAGGATCACAAAATGATGCCTCACTCTGTGATCTTTTTTGTGCAAGCTTTACGTAGAGACCACAGTTGCCACCTCTGAGGAGCTACAGTGGCTAAAGGGATGCTCTGCAGGACCTATCCAGGATGCCTGGGATGACTCCAGGCTGCATGCAAGGGATATGGCAGATTGTTCAGTTTCGTAGCCTGTGTGAAGACTGAGGAGATATTTTGCCTGATAGCAGATCCCAGAGCTTTGCAGGGCTGGTGCAGCCCCTCTCCAATGTTACCGGATGCTGATGCACGAGTGCAAGGAGGGAGGAAAAGGTCCCGTGTCTGTGGAGAATTCTCATTCATTTAGAGCATTTGCTATGGTACAGAGATGTAAAGTGAAAAGTGTCTTTCAGAAGACTCCCTCTTGCTCCTCCAGTATTCTTATTGATACCTGTTTGTATCAATACAAACCTGCCTCCAGTTGCCAGGATTTAGCGCTACCTTCCTTCTGTAGAGCTGCCTCCTACCAGCAATATTCCCCCATTGCACGCCCATTAATCTCATATTTCTCTGACCTTCTGATGTCTCATTTATTTTTCTCTATTTGCATTTATTTGCTCTTCATATTCCTCAGCCTGGAGCTGTCTCTCTGAAGCATATAGTGAATGTCCAGTAGAATTTCAGTGTGTAGCTTTTTCAGAGTCTACAAGACATGGCAACTCCAACCCCAAAAGACTGCTTTTACAGGTTGCTCTCCATGTGACTTGAGCCAACCTTTAAAAATAAAATTAACTTCTGTAACAAAATAATATAAACATCAGCTCTCATCAGAGTGTGTCTCTATAATAACTGGAAAATATGGGAAAAATATGCAAGAATTCTGTTCTCCACATCAAGCACAAACGCTTGAAGTATACTGGGTTATTTGTCATCATTGCCAGGCTCTATGGTGCCTGCATCCATTTCTTACCACCCACAGAAGCTGCTTTCAGAGTAACCAGACTGAGTCATTAGTGTCCTTAGCTCCAAATTTTGTTCTTTGAGCTTCAAGCTGCTTCTTTGCATAGCACATTTGTGCCGATTCACTGGAGCGTGGATCAGTTGTTTTATTGACACATCCACAGGACAAAGGACTGAGTCGAAGGGAGCCTGGGGTTGGGATATCGAACCTTTTGTCTCTGGGATCATTGCAACGTGCCCTGGGCTAGCAGGGGGCAGCAGCCATCCCAAGCCTTTGTGGAATGATTTGGAGGTCATGTCCCTGCTGCAGAAAACTCGCTGTAAGGCCATATGGGAGATGCTCTACTGCTGTCAGCCATGCAGCAGGCTAGGCACAGGGCCTTGCCTCTGTGGGAAAACCAGGGCTGGTTCTCTCTCCTGTGCCTTGTGGACAGGCTCACTGCCTGTTGTGCAGTGCAGTCAGTCTTTTGCAATGGCATCATAAATTCTGAACCAATTATTCTTGCTTCACTCATGCAAAATTCAGAGAAATCGACTATCGAGGCACAGCCCTTCCTCATTTCCTACATTAATTTCCAACTAACAGTGGAACCATGAAATCTCTTGAGTTTTATTATAAAATTACTAAACAAGAGGCTGAACCCTTGCTTTAAGCAGAAGCCTCAGTGCAGCCTCAGCTCTGAAGCTGCTCTCCACTTCTGCAGTTACCCATTTACAGCAAAGAGTAGAATATAATACAATGGACTCACAGGCACATGGCTGTTATTTATTGTCAGAGCAGTAGACATGGCTGATAGTTTGCCGTTTTTGGAAGTGCTCTACAACAGTGGAAGCCAGGCAGAGGAGATGGTTAGCCACAGGGAAAAGGGAGCATTTCCATTGTGAAGTTCCTGTGAACCAGTGGCCTATACAGACAACTAATAATAATAACACACCAGTTCAGTTGGAAGGAGAGGCTCTTCAGCATTGGTACATAAATGCTAAGAGCTGAGCAATCAGGAGTTTTGCATATTATGTGGGTACAAAATTAAGATGTAATTCAATGGCTCCGGTGTGTGAAAGAGGCAGGAGGGTTATCAGAACAAACTCCATCTTCTTTCTTTTAACCCATCTTTCTTTAAGTGTTCCAGCCAAAACTGCATCGTTTACAGGGGATATATTTTATTAAGGTTGAAGGGCATGGATTGGGTGCTAGAAGAATTTAGTTTTATTGTTATTTCTAGCAATGATTCCTCACATTCACATGTCCAAGAAGTATGACTGTTCATCATCTCTATTCCCATGCCAATAAAATGGGGATCACAACATCACTTATCTCACAGCAGTATTCATCAGTATTACAAGCTTGAATGAATTAATATCTCTGAAGCACTCTGATTGTAGGTGCAAAGTCTTTTCATAAGCGCTCACAATTCCAGCTAGAAAACAGTTTTGTGTGGTGAACGCTGAGGTTAGAAAGGTGTGAAGCCAATTTAGCTTCCAAGTGCTGTGGGCCTTGATGCAGCACCAAACAATCTGTGAATTCAGTTCCTCGATTCTGAGTGGTTAATCAGGATCAGACTCTTCTATGCACTTGCTGAAACCAGCTGGACTATGTGCCTAATAATAATACAATTCTCCTCAAAAATCATGGTAGACACAGACTCTGTGAATGATTTTTTAATCCTAGACATCTTGAAAGACAAAAATAATCCTTCAGCCTTTATGAATAGGAACTCTTTTTTTTCTGGGAGAACTTATTATTTGCTTATTGGAAGCCTTTTACCCTACAAAAAAGTAGCAATCTCGCTAGGAGTTGTGGAGTTCAGCACCGTGGTAGCACTGCAGCAAAACCTCTTTTGCTGTTTGAAAGTTGGAGTTCTTCACTGGGCCCACGTGTTTATGATGACTAATTTCCCACTGTTATCTAAGAGTTACTTAATCTAAGAGTTCCCAGTGGGATAAATGGAACAGGAATGAGGGCGACAGTTTGCAGCTGTCAAGGTGAAAAGAGAGAAAATACCCACATATTGCACCAGGCAGGCTCTTAAGAAATGTTCTGGCTTTGGCAGGAAAGATAAGGGTCTCTCTGTAGCTGCAAAGTTTCCATGAAAGGTACTGTAAGTGCTTCAGAAGTTGGGAAAATGGTCGTGCACACTGTGTTCTGGGAATGGTCTCCAGCCTGTGGCACTGCTGCTTCATGCTGCTGGTACTGCTCAGAGTTAGTGATGTAGACACAGCCTGCCAGCCTTGGTTCCCTCTGAGAAATGGCAGTAAAAGCACATCCCTATATCCTTTGGGATGCTTTGGTGCTGTACTGGTGGCAATCATGAAGATGTGCATAGCACCACTGAGGTTATGTGACTGTGGATATTCAGGGATCTAAGGCAACAAGTGTGTTTCTGGATATTGGTCTTTTCCCTCAAATCCATTGCATCCCACTTGGGAACAGTAGGGAACCACTGTGTTGATGCAGCCTACTCATACAAACAGGTTCATCATCCTGAGGGCATGGTAGTTGTCCTTAAAACTGTCCTGCTCAACTACCACTTAATCCTATTATGCACTCAAGCTTCTCTTGGTGGATATAAATGAATTACCCCCAATTCTGTTGCCAGCTAATGAGTTGCTGAAAGCCCACTCCAGCTGAATCCTCAGGGATTCCTGAATTAACTTTTAAATTAAGCGGAGGAATAAACTCTGATATTGTGCCTCTCATTGATTGGGTTAGACCCTGTCTTTGTTTCACTCCTGACTCTTTAAAATGGATTGGGATTGTCAAACTTGTGTTTCTGGAACAAGGCACATGACAGCCAGTGTTTGTGTGGGAATGTAGGGCTGAATGTGGTTTTTCAGTTGTTGAAAAAATTAGTTGCAAAGTTTAGCTCAGGAACCACAGACAAAGTGTGGCAGCTTCATTTAAATCTGTAAAGACTCAGCATTAGCTACAAAACTGCTTAGTGTTACACCACATCTCTGGATGTACTTTTATAGAATACCTCACGCTGAAAATTTAATTATTTGGAGAACAGTTATCACATTACCAGGCTGACTGAATTTTTTTTTATGTGTGAAAAAATGTGTTTAAAAGTCTAAATGCTCGTGTTACAATGATTAATTATCTGCAGAAAATTGAAAGCACACAAGAAATTATCAAAAATGAACATTTAGACATCATTTGTCTTTCTAAAACACTTGTCTGAGTGTATTAAAAAGAATATTATTGCAGCATAGATGTTGGCCACTTGGAATATATTTTTTGTGCCTTCTCTTTAAGTGTGTTCTTGCAACAATGTTTTTTTTTTAATACAGCATCTAAATGCATTAAAGATTTATTGAATTTTTTAACTGGAATGATTCTCTGGAGAAGATTGATTTCCCTGCTGCCTCAGATGCGGTTTAACTTTTGTGTTACTTAGGAAATAATGAGGAATATACTTCAATGTAATGGGGAGAAGCAGTGGCACAGAGCGCTGGCGGCGTCTCGCAGAGTGGGGGTCAACAAGGAGTCTTGCCTCTTGTATTTATGAGCTGTGACGGAGCAGGGATCACAGTTTGCACAAACAAAATGATTGCCAGAGCCAGACCTAGTGGAGCACACACCCAGACACCTATAAATCTGTGTACTCTTACTCCTTATTAACTGAAGATCAGGGCTTATTAATTATATATGACTTGATGATGACATGTCTCGTAAAAAAGAAAGAAGCACATAGTGAAACTTAATAGCTTTATATTAGGCAAGATGGAGATAGGTCTTTTGTAACCCAGCGTGGGGTTAGAAAAGTAAAATTTACTCCTGCTTAGAGGGTTATATAAACTCGGAGCATCCTTATGTTTTTTAAATGGAAATTCAGCAATAGATTAGCCCTGTGTCAGTCATTTCCAACAGACTGAAAATTACAAGAGGGGAATAAACAACATCTGGTTGTTCTTCCTTAGGAAATGAGGAAAACCAAAAAAAAAGAAACTGTCCATAGAAATCCCAGGCAAAGAGAAAATATCAGTTGTGTAGGTTACAGAGGATGCACAGAGAAATCCCCAAACATGTCTGTGATGCCCCCTTTCCTGGCTGACACAAGGCAGAGCTCCCACTGTAAACATCACCTCCTGGCAGAGAGCCAAACCTCGGTATCTGAGAGCAGGAGCCATTTACAGCATCTCTGGACCAGAGTGGAAGAGGAACAAGGGGATGGAAACAGGGGCTTGAAAATAGCACTTTTTTCCTAAGCCAGCTTTATTGTAGGAGCCCACGTGCCATTGAACTAAACTCTCTTGAGCTTTGTAAAACTTCTGTCCACTAGAATCTTTGGCTCATTACACAGGGCACAATATCAGGGTCTGAATTAAATCCATTTGTAGTGGCTTTGGAGGAGATCTGGACTGAATGGAATGCTTTTGGCAAGGAAAACTAAGTGTTAATAACCAGTCCAGTGAGGCCTGTGCAAATAGTTAGCCAGAGAAAATAACAGTGAAATGAAAAATAAAACACCTATTCCTCCCGCTCTGCACATGCAAGAGGTTCTAAGTTCAGCCCTGCATCAATCCTTATATATGGTCTCAGAGTCAAGGATCTGAGTCATATGTCTGAGCATGGCAAGATCAAGTGACATTTATTCTTAGAATGAATATTTTCATTTGTTTTCAAAACATTTTCAAGACTTAGATAAGGACTTCTGTTGCCCTGGTATAACCTTCAAGCCAGGTGCTCCCCTAGTGTTCTAAAGGTTTTCATCCAACATGTTCAATATGCTTATATATAAAAAATGAAAAGAAGAAAAACAACAAGGCCAGTGTTCAGACACATTAATGGTCACACATAAAAGAGTAAGTGAATGTTGTGAAGTATTCTCACTTTTTTTTTTCTAATTGTTAAGAAAGACTGTACTGATGCCAGTAATAAATAAAAACCAGCTGAATGTATTTTGGAATTACTGTGGAGCTTTTCTTCAACAGCAAAAGTGTAGCTCTGCTGCTGTAATTACATGATGCATAGTGCAATTGTCTCACCCTTCTTTCTCCTTATATGAACAACCACCACTCTGCCACACTCGCTGTGTTAAAACAACTGATATCTCCAAATAATTACTTGGTGTTAATCACACTCTTAGAAATATTTATTCCAAGTAACGATGTCCCTGTATTATTTAAGCTGCAAATGAAGATGCATTAGTTTCTGGAGAGCACCACCATCAACTTTCATCATGTCTTCCCAACACAGTGGGTCCTGACATCTTCAATGTGCTGCATGAACTATTATTGAAAGCCTGAAATGGCTTTAAAGAGATGCTGCAGCTGTTCTGAATTTTGGTGAGTGATGACATCTCTGTAACCACAGGTTGCTCTCTCCAATGCCTTCCTTTCTGAGGAGATCTTTTATCTGATTGTATTTTTACAGTTGCCTGGCACACAGTCACCGTTTCTTGTTGTTAGTTTCAACATTCACCACCCAATTGTAAACCCCAGAGAAGATACAGAGAAATAATTCAGTTCAATAGCTGAAAAAGCAAAGGTTGAAGGAAAGAAAAGAAAGGCTTTTTGGGAAAGATTTGCCCAAATTGGTTCTTCTTTAAGAGATCTACTGCTGTGTTTGTTTTAGGACAAAAAAAAATGGTGCAGCTGCTGGTTTGTGACCACAAGTGTCTGTGCTGTGTTAGTTTGGTGACTCGTTTTTGTTGGCTGTGTGTTGGCTTCTGAATTTATCTGGCTGGTTTCACTTCCCATTGTGGAGAAGTGAGTGCACACAGCTGGTTACAGCAGCTCAGCTGTAGCTCTCCAGGCAGTAACTCTGCTTCTGTGCCCTAGTATTGCCATAGGGAAAACACCATTTTTGGGCTCCATGGATGTTTATGTACCCCTAAAACATGGATTAACCCAGAGACCGCTGAGGTGGTGTGGGGCTGAAGCACATAGTGCACCAGCAGAAGATAAGACTGTACTTGTTCAGCCTGGAGAATAGATGACTCCAGGAAGACCTTTTGCTGTCTATAAGCACCTAATGGGAAGATGTAAAGAACATGGAGCTGAATTCTCCTCAGAGGTGTGTGGTGATAGGACTAGAGGCAATAGACACAAGTTGTGTGATGGGAAATCCCATTTAAGTTGGGAAAAGCTTTTTTTGCCATGAATGTGACTCCATTGAGGCAGGAGGTGATGGGGTTTTACTGGCTATTCACCAAGCCCAATTCTGGTGTTTCTTACTTTTTGGGAAACTTCACATAGCTGAAGGATGATGCATTTTCTGGCTTATTTTGAACACTGCTCCCTGAGCCCTGCCCCTCGAGCTGGCCTCCAGCTGCCACCCTGCACACCAACCAGCTGCTTAATGTCACAGTGTTTTATTGACACCCCATCAGTGGAGCCATGTGGGCTTTCCAGACCCACCCCTGGGTCTGCCAGCACCTTTCAGCTGCTCTGCCAACACTCCTGCCTGTTTCAGCTGCTCCCAGGCTCCTGCCTGATTTGGATGTACTTCTGTGCAAACAGACATCTCAGGGCTTGGCATGGAGGAGAGACACGAGCTGAATTGACCCTACTTTTTTAATATGTTCAGAGCTTTTTATACCAAAAGTGGAAGTCTCCTCCTTGCTGGAAGGAGGATGCTGCTCGTGTGTCCTGCTATGTGGTTGTTAAAATGTGCCCAGGAAAGCAATATTGGAGGCATAATGGGAGAGGCTCTCAATGAAGCCTGGAGCATTTCTTTGGAGTCAGTGTATTGCTACTTTGCTTTCAGACTGAAGAAATAACCTGTGGTTAAAACGGCACTGAAGTAAGCAGATGTTTTCTGGACAAGCTTTTAAAGACCTTCAAAGGCAGCTAAGCTCTAGGAAATTAAGTGAACCAGGCTTGCCTGGAAATCAATATCCACAAGCTGAATTTTCACATTTTGGAAATGAGATCAGTTCATTTGGGTGCTTAACCATCCACTCATCCTCAGTTGAGTGCTCCAAAGTATTTGGCATGTATGTTCTTGTCTACCTTCTTTATGTCTGCTTTTATTAATCTCCCTTGCTGCTTCGTAGCTGCTGTGAGGAGATATGCAGCTAGTGTTTTCAAAAAGCAAAATATTTATCATGATGCTTTCTTCCTGGAGTTTTGAAACTTACTTTATTTAAAAATCTCAAAATGCAGTGGTGGCACCAAACAGTCAAACCTAAAAAAATTTATTTGGGATCAGGAAGGGATGTGCCTTTAGAATGAGCTTGTGCTATTGTTTATGATCAGGATCAGCAGAGAAGACTGGGGCGAAAAAATATTTTTTGAAAATTTTCCTCCCTTTCCACTGCACTTGTATTTTTTGCTTTTTCCTTTTGGATACCAGTCCCAGTCTTGCCTTGCTCCTGCAAAGCATGTGTCCTGTCCTCTCACCTGGGCTGTCCTGGGCTCGTGATGGCTACCTGGCCTGGCATCAGTGTAACAGAGCTCCAGCAGAGCAAGGAGCAGTGTCCTGACTTTGGACAGATTTCTTTCCATTCCAGAGGGAAGTTTTTTCCCATTTTCCAATTAATTCACCGGAGCCCTGAAGAGGAGCCCTTTGCTCCTATTGAGAGGGGGAAAAGAATCAATATTCAGTTTAATCAGTAGTAAAAATGCTAAAACTGATCTGAAGTCATCAGTTGAGAAGCTCTCAGTTTTCACATAACCCACATTGCTTCAAGATGCTTTTCTCAGCTTGGTGGACCCACTTGTTCTTCAGACAGATCAGCTAAAATCATTCTGGGTTTCCCCAAAATGCGAAAGCCTTTCCTGTGTTTGATCATAGGCAGTTCAATATCCTTCCCAAAACAAAAGGGCAAGAGGTTATTTGAACCACATAGCACTGGAGGGAGCAGAGCCTGTGGATGTTAAGTGGACCTTGCAAAGCAATTTGGATGAGACATGGTGCTGACTAGCAAAGCTCTGTTAGGCAACCACTCAAGCTTTCTGCTAGGCATTACAGATTCACAACTTTATGAACTTTGCTGGAGTCAGGGTGGCAAAGTGAAATGCATTTCCAGGTGTAACCCAGCAGATTTCAGTTTAATAACTACAGCAGATCTCTGCCTGTGGAACTGAATGTTGGAGCCTGGGGCAGGAGCTGGGTACAGCAAGTGTTCATCCTAGAGGGAATTTCTGTTCTCTTAACGGCTGTCTGGAAAAAAAGATAAATGCTAGTTTTACTTTGCTGTTGCTATAATAGGTGAATAAAGAAGGAAAGTGGAGGAGAACAAGCCAAAAGCAGAATGGAGTAGGATCAGGGAACAGGGAAGTGTTAATAGTTCTCCCTCTCTTTGGGATGGATGGAGTGAGCCTGTTGGCCATAAAGCTCATGGTGTCACAGCCCTCTAGTAATAAACTCCATCTCAGGCAGTAAGACAAATGGATTGGAGAAATGCATTAACACTTCCTTGACCTCAGTGTTTTGGGTAGTTCTGTATTTTCCAATGTTTCACTGATGAGGCTGTAGGAGATGACTTTTGGGTAGGCTAAGGCCAAATCCTCATCTTCCCTAAGTTAATGAGTGATCTGGGATGGGAAGGGTTGGCAGGAAGAGGTGGATCGGAGACAGCTTCTCCTGTTGTTGGTTTTGAAATGATGAGAATGTAGTGGGAGCACTTTGCAGAAATTTCATTCAGGTAACATGGTCTGTGACATGCCTCTAGTTGACCAATATCAGCCTCCTGTGACTGTTGTCTGGAGGGTTTGGTAGCCAGTATGACACTGACTACTCCAGGTGTTGCTTGACCCTGGGCAAGTGTTTGCCAAGGTCTTCACCTTGGATTCACCCTATGACTTCAGTCAACCTCAGACTGCTACATGGCAAACAGGAAGGTTGAACAGGTAGGTGTCACATGGGGCATGGCTGAAAACCCATCAGTGACCCATAAACTTATCTGTGTGGCACTGTGATGGTTGATCATGGTCTTCACATCCCAACAGTGCCATACTTGGGGTGAAATGGGATAATTTCTGTGCAGCATGAAGGTTAGATGGCCTTGGCTGTTATTCAGAGGATTTTGCTGTTCATGGTCTTGTTGTTCATGATAATCCTGGCACTGTGGAAGGCACAGGGACATGTGGGGTCTGCCAGCAGTATTTTATGCTGCTGTGCTTAGAATAAGGAGTAAACTACCAGACACATAATTCATTCCTGACATTATACTGTGAAGCTTTTTGCTGCTGTGTCCCTGTGGATGTAATTAGTCATGGGAGCTCTTTTTTATATGTAATTACACCATTAAGCATACTTTCACTTTAACCACAAAACATGCATGGTTTAACCACAAAAAAGCATGGTTGGGCTCCATAATTACACCATTTAATGACGTTACATAATTGTACATAAAAGTCTATGAAACAAACAGTGTGTGGCTTGGAGTCCCTCTGACTCTTTGATCTTCAGAGTAGTTGCTGGGACTGAAAACTCCACATCCCGCATCTGCATGGAGAAGCTGTTTCCTGCCCAGAAGCACTTCCACTTAGTGTGATAAGCCACTTGTGTTCATAACTAATTGAAGGATTTGGGTTTAAGTCACTGGATTTGATGTTTTCAAGTTTGTGAAGTTTGTAAGTGATTTGGTGACAAATCATAGCCCCGTAGCTCTTGGGGTTGGTGTCCCCAAAGAAGGGAGGACTTTCGGATCATCCTGCTGAAGGACCAGAATTATAAGTAGTGTGGAGGGAGAGACCAGGAGTATAACTGCACTGTGAGAACCTTGGGAGGTTGGTAGACCTGTACATGTGTGCCTGTGATCAGCTGTCCTTGACCCCAGTAACAGGTCTGAAAAGGAGTGGCACATCAGTTTAAAAGGGATGGCAACTTCAAAACATATCTAAAAGATGTTTCTGGCATGGCCTTGGTGCCCTTCTCATTGGATGGTGTTCCCCACCCATGGATGGCACTGTCCCTGATGGTTCTAGCCATGCAGCTGAGGATGGATGTGAGAGGTGTCCCCACGACAGAAGCTGCGTGACACCAGTAAATAGTGGTGGCTGCTGCACACCTAGCAAAGAATGCTTCTCCAGCATTGCTCATCTGCCTCAGGAACATGAAGGGATAAGACTAGGATACAGCCCATCCAGTGTGGCTTTCACCTATAGCTCTTTCCTCCTGGATTAAAATCTCTTTGCATGTATTTGCAGTGTTTTATAGTTTTATGATTGTTTTTACTGCCTGTTTGAAAGAAAAAGAAAGCAAAATTGTGTTTATTGTGTTTCTTCACTTAAAAGAATCAAATGATGAGTCCAATCTTAAAAAGAAATCAAAACCAAACAACACGAGCCTGGGAGCTGCCCAAGTGGCTCACTTCCTCTGGGTTTCTAAATAAGTACATGTCCATGAGACATGTTTTTGTTCCCATTTCTTCTATACACAACATTGCGGAAGCTTTAAGTAAAATCTGTCCCTAAATAGGCATCCTTGGGATGCCAGCTGCCAAAACAGAAATCAGGCAACAAAACTGGGCTCATATCCTGAAAACAATTTATCCTGGTATCTTTCCCTTCCAATTAGTTTTCTTGACACTTTTTTTTTAAGCAATACTGTGCTGGCTCATGTTTCCTACTTACTCTTTGGGAGGCTGAAGCCACTTCAGGTCAGAGTTTCTGGCAGTGCCTGTGTGAGTGCTGTCCTGGCTGGAGGAATGGCACAAGGGTTGGACCTCCATGGGACTGTTAGCCAGGGTTAGTTTTGTGTTTCTTAGTTGCTCATCCTGGTTCTCTCCAAATTGCTCTGAGACCTTTTTGGGAAACAGTGCAACAAAGGATGTATTTGGGCTCATACAATTATATTACATATAGTTCTGTGAAAAAGCAAAGCTGGAAGTAAAATTTTGCAGTAACAGCATCAGCTTGTTGCATTTCCAGTGTGTGTCTGCATGAGCACTAAGAGGACTGTTGAGGAACTTCTAAATTAGTTGACTCCATCTCCTTGTAAAACCACCTGATTCCTTTTTCTAAAATGCATTACTCTGCATTTAGTCATTGTGTAATCATTTGGCCTTCTCCCACAAGAGCAAAATAAATGTCTGCTTACACAGAATGACCTTTTTATTTCAAAAAAACCTTTAGCCACTCCTACTGTTTCAAGGCCTATGTACTTGTCTGCAGCAGAATATCAGTGTCTTCAAAGCATAAGAATGCACTTTTTCAATCTTCAAGAAAACATCCTGTGTAGAAATTCTCAGATTTAAAGCAATGTTTTCTGAAGCCTATTACTTTGTTAATCTTGTAATGAAAAGGATTACACTGCATGCCTCACATCTCAGAAAGAAACACACAGAAACAGACTCTTTATAGGCTGAGGAGACACTGATTCTGAATTTATGGCCAATCTACTATTATTCATTATAATGTTTTCTCCATCTGCATTTTTATTCTTGGTTTGGTAGCCTCTTTGTTCTCCATCTGATTCTCTGAAATTGCCTGCAGAACAGTAGTTTATTAAAGACGGCTGCACGTCTGGCAGCAGCCAGAGACACAAGTTGATCTCTGCCTTCAAGTAAAGCATAGACAAGAAGTTTCTTCTCTTCAGAGGAGAAGATGAAGGACATAGAGGAGGCTGTGCTATTCCAGCTGGTGCCCTCTGAAGTGCTGGTGTGAAAACATTTTTAGTGCAGCTTCCCTTCAGTTGCTGAAGAGTAATAGTCTGGTGGTTCTTTCCTGTTCCCTGGCAGCAATGCCAGGATGGACACATGTAGTTCATGGTTGTGTACTTGGTTGTGCATATGGTGAACTGAGAGTCATGTGAATTCAGTAGTGTCAGAGGTGGTACAAAGCTTGGTACTATGGTGTAAACTACAGCAGCAGTTTAGGAGCTTTTGTCAAAATTCACAATGAATACTTGTTTAGCAGCTTTGGGACACTTCTTGGCATGATTTTCACTGAAAAGGGACCTAATTTTGTGTGCACTGGCAGTATTGACCAGCAAGTTTCCTAATTGGAGCCTGTGAACATTTTGCCTCTGCCCATGCCCTTTTCACTGGCTCCACATCAAGCTCACCATCCAGTTCATGCCCTGGGTCTGCTGCAAAAAATCTTTACTGGAGTCATGACCATTGCACATAGGATTTTCCCAGGATGTGAAGAGCATGAGAATCGTTGCTGTAGTTTTATCAGATCTCATCTCTTTCCAAACTAAATGAAAAACTTACTGCCTTGATCCTGCTGCTGTTCAGGTCTAACTGTACAAAGTTGGGCAAAGAAGGAGGGCTGGGAGCAGTAAACCTCCTGCATACCCTGAAGTTTGGAGGGGAAGAAGGTGACTGCTGTTTTCCAGAGGGAAATTGTTAATAGATATAAATAAATAAATGAAATAATTCCTGTACTATGTCTCTGAATGTACCAAAAGTGCAGAGATGAGCATTGCATATGACAATATATGAAACACCAGCCGTAACTGTTTTGCTCTGTTGGAGAAATATGGTCACAAACCCAGGAGAACAGCACGTTACCTTGGCACTAGTGAAGCTCTGAATGTGTGGCACGAATCTGGGGTGTCTAAACTCTCAGCTTAGTGAAAATTTTGCAGAACTGAGAGCAGTGATAGTAGGTGTTCTTACAAAATCTAGATTTTCTCCTGTAATACTGTATATGCAGGCTCTTCTCTAAAACAACAAAGCCCTCCAGTGGAACCACCAGTTATACAAAATAAAGCAAAAGGAAATTTCAGGCATATCTCAGAGTAAGAAGTATTAGTGATATTTAGAACTTTTCTCTTGCAGTAAGTTGCATTCACATTGGCTTTTCTTGAGAATTGTGTTCCCCTCTCTAGAGTCCTAAATACCATCTGTAGATGAATGTCAGATGTGAGCCAAGGCCATGGCATGTAGTCCATAGATTCAGCATAGACAGTTAGGTGTCTCTGCTATTAAACTGGATACTGATCTAAACATCTTTCCCAATAGATGAAAAAATCTTAAATGTGATATCTTCTTCCATGTCTCTTGCCATTTACAGTGTCTCTTTCCACCCTTTCCTCCTTTCCCTCTCCCCCTTCCCGCTTATAAATGTGTAATTTCCTGAAAAAAAATTTCCCCTACACATTTATTTTCAGACTTGTGTTTGTTTACCAGAATCTGTGTGAAGCCTGGCAGGACAGCAATTCAATATCCACTCATTGATTTCGTAGCTCTCATTAGCTTAAATACTTAGTCAAGGCAGAGGGTAAGGAGATCTTCATTGTTTATTTTAAGGTTTTAAGATGGCCTTTTGTGATCTGTTGTACCTGAATCAATTTCAGAAGGGACCATCTATATTCTCATTCTCTGTAATGTTTACTTTTTGGCATGAGTATCTGGTTGTTTCTGTTTTGTAGTACTTTGAAACGGAAACTAAGTTAGATAATAGGAATGAATGAGCTCACTGATCGTTTGCCAAAAAAAACATGACCCAGAAGATGCATGTAACAAATTAACCCCAAGATTTCCCTGAAAAATGCCCTTTCTTTTACCAGAAATAAAGAACATGGAACAACACAATAATTAAGCTTATTATTTTGTTTTTGAGGGAGTCACTGTGCTTTTTGGAAGGCAATATGATCTAAGGCAGCACTAGTAAACTCTGAATGCTTTTCCCAGAATTGATCTTAAATGCCCTCTATTAAGTGATTTGAATTTCCTGAGCCTCTAGTTGCCAGCTATTACTTCTAAAACTCATCTTTTTGTTACAAAATGCTTTCAGATCCATAGGAAAGTGCTCTAAAAGAGCCCAAATGAGAACTTCTATGTTGGTAGCATGATTTGAGCCATTATCCAGCCTTTTGTCTTTCGTTGGGCAGGGAGCACATTCCTTATACAGTCCATATAGCTAAGCAGGGTGTTGTATCCTGGTTGGTTGTAGTTTACTAGGATCTGGCTTTTCTTACTGCCCAAGGCAAGATTTTAGGGACAAAGAGAGTCAAATAGCAGTGCATTTCTCTAGAGGCAGAGACAGGTCCCATGTAGGAAGGTGCAAGAAGAAGAATTAGATACTCAAAGTGGAGAAAATAATTAGTACTAGAAAGATTTTTATTTTTTTAAAGTTGGTTATTATTTAGATTTCAGACAGAAATGAAGGAAACTTTGAAGGAAGGAAATTAGAGATGATATGAAAATGTTGCTGTCACCACTTTGCATGGTTTTAACATAAACTCTTCTAATTTTCTTAAACTTTGCATTGAAGAAAAAGCATTAGCCCATTGGCTAAAAGAAAGTGGGAGATGCACAAATGAATAATTACACAGTTATAGGAAGTACTAGTTATTATTATACAGTTAAAGCAATTATTACAGATTTGAAAAGTTATCTCCACGTGACAATATTAAAATCATATCTCCCCCAATATGCCCAAAGACCCAGCTGAACTGCTGAGTCTGAGGCAGACAAGCCCTCATGGTTACCCTCCAATTGCCCACCTGTAGCTTTTGGTTGTGCAAATGCAATATTTACCACTGCCTAAATAAATCCTTTTAAAATTAGGCTCTGAGTACAAATCTATGGCCATGTGCTCATACTATGAGGATATTTGATTTTCAGACTGTGAAATGCAAATATCTTTACTGCTATAGCTTCCAGCTCTCAGTCCTTCCCTCCTCTCCCTTTCTCTTCCCATTTCTATCAGGAAATGATAGATTGCTTTGTACTTTCCAGGCTGGGTGGTGCATGGAGTGGTGTGTAGAGAATCTGGGGGGCTATAGAAAGTATCTTAAATATTCTGTGACTTGCACCTTTTAGTGAGCCTGAAGCTTTAACGTGGAACTAATGGTAGGTCAGGAGAAATCTTTAGATTGAGCCTTGCAGTGTAGAAATCTTGTTGGTGTTCAGTCCAAAAAAAAATTGTGTTTTCTGTAAAGAAGTATAAAAGATTTCTCTTGGACCTGAGGCTCAGGTGTCATCATTCAAGATGCCAGATCAGTGTGTTGAGGAGCTTGTATAGCAACTCTGCTCACTGACATCTGTTTGGTGCAAAGTGCAAAGGAAAGGGAAGATGAGCAGATTGCAAAGGTACATTTGCAGAAGGAGTATACTTTTTTCCTTGTATTATGAAAATTACAAAGGTCAGACTGCAAGTGAGAATAATTTATTATAAAAATTCTGCAGTAAACAGCTATCCAGAATACATAAAATTTCACTGGAGGAAGATTTATTGAAGCAGTGTATTTTTTATTGGGAGAGTATAATTGCAAATAAATGCAGTACTCCATAAAATATCAGAAGGGTAGAATGGCATGCTTCCAACTTTTGGTGCTGAAGTCTGATGAACAAATATTTGAACAGATAAGAAGGGGAAATAAGAAGAAAAGATCCATAGCATTTGCATGCCCAGATTATTTTCATCTTGCAGTTGTTTTGTTTCCGTGGGGAATCAGTAGTGTGAGTTGTTTAGAAAATACTGTTGACACAGAAATGTGGGACTTTAAAGAGTAAAAACCAGGTTCTTATCTTGCCAACTCATCTTGTGATGCTGTCAGTCATAAGCAGCTGAGCAGAGCCTTGCTGAGGGTGTCGTTTGCTTTATTTTTGTTTTTCATCCTGGAATCATACTTTATTTATCTTTATTTCCTTCTTCAGCCTCATAGTAAGAGACAGTCCCCATCCCAAAGAGTTTGTGATCTAAATAGACAGGAGATGGAAAAACAAATACTAAGTGACAAATGTGTAATTTCCTGAAATAGGAATAGGATTAAATAGGAAAAGCAAATGAAACCCCGGGTGTCCCAGCCTCCACTCCACCACCCTGTGTCCCAGGAGCTGCCACATATTGTGATTATGCATTTCTTTTTGTAGCACTTGTGGTACTTCATGAAGCACCTGAGCAGATACTGCCCTGGGCTCCTGGACTTCGAGGCTGATTGTCATGTAAATCCTTCCTTCAAGGGAGCTGCTGATGTGAGTGGCAGCTATTGATGTGAGGAAAGGCAAAGTCGAGCCATAAATAATGAGCCAAGTATAATGCAGCAAGAGCAAATGTGTTTATGTATTTTGCATGAGAAAGTCACTGGGTTCAAGTCAAACCAAACAAAAAAAGAATCTCTGGATCAGGAACCGTGACCAGCATTGGTTCCTCCCAAGTTGTTGGGTGGGCTCTGTCTCTAGTGCTCGGGGTCTGAGTTTTGGGAAGAGGGGTGAAGAGTTCTGCTGCCATAGCACTGCCTTCGTGGTGGTTAGGGAGGTCTGCAGAGAGGTTTGGGTGTGAATATCTCAAGCTGGGGAAATTGGATGTTGGTCTTTCACTGGTGGTGTGAGTGGTCTGGTGGCATTCACTGTCCTGCTGCAGAAACCTTGGTTAGTGTCAGAGTCTGAGCAGGGTGGGTTTATGTGGGTAGCGGGGAGAGGGAGGTACCCCCCATGTTAATTCCTCTATCCTTCCTTAAAATAGGGTGGATTATCTCTTCTTCCATGGCATAGACTAGATGCCCAACTTTTGACACCTGTGCTTGGGAACTGAATCCCAACCTCTATGTTAGTGTCATGGGTAAAACAGGTGGTAAGGAACCTCAGGAAGTCTCTCAGCCAACCTCCTAGTCATATGAGGGTTCATTCTGAGATCAGACCAGGTTGCTCAGGTTGATCCAGTTAGGTCTTAATGGTTGGAGACTGCCCAGCCTCTCTGGATGGCCTCTTCCACCTCTTCCATCTGAACGTGTGCTTCATGTATTTCCAATGGTCTGCATTCCCTCATAAGACGTATGTTGAGGCCACTTCTCACATGAATCTCACAGGTTTATATGCACAGATCAGGGGACTTGGTTTTGGTGGTGGCTTCTCTAGGTATGCCCAGTGGCTGAACCTAGGTGACAGAAGTTTTTTCCAGGAAATGTAGATAATTGTGACATTTCAGGTGCCAAAAGAGGTTAGACCATGTTTCGGGGATCTCTGCTACTCAGTCATTGCTCTCCTGTTTGTGTTGCACTTTAAGCACTAAGTGCTATAGTTCAGGGGGTGGTTTTGGGTGAAGTGATTTTTAAATGCAGAGCTTCCCAGTGGATTTGTATTTGCCAGTGCTACAGAGAGCTGCAGCATGGACTGCTTTGAGACAGTTTGCATTTTTTCCTGCCGATGGCAGAAGACTTGCATCTTTTCCAGGTAAAGTGTTCCAGAAAAAGAGTCTTTTTGTTTTTTTTTAAAACAAGATTTCAATGCTTGGTGAGAATCACCTCTAAATGCCTCTTCTCATGCATATTCTGTGTGTGCAGCTTCACTGCAAGGTGTCAATGAGTGCAAAATTTGAGCTCTCCTTTCTTCTTTTAGGGAGTCTCTGTATAGGAATAAAAAAAAAAAGAAAGTAAATAATGAATTTTTGTTCACAAAGAACTCATCAGGAAATTTAAAATTGAGAGTCTGGGCAAATAAATACTGTTTGGATTCTCTCTGTTCACTGCTTGACTTCTGAGCTTTTAGGCTTGGGTTTTCAGAACTTCTTCCACATTCAAAAAAAAAAGGAAAAAATTGAGTAACTGAGAGTTTCTGCTTTCTTCTTTCCTGAACCAACAGCACGGCAGGATGATGTAGAGAAAAATTCCCTCTCCTGAGCCTTAACCTAAGCTCCAGTCCTTCTGTTTCATAATGATGAGGCATTTCTCATACCCTGATTTGCAGCTGCTGCCCAGAGTATGAGCAGTTGTAAACTGTCCACTTGCATCTATCTGTTCTTTCTGTCTCTCCCAACAAGATATTATAATTTAAGAATGATATGGGAGTCTACGTGTGTTATGCTTGAGATTGACTTGCTCCTGTGGTGACATTCAGATCTTGTCACCTAGAGAAAGCGCTGTAGCTGCAGAGATTTATTGCTGTGCCAGATCTTGTCTGGATGTAGAGTAATCTACAGCAGTCCCAGCTTTACCTTCTTCAGGGACAGAGAGAGCAAAGGAGAGATGCTGTCTGGGCTGAGATTGTTCAAGGAACCACTTTCAACCTCCACATTGAGAAGTGTGTAGGAGATGAGTCTGGAGCAGCCAAAAAGCCCCACACAACAAAGCAGTGAAGGTATCAGAACAGAGGGGGGAGCGACTGCTGGAGGTTTTTGTGCTACATGGGGGACCAGGTTCATCTCTGATGAAGATCTCTTCCCACCTACCTCTCCGTTAGCTCCCAGGTGGGCCCATCTACAAGGGCAGAGCTTAGTGCGTCTCATTAGTTCTGTATTCTTTTGAAATTGCTTAATTTTTCTTCCATGTATGTATAGAATCTGTATCAATATAATCTGATACTGGAAAACATAAGACAGTGTTAGCTGTTGGAATGTACTGTCACACCAGATTGTCTTTCCTTTCTTGCTCTGTGTGTTTTGTTCCACTCGCCTTGCAATGGACAGTGCCTGGGCTCTGGGAGTGAGGCTGTTTCTGGCTGAGGCAGCTGAGACCTGACCAGGACCTGGGATTACCTTCTTCCACATTCACCAGCTTGGGCTGTTCTTTGATGTGTTTGGAAGTGTTGGATCTGCCCCCAGTAGCTGGGACCTGGAAAAATGTTTGATTTCAGACATAACTTCCCTATTAAGTCTGCATCTGGCTAATAGAGTGCAGGGGAGTGGTCCTTGGTTCAGCTACTGACACATTTTGAGCCTGATTGCTTCTAGTATTTTTGAGGACAGGCTTGTGCTTTCCAGAAGGAGCAGTCAGAAGCGGGGCCAGATTTCAAGGGCCCAGCTACCAGATACTCATCATCAGAGCCATTGCAAGCTTGCAGGCCATGCTGTAGTCACAGTGGTGGGGTCAGGGCAGGTTTGGATGCTCCTGAAATATCTTTATAGTGACCAGCTTGGCCCCTCTTGTGCTGTAGGTGAGATAGGCCAGGTCTGATCACTAAGTTCAAAAATTTTCCTGTAGCCTCGCTCCTCACACAACCTGTATTTACCCAGCTACTGTGCTGCAGAGATGCCTCTTTTAGCAATAATCACCTAAAAGCAAGGTTCAGCTCCCTTTTGGCTTACCTGGATGCATAGAGTATGAATAGCTGTCTTGTGTGGAGTCCATGGAAAACTTCTAGTTTGACCTCCACATCATTTGTTGGATGCAGCTCTGGAGTTCGCCTGTGTGTTTTCACTGTGTGTCTTAGTGGTGTGTGAGGGTTTTGTTTGGGACTGTGCTTTTGGCTCTGTCTGAACTTCCTTCCTCAGGAGGAGGATTCAAGAAACCAGCCCACGCATGGGCCTTTATAAGAGAGTTATTGCAATTTTTATTTCGGGACTGAGATCTCACAGTGATGGGAAATGATGCCTTTAAAGGGAGAGACTGATGGGAATAAAAACACCTTTAAAACCACAGACAGCAGTTTGCCATGGCAGGCAGATGAGAGAGCCCCGAATGGAGAGACCATCAGCCCTGAGATCACAGAATCACAAAATTGATTGAGTTGGAAAAGACCTGTGGGATCATTGAGTCCAACCTGTGACCCAACACCACCATGTCAACCAGACCAGGGCACTGAGTGCCACGTCCAGTCTTTCCTTAAACACCTCCAGGGACGGTGACTCCACCACCTCCCTGGACAGCCCATTCCAATGCCCAGTCACCCTGTCTGTGAAGAACTTCTTCCTAATGTCCAACCTAAACCTCCCCTGGCACAGCTGAAGGCTGTGTCCTATTGTCTTGTCACTTGTTGCCTGGCTACACCCTCCTATCAGGATAGAGAGTGATAAGGCCACCCAGAGCCTCCTCCTCCCCAGACTAAGCAACCTCAGCTCTCTTAGCTGCTCCTCAAAGGACTTGTGCTCCAGTTGTAGCTTCCAAGAAGGAAGCAGAGCCCTGGTCTGCCCTAGCCACAAGTTTTTGTGATAAATGGCTGGCAATGGCCTCAGAGACCTGTACTTTTAATAGCAAATCTCGTCTGCTTTGCATGGATGTAGCAAGCCCAGGGATGTCTGGAATTGCTGCAGCTTGGCTGTGTGATAATAAGGAGCAGCTCTGTGCTTGGGAGACCTGTGCTCTGGCATTTCTCTGTTTTGAGCTTTCTGTCCCCCTTGAAATGTCACTTCTGCAGAGGTGGGTGTCACTGAAGTGGCATTTTCTGCAAAGAGCAGGAGGCTGGTGTCTAAGAAGTGCAGTCATATCAAACCTATGTGGACACGTGCAATAAAGCAGGCACTCATTTTGTGTGCCATGAGGCACTGATGGGACTTGATGAGCTGTTCTTACAGCAGCCACCACTGTGGGGTCAAGGAGCAGAGCCCATGCCCGTGTTCCAGCTTGGTTCCCAATGGGAAATCTGTTTTCTTGGGAGTATGCAAGGAGAAGAATTTAGCACGATGCATTCTGCAGAGTTTGGTTTCTCATCAGCCTTAGTGTAGAATCCTGGGTAGAAAGTGATGTGAGAAGGCCACTTGGAATACGCTGGACCATGTGAGGGGGGGAAGTATCATTCAGAGAGGGAGAAGTGGGCATTTATCACTGTGTCAAACAAAATCATGCAGCTCCAGGAGAGAAGCTGTTCAGCAACGTGTAGGGAAATCAGACTTCCTTATCGAGCAGAAGCATTTATTTGTAAGTCCAGTGACTTTATTTGGTTTATATGAAGAATAATTTTGTCCCCGTGTCACAGGTCCTTTAGGATGCCTCATTTTTAGTTGAATTTTTGTTGGAAATGAAAGCCAACATGAATTTTTCTCAGAGAAGTTTGTTAAAAGTCTAGCATGTTTTCTTTATATATAGTAAAAATGTTGAGAAGATAAAATGTTATCAGGAAGTACCCATTTTTATATATAAAGATTTGTGGAAGGAACTCTTGAACCTGCTTGAATGCTGTTCTGCAATAACCTATCCATTTACTTCAGAAGCTTCACTCATTAATTTCATAGTTACACTCATTTCCCTTCTTGTAGAGCCTTATATTTAATTATTTTTAATAACAGGAATATGAATCATATTATTCAATATCTTACTATTGCTCTTAATCTTTCCAGGGATGTCGGAAATAGAGAAATCTGTGCTTGGCATTTTGATGTATGTGATGAAAACATAGTAGACAGATACTTTTCTTCAAGAATGTCAATGCTCACATAGCTTTGTATGTATTGCTTGCAAATTTAGCTCAAATTAAGGTAATGCCTGGAGAGCCACATGAAATTAAAGGCCATTGCTGTAAGTAAATGTGAAAGAATCTGTGTCCCAAAGAGCTTTCAGTGCCAGGCCAAGGGTAAACTGCCAACAACTTGTAACCCAATGGGATTTGGAGCCAGGACTCTTGAATTCAGTCTTCCAATCACAAGACCATCTTCCACTTCCAAACCTGGTGATTTAAAACTTCAGCCCAGTTTTTCCTAAGTATTGAGCATCCACTGCTTCACAGTAAGTACTGAGCGTCCACCAGTAAGAAGAGACACTCATTTTTTAAAAGGGAGAAAAACAATACACTCTCAATATAACTTTCCTGGTGATACTGTGTCATTTCCATCAGATTTTCTCAGCTAGAAGTCAGTGATGTTTTGTTACTACAGCTCTCTATTGTAATTATATCTTCTTAGAACATGCCTTTTTTTTTACAGGCTGATCTCGTGACTTTGGGCTACATCCTGCAGACAGTCTCAGACAGTGCCCTCCTCCAAGTCACATCACATGATGACTTGTGAATGAAAGATAATTCAGATCAAGAAAAACCAGGAAAGTTCAATGCAAAAAAATAGTAGTGCAGCTCTTATCCAATTCTTTTCATTCCATAAACTCCAAGGATATGTGGAACTTCATTTATGTATATTCCTCAGATGGGGAAGCACCCAGAAGGTCCAGAATCACTCAGCAAAACAAGTGTGAATCACAACTAGACTGCGGATCTTAAATGTCCTGGCCAATCTCTTACTGTGACTTTTTCCAAAATAATTGTTATCTAACAGAAGTTTACATGGTTATTTTTGGTGGGATTTTTTTCCTGAGTAAACACTGTAGATGTTGATAATTTAGTTTTCATAGTGAGTTTAGCAAAGAGATGTGTTGAAAGATGGGACTTTTTTAAACCAGGGCAACTGGACAAATATCTGTCATCAAGAGGATGTCACTGGTGGAGTGTCAGAAGTAGGGAGAATGTTTTACACATTGGGACAGAGTGAAGTATCAGAGACCCATGGCATACTTCAGCTGGAACACATGTCCCAAATATATCAAACAGTTCTGCCAAGCTGATAAGGCCTGAAAGTTGTCCAGGAAAGCTGTTTCATACCACGGATATTGCATAAGAACGCATTGACTTTTCATTTATTTACAGGAGGATGTGTGTAATATGAACTCTTTTCTCTGGTCCATGGTTGTTTAAAGGGAGTAGGAGAAAGAGGATGTAAAACATCCTTTTTTTTTCCTTCTGTACTCATTAGTCTGCAGAAGAGAAGGCATTGCCCCATATGTCCCTTTTATCTGGTTTGCCTGGTATTTCTGGAGGCTTGGCTGCATGAAGCCCTGAGTGCTTTGCTAGTTTTGACACAACACAGTCTGTTTAAGATAACGAGTTAAGGAAGCTGAATGTTCATGCTTGCACTAGTTTGGTGTGTAGGATTGTAAAAAATAAAAAGGGTCATCAGCTGCCAGGTTAACACTGGATTCTTTTGCTTCTCTTCCTTTGTGCATATCTCGTAGCATGTGAGGGTTCTGAGTTGTGCCATTATCTTCCTTCCTGTTTTTATCTTCCCTCCACCAACTTTTCAGTATTGCACGCTTTGAAATAGTCGTTCTTGCATCATCTAAAGAAAGAGGAAAAAAAAAAAGTGATCTTTATTGTCCTTAAGGCATTTTGGATCTCCCAGAAGAGACAGATCATTGCCCGGGGTCACAACATGCCTGATGGAGACAAGAAGGAAATGAAATTATACATATATACATAATAGATAAACTCTCATTTACATGCTCAGCAGGTAAATCATGGGAGTTGTGGCCCTGGAAGGTCTGACATACCCACTCAGGTCATTGGAAAAATAGTGTTAGTAACGTAGTAAACATGGTCTAAAGTTTGCAGAGGGACTTTAGAATTTCTTTCCAAATTTTTCAGGATAATACAAGCTAAGACAAATTAATTTCAAAAGCAGAGTGATGCAGAATCCTCTATGGAAACTGGTGTTATGGCAGGGTTAAAGGGAGCTCTGTGAGTATAGTTTGCTTTGCTGTTAGTTTGAATATGGATTTTGAGTAAAATGATCAAATTTGGGTTTATGTTTGGCAGCATCTTACCAGAAATAAAATTGTTCAACAGCTGAAACAACTTGACACAGACAGATCAGGGAGTCTTTCCTGTGTAATCAAACCATGTGTTATGAGGAATTTGACCCGGGAGAGCTTATTTTACATCTTTCTTTGGTGGGCTCTTGAGGTTGCCTTCCCTGAGCTGGGAGTTGTGCGGAAGTGTCACAGGGAATGATAGCTTGCTTCAAAATTAATTACAATGAGATAAGGGTTGTGAAATAGAGCTGTTCCTTTTGGACATGTCAGCATCTCCCTCGTGCTTGTTCAATGATTATGTTGCTTTTTGTGAATGCTGGTGGCATCCCCAGTTGTTTAAGCCGTTTTATCATTCATACCATCTACACAGGGTGTAGAGAAATCTCAGTCTGCTTGGTGACATTGAGATTTGGAGTTTCTGTGCCATATTGTGAATGTTTTCTCTGTTTGCGCTTTTGCTGGAAATGTTTGAGGCCTGATACATTCTGAATATGTCTTGTGAATTTCTCTGAACAAGGACTGTGAAGACCTCACCATGTGATAAATCCAGGCAAGATCTCACAAATCAAAAGAAGGTCATCTGATAGGTCTCACTGACTTAATCTTTCTGAAGAAGTGTATTGGAAGAGTTGTTTGACTGAAGTGACTCCTCGATTGCTCCCACATAGGCAGCTGGTTTGGAAGTAGTTACTAAAAGTAATGGGGTTGTGGGAAGAACAATACTTTGATCTGTCAGGTTTGGAAGTTACATAATTTTAATGGTTTGAAGAGTCTCTCACCTATTAACAGTTATTGAATAGCTTAAAGAAAAAATGTGGTGAGAAAGTTAGAGGGCTAGAAAGGTGAAGTTAGTGTCTATTACTATTTTTATTGTGCAGCCCCATGACCTCAGGCATGAACCTATCTTCCCTCCTCATGGAACTCACTGTCCCTACAATATTTGAGATTTAATATGTGGTGTCTGGTCTGTCTCTGCCTCTGTTTTTCCATCAGTTAAATAGAATGATAGATGCCTTCTTTTGCAAAACACTTTGACATATAAGGAGAAAAAAAAAAAAGAGAAAATCAAAGTACTATTAATTATGGTTATTTTATTTAGTATTTTATTGATTTAATGCATCTTACAGTTAGTGTCAAAGATTCTCAGGAAGGTTTCCTAGAAATTCAGTATCTCCAAGAGGAAGAAAATTCACAGAGAACAAAGAAGTCAGAAAAATAAAAAGGCCTCAGAGATTGGATCTTATTAAAGGAGATGATGGAAAAGAGCCTTAGACATCTTTCAAAATGTAAATCATACTTAGAGGACACATCTGAAGCTAATGCAATTAGGCATAATGTGAGATTAATATACTTATTTCAAATTATCCTATAATCAACCCTTTAACAAAAGCACTCAGTCCAAAACCGGAAAAATGATAAAGATGAATGATGAGAAGGAGAAAGTAATTCAACTGAGTGAAGAGTAGTAATAGTCTTGTTGTAGTTTAACCTGGCTGGCAACTAATCCCCATGCAGCTCACTCCCCCCAACAGCATGGGGGAGAAAATGGGAAGAGTGAAAGTGAAAAGACTCGTGGGTTGAGATAGAGCCAGTCCAATGGGTAAAGCAAAAGCTGCACATGTGAACAAAGCCAAACAGGAATTCATTCACCACTTCCTAGTGGAGAACCAGCACATTCTCCACTCCTTATTCCATACCATTTACATCATGCTCAGGTGCCACCCTATCCAATACAATCTCTTTTACCAACACCCCCTTCTCATCCTGTGATATAATACAAAGGTATAATTTCCTTAGGCTATGGACCACCCCCATAAAATGTCCATACAATGCCCATAAAAAATTCGTAAATGTCCATTTGTCGCTTTGGGCTCCATGTGTCGTGGCGGTCACTCAGGGCAGGAAAGGTGTGTTGTGTGGAGTGACTGGGCACCAAAGCCATCTCAGGTCAGGTCGCTGCTGCACTTGCACTGCTTTTTGTAAGGCTTCTCCCTTGGTTTGAGTGGTTCCTCATATTGTAATCCCTATAACATGCAACTTAGATCATGGATTACAACAGCTTAAAGATATTTCCATTACAGTCTTGAACCCTAGTGCCTTTTGGCTGGGTTATAGGATTAACATGGCAATGAACTCCTTCCTTTGCTCTTGCTCTGGCTTGCACTTATCCACGGATGGCAGTGCCAGAAGGTGTATCTGCTCCACATGGAGCCCTACTTATGAGCTACAGTCTTTCCCAGGGCTGTACTGCTGTGGCGTGGAGTTATCCACAGCCACAGTCACCTTGAGAAGCACCTTTTCCAGCATGGCCATGGGCCACAACCATGGCACTGCCATAACCATGGCTACAGATCCTTTGAGATGTTGCTGCTCTGGTGTGCACATATTCATGGTCACAGACTCTTGGGGTGTCCTGCTCCCATGTGGACTCTTCCACAGGTTACTTTTGACTCGAGTCCACACTGGAGTTCCAGCCTGTCCAGTAGAGCAGCACAGACACAGCAGAGATGCCCTGGCCATCTGCCAGCCCAGGCACATCACTGCTGCTGTTATCAGAATGTTCCCAGGCACAACAGTAAGATGATAAGCCACACAGCAGGACAGCACACAGTGAAAGCAAAAAGAAGTCACTAATGAGCACTAGACTGTAATAATAATTGTCAAGCACAGGAGCCTTCCAATTAATAGCTAAACAGCAATAACAGTTATAAATTCAATCTAACACGTTTCAATCAAATCTGTTGTTATCTTGAACCCTTTGAGCCCCATGTTGGGCATGAAAAAGGACTTTCCTGGTTTAACTCCACTGAAAACCCACCTCCACACAGCCACACAGCTTCCCCAGTGGAATGGGGGAGAGAATCAGAACAGAAAAAGTGAGAAAACTCTAGAGCTGAGAGTCAAATGGGTGAAGAGTGATTCTATTTGATGACAGCCTTTACTTTTATCCTTTTGTGATTCAGATGTAATTGAGTTTCAGTTATTAAAGTAAACATAGTTTTGACAAATCTGGACAGTTACAACTCCTCTGTGAAGTAAGATGCATTAAATTTTTCATTCTAATCACATGAAGGAGATGTGAATACGACTGAATTTTTCAAACGCTGGCTCTGCTGCTATAGATGCATATATCAATATATGTGTGTACACACAGATGTTATAAATAATAAATCTGAAAAATGCCTTTCTGCTCATGTGGCCAAAAAACAGCCTCAATTTCTGACATTTCAAGTTACATTAAAAGAAGACTAGCTTCTGAAATTAGACTTCCATGAAATGTGACACAAGAAATCCTTTTTGCTAGGAGTACTGCTCTCACTATCTTTAAAAAAAGTGGGGTTTTTGAAAGTCAATATCCTGATCCTGTTCAAATACCTCTCTATTCTGCTGATTTGATGAGCCATTATTTTAGTGATCTGCTGAAATCATGTTATTATACTGATGACTTTAAACTTTTCTGGACTTTCAGGTGATTGTTTGCACTGATTTTGTATGCTGGATGGGAGAACAACAGAATAAATTTTATTCTAAATGTGTCTGCTTCTACCACCTTTTTTTTTTTTTAATTTTAAGGTTGTTTAATACTAGAGGTGAAGATGGAGTACATAAATTGGATTGCAGGTGGACCAAATACTTAAACACATTGTTTTCCCTTTGCTTTTGGTGTATGGCTTTAAATTCTTCTAAATTACTGGTGTTCTTGGAGGTCTTGTTGTAGGACATGAATTTACATTTAGTATTATGTGACTAGAGAAGTCATCACTGGATCACAGTTGTTCACTGAATTTGTTTCAGAATGGAAACATCCACAGGGCAAAGTTACCACCTCCTGGAGGACAAGTTAGGAGGTCTCTACAAAGGGACAAAGGGTTGAGAAGGCAGAGAAATGTGATTTTTACAGCTGCCAAAAGAGGTCTGAGACTCACAGCAGAAAGGTGTTGCTTCCTCTCACCAGTGCTGTGATGGGCTTGTAGACTTTGTCTGAGCACTCGATCTGGTCCTGAGCTTTTCCAATCTTAAGGCAGGAATAAGTAACAGTAAGGATGGGAGGATGATATTTCCTATGCCTTTGTTCCCTGTTTGAAGGGTCTGGTATACAAGACCTGTGTGGGTCCATAGAAAATTATTCCAATAAGGAATTAACAAATGTGCTTTAAAAGTTAATTGAGCTCCTTTTTCATCTAGCCAAAGACTAGACCTGGAAGGCTTGCTGAGCATTTTGCAGAGGTGTGCGAGGAATAACAGAGGATTCTTTGGTCTATCAGATATATCTCCCAGAAAATTTCCTCAAGATACACTGTGTGCCCTCTCACATATGGATTTGGCTTTCGGATATCATGGGCATCTTAAAATCAGAGCAGACACAGCCTGCAGAGAACACCTGTAGTTCCTTATTCTGCTCATATTAGATGTTATTTCTAATTCTGGTTAATTATTTAATCTGTCTATTTGAATCAAGGCAAATGGGTTTAGGAAGCTGTGCTAGCTGCTGTAATTTTTCAGAGATGTAAAAGGAAGCAGTAGTTTCCACCTGCCAACCTGAACAAACCAATGTGATTCTCCTAATCTTTTCACATTTACTGAGAACTAATTATATCACTCAGTATAAATTAATATTACATCATCATGTTTATCTCTCTGTATTTGAGACCAATGGGTCTTTACAGAAAGGAGAGAATAATGTAATTAAGGATAAACTAGAAGAATGATGTGTAAGCTTGTTCACAGTCCCTTCAGAACACAGGACTGGGACTGTCAGGCAGTTTGGCTGAGAGATTATTTTGCTCATTGAATGAGTGATGTCCTGAATCAGGTTTTCATCTGTCTCTCCACGATGTGTTCACTTTTCTGATGTTAGGAAGAAATTGTTTGCTGTGAGGGTGTTGAGGCATTGGAGCAGGTTGCCCAGAGAAGCTGTGGATGCCTCATTCATGGAAATATTCAAGGCCAGTTTGGAAGGGGCCTTGAGCAACCTGGTCTATGGGAAATGTCCCTGCCCATAGCAGCAGGTGAGAACACGATGATCTTTAAGGTCCCTTCCAATCCAAACCATTCTATGATTCTGTGGTATGCTTCTAAAGAAGGGTGGGGAGTGAGACTGTGTTTCTGTGTTTCAAGGAGATTCTCCAAGGGGTGAAATGCAAATGTCTGAAAAGAAAGAATAGTGTTCACTCATAAATACAGCAAAGAGAATCAGCCTCATCTAAATGCTGCACGGTGTCCTCTGTGCCGCCAGTGGTTCAAGAGGTGCCTATTTCATATGTATTTCTTTACTGTTGCTGTTTTCTGTTATGTGCTGTGTTATTTATGCTGCAACAGCACCTAGAAAAGATGGCTCCTTGTCCTGAGTAAGTGCATTAAAGCAGATGTGATTTATCCTGCAAGTGCAATGAGGCAGGACCACACGCTGACAACAGGTGCTGTCACCTGCATGAGCAGCACTTGTGCCATTTCTTGCACCCTAAGCATACACCAGTGGTCTCTGCTTAGATGGCTTCACAGCTCAAGACAGACCAGAAAGCATGTAAAATTATCTCACTTTCTATTACATGTGTCCTCTTCCATTTATAGAGTTTTCTTGGAATTAAAGATTGTTTTTCTAGTTGTGAACATCAATTATCCCACCAGCTTCAGTTAGCTTTGATTTAGACCTATGAGACTGTTCTTATAACTAATCAAAGCTTTTAATAACATTAGCTATAGTGACGCCCTTGTAACTCTGCTAAAAATTACCTAACACCTGTCAAGCGATTTGTTTCATTAACTTGAACAGTGACAGGACTTATCCAGTCGGTAGCCAGTCATTCTCTAAAGAATCATTTTATATTGGATGCCTACCCATTTTTCAAATGCTTAGTGTTTGCATGTTTTTCTCTGTCATTTGTGAGTGACTTCACGTTCTGCTCTACAGAAAAAACAAATTGGAAGGTCCTTATCTTACAGTGGGTGCAATTAAAATGAGAGGGCCAGACATAATGAGAGTTGGCAACAGGCTGTAGAGGGTTTTTTAGAGAGACAGCAGAAGAAGAGATGGATATTCATTCTTGAGAGGGCATTTTTTAACAAATGGTAGAATTTGTGTTATCCAAAGTCTGGATTAGGAGCATCTAATTGCAGCAAGTGATGGGATCAAGTGAGCCAAGTGAATATTAACATATATATTAACAAGATACATGAACTGAGTGAACATCTTCAAATTCAACTGGTGTTTTGAGCCTGACTTCTCTGCAGTCTTTACCACTCCTAAAGGGAAGATGATTTTGTCTGTGCCCATCTAGTCTGTACATCCAAGGAGGTGCATTATCTGGGGCTTTTCTGGAAGGCTGCTACCTCCTGATTTAGAGAAGTAAACATCTCCCCAAACCAGTAATTGCATCACATTAATTCCAAGCCTTAATTGAGCAAAAATCACATCTGGACTTTAGAGACTGTGTGACCCAAAGTTTCTCAAATCTGAGTAAAGTTAGTGTGGATGAAGGCTTTTTTTTGTTTGCTTGGGATGTTCTCTCCTAACGAAGTTTTGCAGGAAAAACAAAGACATTAATTTCTGTCCTGAATGCCTGAAATTTTAGCCCTGGTTACACAGGTTTGGCACAAGCAGTAATTGAGTGTCTTCATGGGCATTGTCCAAGATGCAGCATGGAATAAACTGCACTGCAATGTATATTTTAATACCTTTACTTTTCAGTTGGGTATTGAAAACAATATGTCAAGTTGAAAGGTAATAAAAACCTTTGTGTAAACATGCCCTAGAGGTAGGTTGATAGAACTGTGAGGGTTTTTTTTATTCCTGGTGCCTTGTGAGAAAACTCTTTGTTGTGGAGGTGATGTGCTGCTGGATTTTATAACAAGGTTCCAACAGAACTTCTAACAAAGAAATAATTGTGGACTGGAGGTTTTTTCTTTTTAGTTTGTTTCAATTCAGCTCAAATTCTATCTTTTAACTGCACACTTTCTTGTAAGAGTTTTATATGAAGATCCTTGACCAATTCATATTAGCTTTTATGAATCCATCTTTGCTAGTGCCCAGCATCTTTTGTACTGCTGTCAGAGTATTCAACGTTCGTGACAAAATTCCAGCTTTCTCCCATGGACTCAGAATTTTATCACACTCTTCATATAGGATTATGGATTGGATATCAGCACTGTGGTTTTGCTCATTTTGTACCAGTATAATTGCAGAGAAATTAATGGCTGTACATGCAATATCAGATTTTGCCTGCTTTTTCCTCTAATTTGGTAGTGTTTCTAATTACATAGTGCCTAGCTTGGGTAGTGGGCACACCCTGAACTAAGGTTGTGGTCAGTAGGGACAGAAGAGTAGAGGGATCTCATCAGCATTGCCTGCACTGCTGTGGCAGATGGTCTCCCATCAACCAGGGGGATGTTGAGCTCCACAAGTGAAAAGGGAAAGAAAAATAAACGGGTCTTGAGCTGTGGTCATTTTGCACTTACATGTTGATTATAAGGAAGTTCAGCATAAAAGAAATTCAGATGCTAAATCTAACACTGTAGAGAAATCAAGTCTTGGAGTTATAAAAAAAAAAAGTCATTCAGTCTTCCCAGAATCAGAAAAATCTCTAAAAATAACAAGATTATATATAAAAATTTCAGTTGAGTTCTTGGTTTCAAGCCTTTAGGGTGCACTTGAACCACACAGTCAAACTGTTCCCTGTAACCCTGAGGGCTAACAGATACCAAAATAAAACAGAATCAGAATGAGAGCTGACCCACAGCATTACTCATGTCTTTACAAAATCAGACTTTACAAAAAAAGCCCACAAGTACCCAGAGACTTGAGGACAAACTTAAGAGTCTTGGCAATATTGATACTGTGAGTACAGGAGAAGCAGAAAGTGAAGCTGTCTAGACATCGATGGTGAACTTAGATTGTCTGAACTGAAATGTGCAAAAAGAAATCCAAAGGCATTACTAATGTTAAAAAATGAGTCTCTTGCAAATTCTTCCTTTTTTTTTTTCCCTTAAATATATAGTTTAAGTTGCTGTTTGGAACTTAGAAAAGAAAATTTATTTTATATTTGAAGGTATATTCTTTCCAACTTGACAGTGCCCTTTTCAATAATTCAATGAGATTGGTGAGAAGAAAAAAGGAGCTGTAGTGAGTCAACTTTGCAGCTCAGCAGTGAGTGAGTGGCACTGCAGCCTCAATGCAGGTAATAAAAGGGAGAAATAAAAAGCAGGGAAGAGAGCCTGAAAATGAATAAACTGGCTGAAAATTTCTTTAGTGACAGACTTATGGAGCAAAGGGAGACATATTATCTCTCCCTCTCGTTTTGCATGATGAAATTATGCCTTGAAAGGAGCTGGAAAAAATTTCATCATGTAGAGAGTTGTATTTGCCTCTTGGATTTACTTTAATTTTTCTTTGGCAAATTTTCCTGTGGGAAAAATAGGCACCAAACTTCATTTGACTCATGTTCTACTTGGGTTTCTTTTCTGTTCTAAAAGTGTCCTTTCTACTTTTTTCTTCAGAAAATAAGGGAAGGGCAAAGCACCACATGACCTCAGTTGTTGGTATGAAATATGACAGGATAATTAAGGGTGCTAAAACAAGAAACACCCCCTTTTTCTCCTTCCAGGCACCAGAAAAAGCTCACATCTTCATGCAAACCTTATGTTTTAGGATTATCTCTGATTGGGATGTACTGGACCGTGAGGTTTTAACCACAGATTATCACAATTCACTAAACTGCTGAAAGAGGAGGCTTTCACCAACAAATCCGTGTCTCCTGGGCCCATCTCTAATCACACACTCAAAGAGCATGGAAAAAATAAGAAGCCTCTTCTCTCTTCTTGCCCAGCATGGATCCATGTGGGAACTTGAACTTGGCTCTCCATCAGCTGGTTTTGTGTTGTGTTCCCACTCCAAAGCATGTTTATGGGGCTGTCAGATACTGTCTGATCCCATCAGTTCTGCCAGTGTGGAAGTATTTTTGGTTGATGCTGGAGCTTCCCACTCTAAATATTTAATCGCTCTCCTGCTGACGTTACACATCAGAGCTGGGGGCTGCAGCTGCCTTCCCTGATCTCAAGGTGACATAAATGGGGAAGCTGCTTTTATGTGACAGAGAGGGTGTTTCTCTGGCTTACTCTGTGGTGGAGGACATGCTTTCCACTGAGCACATTAGCATTGCTTGCACACAAACAGAGCCTGGAAAGACTTGAAATGATAGACTCAGCCAAGGCGATGATTCGCCACGGAGGTGAATCCACCTGCCAGTTAGGGATGCCATCAGTGCTTTGGTTTCAGGAAGACCCTTGCATGCTTTGCACCCACTGGTGACTCCAGGATGTGGAAATACGGGCAGGAGACACATGGGAACTAAAGTCATCTGGATTAATGATGGAAGGAGAAATTTGGAGTCATGTCTCCAAATGAATTCAGATATTCACTTCTCAGTGAGGTCAGTGATTTGTTAGAAAGGGTGGCTTTAGAAAGCTCACTGACATTATCAGAGATTTAAAATGAACTTGGCTTTTTCTGAGAATAATTGCAGGTGCTTTCTGTAAAGCAGGATGTAGAAGCAGTGTCAAGAGTGGACAAGTGTGCTCATGGGGGTGAAGGGCTATAGCTATAGCACCCTATTTTCCCTGATGTAATGTAAGGCATTATCATTGGCAGGGATTAGAACAACCCAAGAGATTTCAGAGGATAGAAAGACCCATCTTGAAGGAATAAGCCAATATTTAAGTCATGAGGGTTAGCACAAAGCTTTCCCGGGAATGGGAGTACTCTGTTACAGCCCAATGGCATTGCTCTTCTCTAGCAGACATGAATCAGTGTCACAGGCAGTGCACAGCACTTGCTGGACTAGATCTACCTTTTTGGTGGATATCTTGTATATTTGGCATCAAAAAATCTGTTGAGAAGGCAGAGAGGGGGAAGAGGAAGATCATCAGCTGGTATAAAGCAGAACAAGTCCATTAGCACCAGTGACACGCAGGTGGCAACAGCTGAGGCACTTGCTCATATGGCTCTTCCCTGCAGAGCTGCAGCAGGTTGCTTGTCTGAGAGCTGGTGGGACATGGAAACAGCTGTCCTGTGGTGTGTATGAGACCATGTCTTGTCTGTGAGCAATGGGCCATTGCATGGCTGAGCCCACAATATTCCCAGTGCACCCTTGCACCAAGGAAACCCCTGACTCGCTGATCCTGAGAGATCAGGAGAGTGAATCAGGAACCTCTCCATATTTTCTCTCTTTCATATGCTTTTCATGCAAACATTTTTAAAGCTGGGAGGCATTTTGTTAGAACTGGGCTTTGGTCTGGCCCAGCATGATGAGTCTTCTTTTCTTCCACGCAGGGAGGTGGTTCAGGGGGTCTGTAATTCCTGCAGTAGTCAGACAAAAGAGAAAAAACACTGAACCCACTTTGTCTCTCTTGTTTTGCTTAGTTTAACTTCCTTGACTGTGTGTTAGCAGTACGGTGCTCTCCTTGCAGGGTGAGTGCATGTTGAGATCTCCACCAGGGCAAGAGGGCAAACCCTTTGCTTAGCAACTCATTGCCTGTAACATTTAGAGATAAATGTGAAAAAAAGAAGGGCTAGAAATCTGCAGAGTATTAGTTTCTTGATGATTGTGTTTGTGTTTGTGCAGTTAAATGATTAGAAACTCAGGCTGACATTTTTGTGGCTGACAAGCAACGATGTCCCATGGGGCTGGTTCCGAGCCTGGCTGTGGCGTCAGGAGCCCTGCACTGGGCACGCAGGGCTGGGCTGGCAGCCACCAGCATATTTGATGTGATGCCATTGAGAATTAGACAGTAGGATAGTTTAAATGTGGGGGTGTTTATTATTGCTCCCTCGGACCCCCTGCTGAAACGGGGGGTCTGTGCAGGCAGCATGGGGTGCACTGGCCTGACCAGGTGGGAGTGGAAGGTTGTCCATGCTGCAGGAATATCCATAATGGTGGAGTCACAGAGAAAATGTTAGTACCTGAAGCAATCTGCCTTGTGTGTGCTTTTGCTTGGTGCTCTTCACATTCTTCCCCATGTTGCTTCGAGGGTGATACAGGAGGAGCAGTGTCAGCCCAGGAAAAGGTGGCTCCCTGGCCCAGCTCCAGCTGCAACTGGTGCTCTGATCTTTTCTGCAGGCAGTTGGTGTGGCTGATGGGCAGATCTTGTTTATTTGCATCTATGGCCTGAACCAAGAATGCTCCATACAGCTTCTCTTTTCCCATTTTCCCATCCAGCACTCCAGGCATCTGCCCTCTCTTTATGTTCTATGCACTTGAGATCAGCTGTATAAAAGGACAAGATAGTTGGAAAGCATCAGCATTGGTGATTCAGAACTTGGCTTGAGCTGATTTTTCCTCCTGCACAACATACTGTTTTCTAGTTCAGAACTAGCTGAGGTCTCTCTGCAGGTGCTCTGCTGATGATACACAAGAGGGACCAAATTCAGCCACTGTTGCTTAGTTGGCTGACAGTGAAGAGATAGGTGGTAAAAACCAACAAATCTCAATTTTTTTAAAATTTTTTTTATTTTTCCTATCCTGAAGATGTTATTCAGCATGCAAAGAATGAGCAGGTTGGTGGAATGAGAAGATGCTTTTTACAGAGCTGCACTTGAAGTGTTTTGTTTGGATTTTTAAATGTCAAGACAGTCCTACTGTTTAATTGAGATTTAAATATGAAATAGGTTCCCGAACAGGCACAGACTGTGCAATGTCATGTCCAATATTAAACCTGGCACTCAGCTACCTCTGCCCTTCCACTTAAACAGCTCAAAACTGAGCACTTGTAAAATTTGGAAGGATTGCACTAAATGGATGCCTGCATTCCCTCATCTTCTGTCTTTGTTAAGTACTTAATTATTTTTGTTGCCTTCTTACCTTTTCATAAGTGGGAACTGCTCTGTGTCTGATGTGGGTAATTTCTCATTGTATTGTGCTTCCAAGTTGACATTTATAAATTAAACAGCGGTGTAGCATCCCAGAGAGCACCATTGTGGTACAATTAGGAAAGTAATTGCATGGAGTCACCTGGGAGGGAGCTGGAATGGGGAAGATGTCACAGATATTAGAGATGGGAATGGCAGAGGTAACACAAATGTACAGAAAACTTGCCCAGACAATCCCATTAAAATTGTATTCACCAGTTTGCTCTGGGGAGGGAGGGTGGAAAAAACATTAGAGAGACGAGTGCTGGGCCTGCTTTCATTGAACTCAGATGAAATTTTCTCTTTAACTTCACCCTGAGCAACATATTGATTGTTAATGTAGGAATCTTAGGTGCCTTATGCTAGGTATGGAAAAAACACTGGAAAAGCAATTAATTTCCACCCTACTGCATGCTGAGACCTGTCACAGGTTTATGGCTCTCTGAAGACCCACACTACCACCTCATGTCTTCACAGGTGGGATGCTCTCCCAGGTATTGTTGCCTAGGACTGAGCTTTCAGGTAAAGCTGAGTCAGACACAAGCTTGGAGAACTTGGTAAGGGAAACCATGTGCTCCCTAAGCTCGCTGGAGTTTTGTTTACTTCTGCTTTGATCACAGGGGTTGGCTTGTAGCCTCCTTTCAGATGTGATTATCATCCTAATTGGTCCTAATGAGAACTACACATGCAGAGGAAAGGGGATAACGAGTGTTCCTCCTCCAATCTTGTTCTATCTCCAAATTACAAGTAATAGGAAAAAAGATGTGTGTCTCTTTTATATATATGTATCCTCTGCATTGCTGTTGCTTTCTTCATAACCTTCAGTCCCTGAGTGTGTTTAACACGAGATTTTTTAGCTTCTTTAGGCATATAAGGCTGAAAAAACATTATGGGGGATATTGGATGGTTATTTTTCCCTTCTTGAATTGGAGTTAGGACTAAACAGGCAACTCTGGAGACACTGTGTCCTGCTGCTTCCTGCTCCAGCCTCGCCCTTGTGCTGCCAGCACTCATCAGTCCTGCCCTGAGATGGGCAAACCTCGCGTGTGAAGCTGCCTGGCAGAGCTGCTGTTTGTGAGGGACCAATCTCAGCCCCTGCTTGTGGGTTTTGCAGCATGTGACTGAGTTGAATCCATGAAATTTGTTTCTTGCTGGGTAAACACTGCCGGGGACTGCTGACACTGGCTGTGTTTGGATGACTGACCTCCTGGGGAACGGGCCCTCAGCAGTTTTGTGATTAACATTTTAATGGCATGCTATCAGGGAACATTTTTCTCAGGAACAAATACCCAGAAAAACTCATGTCTTAACTGTTTCTCTGGTTAGAATGGTCACTGCATGTTTACTAGGTGTGCTGGAGGCTTTCCAGGCTTGGCTGAGGAAGAAGAAGTCTCCTTGGAGCAGAGGTCCTCTTATCACTGGGAAGGGAAAAAACTGCTTGCATAGTTATACCTCCTCTGTTTCTGCTTAACTGGATAAATGGCACTCTGGACCATTTATTAGTCCAGGCTGTTGTGATTTAATAGATGATGCTTGGAGAGATGCCTCTGGTTTATTGGAGTTGCATCCCATTTTGGGGTTGGGATTGACAGGGCACTGCACAGCCTGGGCTGTGCTGCAGCTGTCAGAACAGACCTTGAGCTGCCCTGCTGTGCTGGGAGGAACTTAGGTGCTATCCTTCATATTTCACAGCCATTTTGGGAGCAATGGTGTTCTCTAGGCATAGGTGACATGAGCAGCAGCAGAGACCAGCCATGGCCCCACCATTTACCCTGTGTGTGTGCCAGGGTTGGTAAGTGTGAGAACGGATATGGTAGAGCTTATCCTGAGGGACAGGAGTGGACCTCGGAAAGGCAGCAGGTACCTCTCTAGACAACACTCCTGGTAAAAGCAGGAGCAGCAAATGGGTAGCTTTCTAAGGGTTTCTTCCCATCCATAGGGCAGCAAAATTCAATCTGGTTTATATAGCCAAGAAGATTTGAATTGACTCTGTCCGTAGCTGATGTGACTCAGCGTACCATAAATCAGTGTAGCTTCATCAGCACAGTACCTCAGGTAAGTACCAGGAAAGGACCTGGCCCACGGATAACATGGAAATAATATAGAAAGCCAGGGATGAATAATTCCAGAATATAGACGTAGTCATGGTAGTAGTAGTAATAATAATATTTTCCCTAGTGGGAGAAAAATAGACCTTTCATGGTTGTTGTGCCTGGAGCTATTAAATATGGATGAGACAGATGAAATGCTGCTTTTCCTATTACACAGAGATGAATAAACAGTAATTCTCCATCACTATATGTATCTCAGGCTTAAAAACCCCACCAAACCAAGTTAAATATGAACACCTGCTAACATTTGTGTGTGCTGTTCCGAGGCCTTTGTCAACAAAGAGAAAAGATCTGCTTCTTTATAAAGACTCTGATGGCAACTCAACCAAACTGTATTTACACTGCTAAAGTTGGGAAAATAAATTCAATGCCAAACACGGGGGTCCAGTAAACGAGTTTACTGTTTGACTCACTGGGTTGACGATTCTGTTTGTTTACTGCAGCTTTAGTAACATGTGATTTAGAAAGCAAGAAACACTTGTGAAATTTTAAATTTTCATGGCAAAATTAGAGGGAATGATGCCAGCTTTTTAGTGAATCTCTTTTCCAGGAAAGAACCAAGCTTGAGTCCTATCACAGATGATTTACGTGTGAGGACAGCAATCTGTGATACAGGAGTAGGGCTAAAGCAAAAGGTGTAAGGGAGTAAAGGCTGTGTGAGATCTGGCAGCACATGAAGATGGTCTTGCAGTTCAGTAATAGGTGATGGACTGGAGAGACCTGGGGTTAATCTGCTTTATGACCTTCCTTGCCCTAGTTCCCATGTATTCATACATGTAGTGGAACTGCCTAATCCTTTAAGGATGTTGTAAGGGTAAATGCATGAGAAATTTTGGGGGTTTAAGCTAGTCTAGCCAAAGGGAGGCAAAAGCAAAATGTTGCATGCTATTCAAGATGCTATAACTAAATATTGGGATATGAACTTTAGTTTAACAAGTGATAGGTACCTTCTGATCTCACAAGGGAGAGATGACTGTTACATGTAGTGGTAATAAAAGGCCCATCACTCAGAGCGAAACTAGAGGAAGATAGGGGTTATTTTTATTCCACAGAGATCAGTCCAAGAAGATCACAAAGGCTGTTTCCTCCATGTATTTGTGATGCACCTTTCAAAACTGTGTTTTCCCTGGACATCTTGTGGTAATTCCCTGCTGGTTTAATTCCTTTGAAGTCAGAGATGTCTGATGCACTACTAAATGACAGGGTTACTTAGGTGAAAATACACTTTTTGGAATTAGACAGTATTTTACATGCACTTTTCCTTGCTTTTTGCCACGGAGTTACCCTAAAGAAGTTCCTGTTTGTCTCAGTGATTACCTGACTATCCATGCATTTTGCATGCCCTTTTTTTCCCATGAGCTGCTGTTGGCTGCTGCTGCTCCACTGCATTACTGGACAATCCAGCTGTATTGGATGAGACCAAAGATATAGCTCATCCAGTGCCCCATCGCTGCAGATGATGCCAGATGTCTGAGGGGGAATGTATAGGTCAGCATTTAGAAGTAATGCAATTATAATACTGTGAGTACTCCCCTGTCATTCAGAGAGATGTGTGCAGGTATTTTCTGAGATTCAAATGGTGCCTTTAGTGGTTTGGGATGAATTTTGTCATCAGTAATTATCCAGTTGTTTTCTGAATCCTGTGTCCTATGGAAAGAACCTGGATGGAATGTTTTGAAGTGGGTCCTTGCTACCCTCATGTGTTGTCATCTCAATCTTCCTTCCCCAAGGAAGTACCATGTTTTTTATGCTATTCCAACAGTTTCACATGTATCCTTTTGACCCCACCGTATTTTAATGGACTCAAAAGTTATTTCTTCATGGTGAACCTCCCCATGTGATCGTGGTGGGGAGAGACACTGTCTCATTTTGATCTCTTCCTAAATCCCAGGGATCGACTTGTGCACTTGCTGTCAGCATCAGGTGTCCAACCCATCAAGCCCTTTCAATGACAATAAAGAGAAGCTCCTCAGGAAGCCAAATTTCTGGAATCTTTTTAGCTTTTCTCTTTAATCAACTTTTAACCTGTTTTGAATACTCTGCAGCCCATCTCTTCTGTGGGCTGGTGTTCCAACCACAGCACATCTGTACTACACACAAGCTGTGGCAGCTTTTACCAGCTGGTCCAAGCACAGCTTTGCTCCTCAGCTCACTGCCAGTGGCCTGTTGTTTGCAGTCTTTTTGGGATTGGCTCTCAGGTAACCTTTACAGTATATTGGGATTGATATTCCTGGAATCCAGCCCGTTCCTTGTCTCTCTGCCAGTGTTGTTGTACGATCCTTCTGGGATGCTTTAAACTTCTGGGGTGCATGTCATCTGGGAGGATAACATGCTGCTTCCTTTTTATTCATGAAATTATGCAACAGCTTCCCAAAAAACACAGAAATTACTGCTGTCAGGTTTAAAGAGCCTCCTCCCACCTTTATCAGCTCGTGGGACACGTTACGGTGCCTCTCATCCCTGCTGCCCAAAGTCTGGATTGGGTTCTCAGTACCCACACGAGGGCTGGTGAGCACAGTGGTGGTGATGTCAGTGTGTGTAGCATGTCAAACCGAGATGGAAATGAGTTCTGAGAAATTTCATTTTTTAAAATAAGCAGGGCACGTGGCAGTCATCTCCAAGGAAACTCGTCATTGTGTTATGAGCCTATAATGTGCTGTGATTACATTTCAGATATAGGAAATCAGCGTTGCTGTCAGATTGTTTCTGATGAAGTTTTCTGACACAGAAGGACATCCCTATGCAGCAGTTGGCTTTAGTTGGTGTTCTTGAGCTGGCTGAGGCACTGAGATGGTTCCCCCTGTGCTGTTGTTCACTGGAGGATGGGAGGTGAAGACTGAGGCAGGAGTAGCCTGGCTCTGCCATGTGTTTTACTGTGTGCTGGAGCTGTGGGCAGTCAGAGTCTACCATGGCTCTGGTCACCCAGGTGAAGATCAGGAGCAGCACCTTGCCCAGGCAGATCTGGAGGTCTTCGGTCTCCATCTCCTTAAGAGCAGAGTTGGTAAATACATTAGTGATTGTTTTCTATGAATACTAAAATGGTTGCTTTTAAACCAGGAATCTGAAGACTTTTTATGGACAATGTGACAGAGATAGCAATGTCTGTCTCACTGCTGATGTCTTCCATGGACCTGACTCAACTCTTTGGACGGGGAGGTCTGTCCTCCTTTCAGATGAAATGCATGAAACACCAGCACCTTTTCTGTGCTGTGATTCTCTAACATGCTCAGCTGGTTTAATGCAGATCTGCCATGCTGAGAGGACTCATTCCCTCATGATGCTGTCTTCTACCATCATATGGGCAAGGTAGCAGAAGGCAGGGATGGCTCCCACTCTCAGAGGACAGAATTGCTGCATGGGTCACTGCCCTCTTCAGCTGTTAGGAGCGTGGCATAAACCCAGGGGACCGCTGTTGCCAGGCCTCACAGGCTCCCTGCTTCATCTGGATCAATGCTTAGGTTGGGCATGGTTTTGATGGAAGCTGATGCAGCTTCTGGTTCCTCACATCTCCCCAAGAGCTTCGCTTTGGTCAATCCATGTATAACTCTGTGACATCAAAAAATGTTCCTTCAGAGCAGTATGCAGGCTCATGACAATGAGTTTATGGGAGGAAAGTTGTACTGGTGTTGAATCTAATTTGCAAGTAACCTCAGTAGTCTCAACACAGCACCTTAAATACGGAGCCATAGAAAGATTCCTTGTCAACACAAACTGAAAGGAAAACCCTTTTTGCACTGAGTTTTTTGAGTGAGAATGACTGAGGGTTGCACATGTGGAAAGTGTGTGGCAATTCTTTTTGCAGAAGTATCTGTGAGTTTCGAACTCTGTGTTAACTTTGTGTGCAGTTGCACTGAAATAATCTTTGCCAGAATGTTTATTGTCAAGTTTGCCAGTTGCTAGGCAAACCAGTTTGCTAAGATTTCTTAATGTACCTCAGCTCAGACATGAAGCCACACGTGGATACATGAGTGAAGAGGCTGGGGAGTGGAAAAGCAAACACTTTTCTTCTAGTGTTTTGAGAGGTGGTTGTTGGAAATAAGGCTGCAGGTGGAGCTCTGAATATCCTGCAGTGCCTTTTCCTACCAGAGCTAAGTTCTGAGCTGCAAAACAATTTGTATTCCGTTGTACTGAATTTTGTCTCTCTCTTTTTTTTAATGCTAAGCTACAACTTGGAATGGGCAAAAATAAAAAATACACATAACTTTTAATCCAGATATTTAAAATGAATATGCAGGATTGTCTGGCTGGGTGAGACAACAGGATGAGAATAAGCCAATTAGAGTTTCATAGAGGCACAGAGAACCTTTTACACAATGGGAGTTGTTCAGCTGTGCTTGTGACAGCTCTGGACTCTGTGGCCTCCTCTTTCACTGGCTACTCATCACATTCACAGAGGTGGTTCCTGACTGGGGCTGTACATTAAAATCTAAAGGATCAAACTGGAAAAGGCAGATCCTAGGAGATGTGCCTTGGTTTCAAGAACTGGTTGTCTAATGTAAATTTGTTCCTAGAACTGTCAGGAACCATCCTGTGATCATCCACAATAATGTCTGGGCACCTCACATAGTCTCTTTGACCAGAGTGACACAGCAAAAATGGAACTGGGGATTTTTGGTTGACAGGATCCTGCAAAGTCACAGTGTGCTGTACTTAATATATTTTTGGATGAGATATAAGTATCTGTTGGAGATGTTTCTCAGAGTACAACAGGAATGTACACTTTTAGATCATGCAAAGCTCTCAGCTTTTAAGAAATTAAAGTTAGGTAAGAAGAATCATAGAATTGTTAATGTTGGAAAAGACCTCTAAGATCATAGAGTCCAAACATTAAACTAATGCTGCCATCTTCGTCACTAAGTTCCCAAGTGTCACACTGGTCCATGTAGTTCCTGTTCTTCAAGTCCCTCATCTGTAGAATGTCCAGAACAGTTAATGAAAGACAGGACAGGTATTTGAAAATCACAGGTCAAGTGATACAACCCTTTGCCTATGATCATCGAGGAAGACTAAAGAACTGATACTGTGGCTTTATTTTGTTTCTACAAAATAATTTCTATATAAATGCCACCTGAAAAATGAGGTGCTGTGCAGACTTTTGCAACTTGGGTTTGTGAAGGTCCAGACACCTTTAGGCAAAACTACTGGCTAAATGGGAGTTTTCTGTGGTTTAGACACAACTGCAAAATTATTTGATTCTTTAGGCAGTGGGTGGTTCCACTGTCACTAAAGACCTCTTTAGAAGGAACACAGGGATTGTTGCAAGTAATAGTTGCAAGTAGTGTCTGCACTTGATTTGCTTTGCTAGGTGCATCTAATTGTTCCTTAATTGATTCAACCTCTTGCAGAATGCTATGGTGGGCCAGATCTTATGTTTCCATGTGGACAAAGAAGAAGAAGAAACACCCTTTTTCAAGTTGGTGTAATGTGCTTTATATGTCCAAATAAGATCTCCAGAAATAATAGACCCTGCATATATCAGTGTCAGAATAGGGAAATGCTTTGGAAAAAAAAATAAAATTATGGAAATCACTTATACCTCAAGAAATGTTTGAGGTCATTATTAGAAGAAAAAAGGGTTATTTTTGTGTGAGAATGCTGCCATCATAGAAATGCTGGGAGACAATGAGATCCTTTTGACTTACAAGATGAAAGTGGAAAAAATGGACTTAAATATTCACTTTGGAAAGAAAGTGATCATCAATGGAGAAAAAAGCCCTGCGTAACAGCTCATTTGTCAAGTGTATAATGGAAGGAAGTTCTCAGCTGTATGTTTTGCTTTTGATTCTGGATAGCTTTACTGTGACTGCCACAGAGGATGTAATGTAAATGTAATAGGCCTTAAGGACAATCCTTCCCTTTCTAATAAGGGTCAGTATTAATCAGAAAGGAGCAAACAGTTCAGGGAAGAAGAGGACTGTAATAACAAACATGACTGGGGATCTGAGCCGAGCCAGTTTCCCTTTTTAGCATCCATGCATCACTGTCTCAGAACAGACTGCATAGCATCCTATTAAATTAGCATACACCAGGCAGCTAAAACAAATTAGTTCATCTCAGAAAGGGAAGAGGTTCTTCAGAAACCTTTCTTTTGGGCTTAGTTTCTGTGCTTTGTGTGGTTCATTCGTCTTTGAACTCAAGTTTTATGGCACTGAAGGCCGTATGCCTCGTTCTGCTCTGCACGTGATGGCTTCTCTTTCCTGGAAGTCTCCTTGGTCATGTGCTTTGGTGCCTGGTGTGTGAGATGAAGTGCCCCAAGCACTGTGGGAATTCCCATCTGCGTGGCTGGGAGCCATCCCAGCAGTGCACTGTTCTCCTGCCTGCACTACAACACAGGTTTCAAATTGGCATTTCCCTGCTGGCCCTCACAGTGGGACCTGAGCTGGCTTGTGGTGCTGGGCAGGAAAAGTGCTCAGGGTGCAAGGGAGCAATGTGGGACCTTTGGTGATGCCTCCCAACATCATGTTTGAAGGAGGGGAAGGGAGTTCCTCAGTGCCAAGGGGTGCTGGTGATGTGTGTTATGCCCTCCTGTGACATTAAAATTCATCCTGGAGTAAACTAATTTCAATAACAGAATGGTTTAAAAGGTTTCCAGCAATTTTTCCGTGAGTGAAAATGATTGCTGCCCCTTACGGAGGTGGTTGTGTTCTGAAGAAGGTGATCCAGGGAAAGAGGGAGGGTTGCGAAGGAAACCACCTTGACTATATTGTCATAAATTCATGCTTTATGATGTGCAACTTTAAATTGGTGTTTTCTGGCTTCACAGAAGTCACTCATCTCTGAGTAGCTTTTCTTTAAGTAGCTGATACGGATTTTCAATCTTGATTCTAGTTCTTTTGGTGGGCTCTTTTTTGTTTTCTGGTTGTTTGCTCCCCTCCCCCTCTCCCCCCAAGATTATAAAATATTGAGCAGCTAAACCAGAAGAAATTATAATCCTCAAATTGGCATTAAAATTCTTGCAGCTGACTGGTGACAGAAACTGTCAAAACACTAAGCTGTTGTAATTGTAGATAATAGTACTCAAGGAAATGGAAATTAAATCCAAACAAATAGAAAAACTTTTGGGGACTACTCAAGATGAAAGCTTTGTGCTGCTCATTCTGTTGCAGCAAGTCACCCTGGTAATGGTGGGAGGAAACCAAATTGGTTTATAAAGAGGGGAAAGGAGAAACTCTACCTACAGTTGGTTGGGTGGTATCATTGGGTATCTCTGTTACGGTCGTGGCTGTAAGTCCCAGCAGAGATCTGGGTAGAGATTGCATTAGAGATGGAGCTGCAAAGTGACTGGAGAGATAAGTCTGGAGTTGGGGATGTGTGGCCCATTCCTGGGCATGGTGATTCCCAGGGTCCTCTCACACTGTGGGGAAGTGACTGCTCATTGAAAGACCCCAATGCTTTTAATGTACCTTCTAATTTTGGCAGAATGCTGAGGGTACTGGCATAGGGGAATGGCTCAGGGCACAGAAAAAATGGTCAGTGCTCCAGGAAGAAGCTCCTTGATACAGGAATATCTGTCAGGCTACAGCAACAGCGTTTTAGCAGGGTGGGAAGTGCTGTTTATCATCAGTAATGGGTTAATAGCAGCCCCAGCCCCAGGCATCAGGTATTTCCATGGGGTCATCACTGCCCATGGGGATCAGCATCAGCCCTGGAGAGGGGAACCAGGGTCAGACACAGCTCAGGGCAGGGCCATGTCTGGTGTTACAGCAGACAATCATGGGGCCTCAAGGTAGGAAACAGCATTTTCAGTTGTGGCTGGATGGCTTAGTGAAAGTTAAATGAGTAGTGAGGCTAAAAATACCGGTGTTAATACAGCAATCCCAGTTGTGCTCTTGCCCAGGCAGAGGAAGCATTGCCATAGAAGGGGCTGCAGGGTTGGAACTGTGTGTTTGATGAATGAAAATAGCTCGAAAAAGCATTTGTGCACTAAAGAATACATGGCTGCAACCGGATTAGTCAGGGTGTTTCTTTTCCCATGAATTTATATCCAGTTCTTCAGAACGTGCAGGGATATTTGATTTATGTACCTTGTGTAACAGTCCCCAAATCCTTCTCCTTTCCTCTTGGCTAGCTAAAAACACCTTCCACACTTTGATTGTGTTGACTTTGTGTTCAGACATTATAAAGCTATTGAAAATTACATTGTAAATTCATTTTCGCTTTGCTGTCAGAACATTGATGGACATGACTTTGGAATAAAATTTTATTTCCAGCTTTAGTTTAGGTGTACACTGGGATGTGCCTGGATCATGTGTGAGGAGAGTGAGGAGGTGTGTACAGAAACAGTAGAAAATTAAAAATTAAAAAACAAAAAGAGGGAACATGACTTGTGCAGAAAAATGTCTTAGTAGAAAAGTATTCTGCAGGACCAGAATCTCCCTGGTGTGTGCTGGTTACACAGAACCTGAGCTCATCCCACAGTTAACTCCTTGAAGCCCGTGGAAAAACCTGAAAGTGGAAGTGAAGATTTTTTTCTCACACACCTGCCTCTGTTTGTGGTGCAATCCAAAGTCACCTTTCTCTAAGGAGTCCAGGAGCAGAATTTGACTGTGGCTGCCACAGCTGCACTATGAAAATGACCTTTAATCTTGTTGGTCTCAATTTATTGAGTTAGTCTCCTGTCTCAGGATGATTTTCACAGTGGACATGGTATATTTTTCAGATGAGTGTTCACTATTTTTTTTTTCTTCCAGGGTTTGGCCAGGGCAAAGTACATGTGGAAAGCCAACTGTATCATAATTAGGAACATTAGCTATATGCAGCCTGAAGAAGTGAAATCTGTTTCCTGACTATGTCTGTTGATTTAGTGTGACAGAGCACCTGCTAATGCAGTGGAAAACTGCTCAACATGGAGGTTGAATGGAAAAAAAGAAGTTTTATTCCTCAATCAAATCTTTGTCTTCATTTTGTTGGTATTTTTGTGACAGCAATTTTTTTGTTGAATGAGAACAGATTTGCTGTCACAGTATATACTGTTCATTGTATTTCAGAAATTAAGTGTTCATATTAAATTATAGTTTGAACAGAATAAGGAGAAAGTTATTTGTTCTTTATTTTGCTTTGATCTGCAGGATGGCTTGGCCTTGCAGCCATTGGTTTCTCATAGAAAACCCAGACTGTTCGGGTATGAATGCTGTTCATATTCTAATGTTAATCTTGAAATTCTAGTCTTTAAATCTAGAAAAAAGAAGGTAACTGGATGAGAAATAATTTAAATGAGTTAAAACTATAAAAGATTGGCATCTCATAGGATACTGTATGGTCCAGGTGCGTGTGAAGGGGTGAGCAGTCAGAACATCTCAAGCACCCTCCAGAATTTGCCATTGTCTCAGTATCTCAGTGTCACTCATCAAGTCCTTTAACCTCTTTTTTTTTTCCTTACATTGTTCCAAATTCATGTAGAAATTATCTAAATTGTAAAACTATTCCATGGTTTAATTAGAAGTTTGAAAGTAGTAGTTCCTCTAGGGAATATATAATATGGTCAGAACTTTCAAAAATGGGTTGTTGCCGCACATGGATTTTGGCAGCTAAAGGTGGTTTCGTTTTGCAGAAGTTTCCTGCTTACCCGTTTTCACCACTGTCCTACTTCCTCAAAACCATGATACTTTTTTATTTGTTTGCTGTAACCTCCAGGCAGGACAAGGAAAGTTCCTGAGGGGTTTTGAAGCTCCTCTTCAGAGAGGCAAAGACCAAGTTCCTGGACGTGTTGGAAAGGTTGCAATGACCTCTTTTCCACCTGAAAGGAATGGGATACCAATCATTGCAGATGCCTTTAAAATTATAACTTTTAATCAGTTAACATCTTTTCCCTATTTTTGCGGTGGAGGAGAATAAAACTACCCCAGATATTTTCATAGAGAAACACCTTCCTTGGTATTTTACAAAGTCAAAAAATATCCCTGTTTGCTTGTGTCCTTCGCAGAAATTCTGTTTTTCAACACCTGAAATGTCAGATAAAACATCATGATTCAAAATACAAGATTAACAAAGAGGTTTATGAGTCTCTTTGAGGCTTGGTGGGATGACCATGGAAATACTGGCATATGGGACAGGTTGTGGGAACATCATGTCATTATTGAGACTGTGTGGTCTCTGCTAGGAGAGGTGGGATTTTAATCCAGAGCCCTGTCTTAGCTTCAGACGTGTAGCCTTCTATTTGTCTAACATCTCCTATATTGGTTTTTTTTCCTCTTTATCATATAAGACCACTTGATGATGCTTAATGGAAGCCATGTCCTTTTAACAAAAAGTCCTGTCATGTTGATGCTGTAAAATACACTAATTTCCAACCCCAAACTTCTTTGTAGAACTTTGTACACAATTAATTTTTAACCCTCAGTAAAGAAGTGAAAAAAAATCTTAGAGATAAATTACTTCTTTCTCGAATATCATGATTTTAAAGGCCATATTAATTCTTTTAGGAGAAAAAAAAATTCTTTAACAAGCCTGCCACGCTGGTAGTTCTGGGGAACATTTTTGCGGAGGTGGGGAGTTTGCTGAAGGATATATTGCTGATAGCAAGAAAACGAGCAGCCTTGTCTTTCTGACTTTCTCTCTGCTATTTATCTATTCATGCGTGAGTCAAGAGGGGTTTAGTGGGGGCTGGACTGGATCATTAAGGGTAGATGAATTCAGCTACATGTTTGAAATGATGATAATTGCTTGTCCATGTGTTGAGTATTATTTTTTACTCTTCCCTGACTCTACCAGACTAGGGAATGTCTTTGCTGCCTTTCCCTTGCTGGTGCTCTCTCCTACCATTTGTTTCTTCTTGCCTTATAGCTCTGAGTCTCTGTTTAATACTTTGATCCCTACCTGCATCTCTTCCCTCCCTCCTCCTCCCTTCCAGCACTTCACTTAACGTTCTTTAGTGCATTGACGTGTTGCTTTGCCCCCTTCCCTTGTTCTGTGAACACAGGAGTCCATATAGTGCACAGAATAATGCAGACTGACTCACATCTGCCTCCTGCCTTCCTGGCAGATCCACCCCAGCTCTCCCCCACCATTGCCCAGGGGCTCTTCCCAGCACCAGCAATTTTATGGCATGGCCTTATATAAAAAGCAATGTAAAAAATCACCCTGTCAGTGCCCAGGGTTGACATGTGAGCAAATGCTTTAGCTGAGCCTTAGCTTATTTCGTGCTTTAATGAGAAAGGTTGTTAAGGAGATATGGCATTGGTTTTTATGAGTATCTAGGAGCTCCCTCAAAAAATTTCATTTAAATTCACAGAGGGTGTTTTCAACCAGTGAAACCCATGTCAGTCCTGGTAAGTGGAGAAAGAAATCCAACAAGATGATGAAGCCAACTGAAATAGAGGTGTTTCTCAAAGCTGGCTTTCTTGTATAGAGGGATATAAAGGGATTTCCATTGTTTTGTTGTCTGAGAACAGCAATGAAATCCAGATCGAGATGAGAGCTCCCTGTGTTTTTATAAATGTCGTAAACACTGGGAGAGCTGTGTGATCAGGAAAGGACTGATATGAATATGCTGCTTCTACCAGCATTTAACTGAAGGCAAAAAGCTTATTCAAGACACAGCTGAAGTGCAGTGTTGAAAGCTTAAGCAGATGGGAGTTAAGGGGTTCATGAAATATAAGTTGGAGCAGCCCTGTGAGTTTCTGAGTGCTTTGATCTGTAATCAAAGCTGGTAAGCACTGAGAGGTCTTAGGGCTTTCCAGGAAAAGGATTTTATTGTAGTTCTGGTCTGGCTGTCCCAAGCATGAGGGTCAGGATGAAAACCTCATTTGGTAAATAAAATTACTTGAACTGTTGAAACAGGAAAGCAAAGAACAGGTCATTAAAAAACACTTTGAGTGGCTTATTTGTGCAAGCCATTTGGATCAGTTGCCTGGACCCTAAATTGGAGCCCGTGGTGCTCTGATGTGGCATGTTAGGTTATACACAAAGCAGGAAACAGTGACTCATTCTGGTACTCAGTGGCATAAATGTGGTCACAGACTGTCCTTTTTAGTAAAAATGATGCAAAACATTCTCGGTTCAGAGGTTCACTGCCCTGTGTAGACAAGCTGTCAAACATACACTGTAACAGTGAGCAAAAATCTTTTTTTCATCCATTCCTAAACTTCCTATCACTTTTTCCCTATCACTGCTGACTGCAAAAGTGTTTCTGGATAAACAGGCACTTTCTTCCCAAAGCATCAGCCTCTTCCTTTTGCTTATCCACTTATCCACAGGCTTAATGATTCATTTAGCTGTTTTGCAACTCAGGAACCATTGGTGAGGTCACAGCTGCCTGGTTGTGTCATCGATGTGCATGACAAAAGAGTAGGAGCCTTACCAGGAAAGGAAATGCTTTTGTTTATCCACAAATATCTAGATAATCAGAAGTTGTGGGGAATGAAAGCCAGAGAAAGTTGGCAGTAGCCAAATGAGGCTGTGATAAAACATTAACCTTTTAAGACCAGGCTGGAGTTTGGTTGGGTTTGCTCAGCATGATCCTGAGCATTTATCAGAGACAGCTGAGGAGGAGAGCAGAATAAGCTGCTGATGGGGGGAAATAATAAAGGAAAGAATATTTTTATTTTGTATAAACAAAATACGGACCTTCTGCTGGTGAATCATATAGAATGGTTTGGGTTGGAAAGAGTTTTAAAGATTCAATCTCCTGCTCTGAGCAGAGACACCTTCCACTAGACCAGGTTGCTCGACCTGATCCTACAGTTTTCATCGGGTTAGACAAGTCCTTGGTCTGACCTCTCTTGGACAAAGTGGTGCTTCAGGAGGAGGATTTGGTGAACAGGAGCAATGATTTGCTGTTCCTCATCAGGCCAATGCACTGTCTTGCCCAGTACCTTGCTGCTAAACCAGTAACAAGTTCCAGAATATAAGAATGGTCCTAATGTACCACAGCAAAGGTCTGTCCAGAGCAGCAATGTCTGAATGATGCTCAAATGCTCAAAAAACTCTGAGAACTGAAAAAATACTGTAGCGTTTTCCTGGCCTCTTTTCTCACTCAGGTCCAGGTGCTTTGGAGGAAGCATTGAGAGTGCAAGAAATAATACACTGTTATGAAATAACCTAATGAAGGGGAGGCACTGCCCACTCTTGGCAATTAGTGACTGGCTGCTGTGATGATGTTTCTTTATTTGTGTAATCCTCTCTGGGGTAACCATAGGGAGACTGCTATTAAGGCCAACGTTTGGACTTGTGATTTAGTCTAATTCTTTGGCTTTAGTGGTTACACACATCAGTTTGTGTTGTGGAATAACTGTATACACAGAGAAATTCTGATGCTGCTTCCCCGCCTGAGTCAGAGTTGAGCCAACAGTGAGGAGAAGCCAGGGAGGACCAGAGTGGGGGCCCTGACCTCTTGTGGTGACTGGGAACTGGGAGCTCTCTTGGCACTGCTGTGTCGCTGTGTCCTAGGGACTTTGTGCTGCTATGTGAATTAAAACTCTAAAAAGCACGGAAAGGGGAAAGGTGCATCATCCACCAAGTCAGCAGCTGGACTATGGTCCATGTCTCTGTGTGCAGAAATGGTACTTTCTCCTTATCAAGCTTTGCTCATATCTCTGCTGGACTATGGCTTTTTATTAAAATTGTTGTATTTGGTAAGCACTTAATGTTTTGCCTGAGTGTGAATGTCTGCATATGTTTGTAACAGCAAAGAAAGATGCTTGTAATGCCATTGCTGTGATTAACAAGAGCAGCTTTCAAAAGACACCAGAAGAACTATATTCGATGGTTGTGTTTTCGTTAACAGCTTTCAAAGAAAAAGCAGCACTTTAAACCAGGGTTTTTCCTTTCTTCTTTCAGGGGTGCATTCTCCGAAGTTGTTTTGGCTGAAGAGAGAGCAAGTGGGAAACTCTTTGCAGTGAAGTGCATTCCCAAGAAGGCACTGAAGGGAAAGGAAAGCAGCATAGAGAATGAAATTGCAGTGCTGAGAAAGTGAGTATCAGACCTTCATTTCTGCATCTTTGCTTCAATTAGACTCCTTCATTTAAGGAGCAGGAACAGTGATTGACAAATAGGACTGACAAGTTGTTCAGCCCATCACAGACAGACAAGATTACCCAAGTCTAAATGGTGCTGAAAATGTTTTGAGAAATGCTCTGATTTTCTTTTGTATTAATGCAACCAGATGACTGCAAAGTGGGAAAGGAGAGGGGTTAGGCTGGAGTATGGTCTATGAAAAGACCTTATCCACTAATAATGTCAGCAGTCGTGTCATGGGCTTTGAAGAGAGCAAGAGCAGGATTATAATTTTTCAAATCTTAAAACAGTCTGTATACTAACTGCTCTAAAATTGTGACTCAAATGCTGTGGGTTGTCATAGGAGATTATAGTAACCTGTGCCATGAGGGGTCTCTCTGCCAGTTCTGGAAGAGGTGTGTGTTTTTTCCTGACTGTGGCTGGAATACATGGATAAGAAGGTGGCATTTCACACTTGCTATGAATTCATTTTAGTCATTAGAGGCTTGATCCTTACCTCTTCCTCATCTTATGTCCTGAAGGTGAGATTCATCTCTCCTGACTTGAGGCATTTGCATTCAAACTCATCAACCTTGACTGACTTTCTAGGAAATGGAAAGAGATTGGTCACTTTAGGGTTGGTTCATGTAGTTTGTTTTAAATGTGTAAAAGCACCTTCTCTTCTCATTGAGTACAAGGTGGCACAATTATATGTAACTCTGTGTTAGACAGGGACACTCTGGTTCCTGATGCACTTCTGTCCCAAGCAGGACTTCTTGCCCCAGCTCTTGGTCATGTCAGTGCTGATGGGCAGCATGTGGAAAAACAGATCCTAAAATCTAACTGGATGAACTAAGTGCACAGACAGCCTAAGCCAAAGGAGCTGGTTCAGGGGCAAATTCAGCCATTACAGTAGGCAGAGGGGATCCTTTTCAGTGGAGGGACATAAGTATTTGTAGCAGTGGCTTTCCCATTGCTGGGCCCACCTCAGGCCAGTACAATATAAACCCAGTGACAAATGCAGCCTGTTGTCTTACCGTGCAGTATTATTGAGAACCTGTCATAACACTCAGCCATTGCCTTCTCCATAACCAGACAGTAATGGCCAATGACCACAGCTTGAAAAAGTCTTTATATATATGAGTTTGTCCTCTGGTACTCAAGTGTGGGGTATAAGAGCAGCAATAATGACATGCAGTAAGGTTTACTTTGCATCAGCCTTGACCTTAGGCGGGTAGAGCAGAGAAATCATTTAGATTATTTCTTGCTGCTGTTTTGTGAAATGGTTCTGTTCCCTGCAAACAATTTCCTGAGAAACCAGGAGGCAGCACTTGGGCTGTGCTATTCCAGCTGCAAGGGCAGTAGAGTGAGTGGGTGGAAAAATTCCTTAATTTCATGCAATTAGATCTACTCAGTCTCTTGTCCTTTGCATGTCAGGACCTTAAAAGAGACTTTTCCTTTTTTTTTTTCCTCCTAGTATCTTCTACTTAGTTGTTGCTAATGCAAACTTTGTGTGTCATAGTCTTTATTCTGAAAATGGACATCCTTGCTTGCAGATACAGAATTGAATTTGTATGTGCCACTAAGGAAATATTTAGAAAATAACTAGCTAGATCTGCCTATAGTTGAGGAGAGGGGTTATCAATCTGTTTCTCTGTTCAATGAATTCTCCACTTCAAAAGATGTCAGTAAAAATAGATTTGAGAAAGGCTGAATGGATCCTCCTGAATGGAGGTTGCTAAGCTCCAAAGGTATCTTGAGTGTCCTTGCTTTTGTTTCTGGTAGCTTAACACTGAGTGGGGAAGGCTAATTTGTGTGTTGTCTGATGAGTGGGTGGGAAGCCTGAGCCCTGGGCTGCCCTGCAGCCTTAATGTGCCACGCACTGAGTCGCCTCTTCTGAAGAGGATGTGCACAGAGGATGCCTGGCAGGAGGAACTGGTCCGTGTTCCCTGAGAGGAAAGTGTAGAGCCCCGGAGGAGGGATGCAAAGTAAAAAATAAATATGCACATGTTGATCCTGGTCTCCCTTTCTGGTTTTGCATTATGTCTCTTGAGGGTGCTTAAATGTTGATGGGATAAGAGTCCCAAAGGACACCCTGCTTAGCTAAAATGCAGACAAACTCCTTGTGATCCTTCAGAGAAGGATCTCTCGTCTGACCCTGGACTTTCTCCCCTTATATTCAATCACTAGATTTTTGTCTTCCTCCTGACAAACTATGTGCTTTCTGACAGACATCTGCCAAGTGCTGTGAAATAAAACTCTTCTTGAAGTCCCCTGGTTGTATGTCAAATGAGGGTCTGCTGGGGAATCCTGAATATACTCCCTGCAGCCTCTGCCAACTCTCAGGTGAGCTGATCATGCCCTTTGTGTGGTGAGCGGGTTTTTAGGGACAGTCAGAGATTGTGCTGGTGTGTCCAGCACACAAGTGTCACCTGTACTTTGTACCCTCAGGCTGCCCTGGTGAAGGTTAGTGCCCCTGCCAGCCCTGCCAAATCATCCAGATCTGGCAGAGTCAATATGGAAAAGGGTTTGAATGATGTTGTGTGAAGTAATATTTTAAATAATGTTTTTTAAATTCAGGATTAAACATCTGTGCATGGAGTACTATAGGCAGTAGACCTTGGTGGTGAAGACCTGAATGCAGTGACCAAAAGCCTTGGGTTCCCTCTCACTTCTGCTGGCTTCCTTCTGTCACAACGGTTACTATCTGTCTCAGTGTTTATTGTCTGTGAAACAGCCTTTATTCAGAAGACTTTCAAATAAACAGTTTTGCCTGCAGTTACTTTCCTGTCCTTCCTCGTGTCAGCAGACCCAGAAGAGTGAGTGTGAGAGGGGAGATTTCTGGGCTAGGCTTTTAGTGTGAAACCAGAACTTCTGTCAGTCCTTCTGTGTGTCTGAACTAAAAAGCTGTTAGAAGTATTAGTATTAATCCAATACTCTGTGTAGAGGAAGATCAGTGATCCCCATGTGAAATACATGGAAGGTAGGAGATTTTATCTCTCTGTCTGTGGGCTTGGGTGCTGTTGCTGCCAAGACAAAATGACACATTTTAGAAGCGATGTTCTGCTGAGAGAGGAGTGAGCTGCCAGCCAACTGATCTGCATGTTTGTGTGAGTGCCAGAGTGAATCATGCATACTCCATAATTCCATTTTTCCAGCCATGGCCAAGAAATCTGTTCTTAAAAAAGAAAAAAGGCGGAAGAGCCGTTAAGTCAATATTTACGCCTAGCAACCTTAACAGGGTTCTTCCAATATGGACTCTTTTGTGTCCCGTGGAAATCCATGGCAACATTCCCTGAAGACTCGGATGGGTGGGGATGGAGTGGGAAGGAGTTCGCTGTCGAGTGCTGTGCTGGGAGAGACTGAGTCTGCAGTTAATCCAGGAGCCTGGGCCTGACAAAGCATTTAAGCATGTGCCTAGTTTTAGACAGTTATTAATTTCAGTGAAATTGTTGAGGAGGCCGAGCTCACCTTGCTGAGCTCAGGCCTGAAGGGAGGCTTCAGAGCGGGGTGAGGGTCCCACTGGGCACCTGTGTTTGGTTGTGTTGGAGAGGAGTTTTCTTAATGTCTTCAATTAAGACGTGGAAAACATGCTATGGTTTAGAATCTGTTTGAGGAAGAAAATGGGATCTCTAGGATAGGACTATCAGAGCTCCATTAACTACCTGGCTGTGGGGAACAACAGCACACGGTCACCTTTGTGTGACAGACTTTTTCTGACCTGACATGTGGGGAATTTCATAACCTGCTCTGAAAGCAACTGTGTTCTGGTTTCGAGCAGAAAGAGAAATGCAATTCTTTCTGTTGTTTGCTGTAGAATAGAGGAAATTTCTTCCACTTATGGTAATTGTGCAGGTGTGAACACGCTGAAAGAGGAATCGTCTGCTAGACGGGTTCCTGAAGGCAGTACCTGATGTGAGGAGTTGGGCTGCTGAGAAGCAGCAGTCTGAGGCTTTAGCTAAATAGAAAAAACAGAAAAAACAATGCTTGTAAGAGTCAGATAGAGAAAAATATGCCGGATTTGTTTGTTGGTTTTTTTTTTCTTGGCTAAACCACTATTTATCACAAGAAACTCTCTCTATTCCCCTGGGTAATATCTGCACAATCATACAGACTCAGTGCTGAGTCAGAGCAAAGCAAAGGGAGGAACAATAAACTGTGTGCAGTCCTGCACCCAGGTTTATTGATCACTTAATAGCAGTAATGTGCACATGTAAGCGTCTTGTTAAGCAATACTGGTTTAACTAGTTTCTGCTGAACAGGGATTTTAAAAATAATTTCTGAACTATTTAGGTATCTCTTACGCTCTCCCCCTCCCCTTTACTCTCCTAGATCCTCTGGAAGAGGCACCATTAAATTCCTTATTTCAAATCAGATCCATGCCTTATTGAGGTCTGAAGCTATTTTTCTTGTTGAACAGCTTGACTGAACTGTTCTAGCCAGTCAGTTAAAATTCTTCCAGTGCTTTCCATCCCTGTTTCCTCAGAAGACAGGGGGATGGGGTGTTCAGGCAGTGATTCATGCCCAGGCTCTGCCTCAATCCTTATATGCCTGCACCTACAGCCAGGAGCTGCTGCTGTAATAAGGAGCAGGGTGAGAGGAGGAGAGGCATCCTGCTGCAAAATCTGTGAGATCAGGGCTGTACTCATCACAAAGCTGAACAAAAAACAGCACTGAAAAGTTTTCCTAATGTGTGTGAAATTGTGGGAGCTCCTGCTTTCCCATAAATCAGATGATGGTCAAAGGGGCCCCTTCCTCCATCCCAGGAGGCAGTGCTGTTCCTGATGTTAAGGAGGACACCTTTGATAACAAATGTGAAGGAATCACCCCTTCTCAAGATTTAGATGAAGGTTAAAAGGATAATTAAACAAATGTTACCTTTTTGCTCCTTTTCAGCAGCCCCTTGACAAACTCCCTGTAAAACCTCTCTGCCCCAAATTCTTGCCTCTGTAAGGCCCCATCCCTCTGGAGCTGACCTGATAGCCTTCAGGAAGATGAATCCAAATTTAGGTTTGAAACCCATTAGTAACCTCTTATTAAACACTTCTGTGCAATTTAACTGGGAATCAAAGGCTACATTAATTCTGTATAAAATTGGCCATGCAGAAGTTTGCCCTAGCATAAATTCAGGCATTTAATTAATTCAGGTGAACATTCCTGAGTGACTTTGTGGGACAGAACCATCTATTCAAGCTGTCTTTGGGCCAAAAAATACAGCCCCTGCAGATCTGGGGTCCCATACTCCAGTTTCCCAGTCTGGAGGCTCTTCTGGTGCCCACTAATGTTCTCCTGCAGTAATTATTTTTCTGTATGAGATCACACAGGTGAGTACAGGGCCAGCTGAACTAAAGAGGAGACACTCAGATCCTGTGTTGATAAATGCTGACATAAAAGTGATGGTAATTAAATTGTGTAGCTGATGTACAAAATCTATGGGTTTAAGGGGGGACTAATTGCCTCTTTGCATCCCAGTAGTAAGAGCTCTTTTTCCTGTCAAGAAATGGATGGGATGGTTAGGGAAGGAAAAAAATTTTAGAAAGGCACTTTGCATCTCTGTCTGTCAGGTGTCATCTGATGCTGTATTTACCCTGTAGACAAAACAGGCTTGCTGCTTTTTTATTATTTCTCCCATTTTTTTTCTCCTCTGTGAATAATGGTGAGAAGATAGGCTGCCTCAGCAAGAATTGGAGAGACAGCTGGTTGTTATATTAAGTAATCACTTTCAGAGAAAGCTTTTATGTAGATTTACTTGTTAAAACCTGGCTTGCTCATACCACTGCACTTGTGCTGGGGTGACAGGAGGCTGACTCTGCTCTCCCTGTCCTGTCATGCTCCAGGCCTTGCCAACTGCAAAACCAGAGCATCCCAAAAACCAGCAGGGCACTGCAACCCCAAGGATGGCTCAGGGTACTCAGACATGTGGCCACCAGTTTGAGGGTCTTACCCTGTGGTACCATTAATGATGTCAGTGGTGGAAGAGTAGGGGCACTTCCAAGAGGATATTTGCTGGCACCACTCATGGATATATGCTTTATCATTGCCCCCAAGCATTTTTTGGGCTGATCTGGATACCTGCCAGGACCTTGGGTCCTGCCCACGGAGGCACCCTTAGCGCTGGGCACTACTGCAGGCAAACCTGCTAGGGAGGCAGCAGGCTGGAAAGGAGCCAGGGTCTATTAAATGCTTAAGGGTAGGGGGACATTTGGGCATGCCTAGAGGCTGACATCACCTTAAACCATGAGATCATCTCTTGGATCAAGGAGCCAAGACTGGATGAATTGCCCTTCTCTGGTTTCAGGCGAAAGGGAATCTGACCCTGCATATGTGGATATGGCACAGGCAGCTCTGCCTTGGCACTAGCAGTTGGCTCCTTGTTAAGCAAATTGTTCTGCTGCAAAGAATTCATCCAAGTGAAAAAAATGTGAAACCTGAAACAAAGCTGACACTATTCTTGATCACTAAGATGCTGGAAACGTTGCAGGGAAAGGCTTTGCAGCCAGGACTGCCTGGATTGCATTTCATGCTAGATTAGGTGTAGGGAAACAGATCAAGGCATCTTAAAAATCCTTAAAATACATTAAATGAGAGAAAAATCCCCTCTGAAGTAGAAAACACAAAGAAAATCCTTTGTATCTCCTCTGGTCTTACAGAGTTTCGTTTACATGCAGTGTGCTGGGTCTCCCTTCAGGGGTGGTGTGTGGCATTTCTGTGTCTCAGCCCCTTCATGTTCTGTGCACCCAGACAGTTGTGTTCCTTCAAGGAGGTTAGAGTGGGATAAGTAATTTTGCTGTTGTAATTGCTGGGTGACAACACAGCTGTCCTCTCCTCTGGGTGGTGATGGTTTACCAGATCTCCCTTGCATAACTGTTCTTCAAGGTCACCTCATACCCTGATTCATCTCAGAAAATGGCACATCCATGTTGGAAGGAGGGTGCTGGTCAGGAGGGAAGAAAGCACATTGTTACTCAGTGCTCTGGCTTTTAAAATATTTTGATGTGTTTTAGAGGAAATGGCTGCTTTCTGAAATGGTTGTTCAAAACAAAAGAAAGATGGGTTTAAATATCAGAAAGAGTTTGTCAGCCTTAGGCGGTGTCTGCTTCTGTGCCACATGGAGAATATCCTGAGTTGGAAGGGACCCACAAGGATTATTGAGTCAAACACCTGGCTCTGCACAGAACAACCTGAAGAATCCCACCATGTATCAGAGAGCATTGTCCAAACACCCCTTGAACTCTCTCAGGCTTGGTGCTGTGACCACCTCCCTGGGTATTCTGTCTTCTCCATAGCTAGAATAATAAAGCTGGGGTCCTTTCAGAGCTCTTAGCTGAAGAAAGAGGATATATACCCTATTTCCCAGTATTTAATACTTGGAAAGAGGGTTACAATTGTGTTTCATGGGTACAAGTATCTGATTATATGTGCCATTGTCTGTTACCTAAAAGGAAAGAATTCTTAAGATGCATAAAGCCTCTTCAATAAAATCTAACAGTTTGATAAATGACTCAGCTTTGTATCTGGGTGTGTAAGGTCTGTGTTTGTTACACCCACATGTTTAAAGCTAAGAGTTACCTCATGTGCAAGCACATACCTTTGGTGGTAGGGACAGCATTTTCACTGGTGCTTGGAGCTCAGTGCTGCATCTTCAAGGATGTGTTGGTGTCTAAAAGTGGCTAAGAATGTATTCCTAGGTGGTTTCATTAGGCAAAATACTTCCTCTTCCATTTTTTCTCTCAAGATTCTTCATAGGTAATCTGGAATGTTTTGTCCAAAATTTAGTTTGTTTTTCTTTTTTCCATGGAAGTAATTTTTTCATTTGGAAGACCATTTAAAAAAGACCTTTTAAAGGTCTCGTGGCATTAGCAAAGTGAAGATGCCCTTGTCTAAATATTATCAACCTATTGCATTATGCCTCTAAATTTTGTCTTTAAATATGAACTGGAGGAATTCATTGTTTTGTAATAAGCTGTTGTGATGTGCTGTTGGGAACCAGTTAATTTTTAACCTCAACATGACCGTATTTTGATGATGAGTAAGTTTTTACATGCCCAGTCCAAGCACCTCAATGGGTAATCCTTTATACTTTTATGCTATTAAAATCTGTGGCAGTAACTCATAAAACACTGGGGTGTCTGAGTGGTGAAGTAGAGTTATAATTTGTGAAGCACTGCATAAAGAACAAGTAAATATAAGGTAGGAATCATCTGGCCAGCTGGAAGCATCCTCAAGGTACAAAGCTCCATCTGAGCTCAAATCTTACTTGCTGTGGAAATCATCAAATATGCATTTCTAGGTAGATCAGAACGTACAGGGAGGATAAACAAGTATTCCAAAAGTGTCAGTTCAAGAAGGTAGAAACAGAAATCTTATCAGAAATGACAGTTTTCATGAGTACTCCTTGTCCAGAGCAATTGTTTGCTCATAGTTGCATGCTAAAGTGCTTTGTGAACACGTCTGCCTGTATTTTTGGCCCTCATTATACAAAATTAGACCAGTAATGTTATCAGTGGGCAAGTTTTTCTGATGTGAGACCCCGGCATGAATTTAAAAGAACTCCGTTGGCAACTTATACCTCCTGTTTTCATTTATAGAAGTTGAATCACAATTAAATTTTCTGTCTCGTTAAGGTAATGATTCTAGGTGTCTTAAACCAGAGCTTGGCAGAAGTGGGCTGGTTCTGACCATAATAAAATGGGGAAATATTTGCACTCTATCCCTCTTCTAGCTGCACCAGCTTAAACCTGACAGCAGCCTCTGTGTTTGGGATATATCCAGTATATCCTGAACTGACAGCTGCATAAATTAATTGGTATTTGACCAACTAAGTCTGCAGCTGTCAACTGTGATATGTATTTTTTTTTCTTATAATGCTTACTCATATGAAATTTTATTTGTGTTCAGTAGGATTTTTGAAGGAAGAAAAAGTAAAAAAAAGGAAATGTCTATGTGTGGAATTTATCTTTTCATAAAGACACTTGTTTAATCTGTGGGCTGCCCTAGTGATCAGTTTGACCAAGAAAATGGTGATCACAATTTTGTTCCAAATTAAGCACTGATTATGTTTTTTAAATCAGAAATTCTGATTTTTTAACTGTGCCTTACATTTGTAAGGCATTGGCTCAATCAGAATAGATAATAATTTTTATACTGAATTAAGAGTGGCTGTACTAGGGTGTTGTGCTTCTGGAATTATAGGACTATTAATCAAACCATTTTGCAAACAAAAGCCTAATATTTTCCTTGCTTGCATCCATGTTTCTATATCTCTAGCTATCAGAGGCATCTGGCTATATTGCCCAGTACTTAAATCTCATAAGTGCAGAAACCTGTAGGTTAGTTTTAATTCTGACAATTTGTATTAGGAAGTGGGCTATGAAATCATTCCCCTAAGGATAGGTGACAGCTAGCTTTTACTTTGCCAGATATTTTATCAAACGAAAATTGTGGAATGTTACATTAAACAGGGATGGTTTTTCAAACTCCTTTATTATGCTTTAATTTTTTCTCCAGGAGAGCAGACACAGGTGAATTCAAACTTTCTTAGAGCTAATGTGTTCTTCTTTAAAGGCACTTAAAAATATAAATAGCAGAATTTCTTTGTCTTGAAAGCTTGTTCAATAACTTTGAGAAGGGATATTAGTAGGAAGCTTTCACAAATAATCCAATATATATTATAGCTCTCTACTGAATCAAAACCATCTGACAAATGCATAGCAGTGAACTGTGCCAGACATGTTTTTGCACACCAGCACTGTCTCCTTCTGAGATTAGCCCAAGATTTCTATATATAATCTGTTTGGTTCCCACTGAGTAGAATAGCAACCTGCTTCAAATATCTTCATACCTTTGTGGTATCTCCTGTCTTGGCTGACGCATCAGGGATTAAACTGGGACCTTTTTGGACTTACACATACATATCTTTACAGCCTCAGCTCAGCAGCCATTCCCTGCAGGCCACTGGGATGGATTCAGGCCTTGGTGGACTGGGCTCTGAGTGTAATAATCGATTCATGCTGAAATACTTGTTTGAAAAATACTTATTGGTGTGGGGTTGTTTTTCAGCTGTTTAAGACTTTCTTTCCCCTCCACCAAAAGCAGAAGAGTTCACATGTAGCAGCAGCATTTGGCATAATACATTTTGTCAAGCAACATCTCTCCAGCCCAGAGCAATCTGGTCACTCCCATGTCTGCTGTAAACTTGACAATTAGGAGAGGACTGTGGCTGTTCACAGCTTTGCTCTTAAAGGGGGTAATAGGGGATTTCTAACTGAAAACAAAGAGTTTTTCATTATTTTGTATATGCTCTCGTATGTTAGCCACAACAAATGCATGGATATGAAACAATCCACAAAGATGTATCTTTTATTGGCATTTATACAGAAATGCCAGTTTGTCTCTTTCTGTTTTACGGTAATAGCAATGACTACCTGCTTTTATATCTGCTACAAGTGGGTTGGTGGGAGGGAAGTTGAAAATGTTCATGAAACTTCTTCCTTTTTTTTTTGTGTACATGAGAAAACTGTCGTTGAGTGAAGCTGCTGTGTGTCACACAGTGTTTATGTCTTGAAGGCATTGTCCTTGCCATTTATGGTGTCCAGCAATACGTCCAAGCCATGTGGCATCAATGTGGGCAAACAAGCACTCATCATTAACAAGTAGATGTGGGTAACATGATCTAATGCTATTCTGGTCAATAGGAAAATTCAAAGTCATTGAACTTGGTTACATGACTCCTCGAGGCTCCCTCGAGAATCTCAGCCCAAAGCAAAAGGGGAAAGAAAGCCCGAGCTGAGGTCACCCATGTGGATTGCAGGGCTTTGTCTGATGCAGTCATGCAATGTGAACTCGGGGATTTATACACAGCAGACGTGCTGCACAGCCCCCTTTCCTTATTCCCAGTGCCTCATGAATTGCTATATCTAAAAAAAAAGAGCCATAGCCCATATATGTGACTTTACTGTTCCAAAGGTAGTTACTCCTTCATGACCTCATAACTCAGGCTCAGCTGAGCCAACACAGGATCTTGGCTTTCCCATAGAGATAGCTCTGCCATCTCTGCATTATGACTGGGAACAGTGCATTTTTTTATGGTGTTACTGACTTAGGCTTCTGTGTCTCAGGCCAGACTTCAGCCTGCAGAGAGAGAATCTGCCAGGGACTGGCCATGTCCCCTCTCCTCCTTCCATGTAGCCATAGAACTGGAACGAGGGAATCCAAAAGGCCACTTCTGTGAGAGGGTGGGTAACATGGTCTGCGTGTTACCTAGTGGGATTTTCTCCTGCTGGTGTCATTAAGTTGGTTTTCCGTCTATAAATTGAAAGACCATACAAGAGTTTGTCACCAAACTTCACCCTGAAAGGATGGGCTTGGCACAGAGAGATTTTCTCCCTTCTTTGCTCTGGTTTACTATTAGGCTTAGAATTGCTGATTTTGTTTAAAGTTCCTCCTGCCATTAGAAGCATATGTTTCTGATTTTCTTTATTATGATGACGTAGTTTGCACTCTTACCCGAGAGCTGTTTTCTTAATAGGACCAACTATATTTGGAATCACTCTGAATTGCTCTTCAAATGGAAGATTGATGTCAGTATTTCTGGCAATTTTTCACTATTTTTCTTTCCCCACAGATGAGTATTGAATAACTCTTCAAGCTAGGAACACCTACACCATTTTATTTTAACATAATTTTGTTTGTTTTCTTTTAGTGCTGTACATGGTTCTAGAGTAGCTGTTATAGGTAAACATATTAGTGGGTTAGTTTGTGGAGGATTTAGTAAATAACAGAAAGAGTATGTCAGTAAGTGTAGAGGGTTGTGCTTTGCATCAGTTTACACACAGTGAAATCTCATAAGCTGTAGAGATGTGGTCTTGTGTTGACTTTGTCACATCTATATGTCATGTAGACTTGAGTGGTGTTTTTAAGAGCATCTGCACCAGACAGTGATCCCATTGAAATCCCCTATCCAGGGGACATTAGAAGACCTCATGGGTTTTGTTAGTCAGCTGCATAACTTCCTGTGTCATGATTATGCCGACAGCATCCATGTGGGAGATGACAGTTCTCTGCTCTTGGGGGCTGGTCATGTGTAGTCCATCACTGTCCTCCCAATCCTACACTGTCTTGGACTGCCAGTCCTGTTTCCCAGGACCCAGTTGCTGGGTCTGCCTTCATTAGCACTTTGATCCCTCTCAGCCATCAGCCCCACCTTTCAGCTTCCCTGAAGACAGCAGGTTAGAAATGACCCTGGAGCATCTCAAAATACAGGATATGCACTCTCTTTAGTATTTTTAATCCAGTTTACGTGTCAAGACAGTTTGGATTGTGGCATGTAAAGGTAGACTAAATAATAATGGTAGAAAATTCAGCTTAGTTGACAACACACATCAGCACTTCACACTTCACACATCACACTTCAGTCAGCACATGGCCATACATCTCGGGAGCCTCCATGTGTTGTGTGTTCTTCACCCAAAGGAGCAGTTTATCTCCAGTGGGCAAAGTGAAGAGAATATCTGCAGCATCAGTGTGACCCACCTGCATTCCACTGTGCCTCTCCCATCCTTTTGAGAGAGGTGTGTCTGGTGTGAGAGGGAGCATTCAGCTCAGTCTGCTGCTGGTCTTGGCCTCACACCATTTTGGAGACCTCTTTAAGACTCTCACATAAAAAAGCAACACACCTTTTTCAAGAAAAAAACAGGAGCCAAGGTGCCCAAAAGTTTGGGTTCATTTTGGACTAAACATTGTGTTTCAGCGACTTTAAACTCTGTGTTTAATTCTGAAAAGAGAAAGTCACTCACCTGATGTGACTCACTGCATCAAGTGGGCTGTCTTCTTCCATCTGTTTATGCTAGGTAATCTTGCTAACTGGATTGGACTAATGCATAGTGGTTAGAAAGGCTTCGTGGGAGCCTCCTGTTTGTATACTAGAACTGCAAAAGCATCCCATATACTTAAAAAAACCCCTCTATTATTCCTAGTTTTCAGGGAATTTGTCAAGGTTTAATTTCTATTTGCTTGTGGGCGTGTTTCTCAATATATTAAAAAATACAGTGTTTCTTTAATTTTATGCCTGTATAGGTCCTTGTTTTGTGAAATTTCTTTGTTTTTATGAAGCAGAATAGAGTAGGGTTCTTCCTCATAGACACTCCTGGGTACTTGAAGCATATTTTGGACATTCCTTATGTCTGCTGTGTAGCTAGAAGTGTTCCTATGGCATACAGTGATCTATGGGGAGTGTGGTAGGAGAAAAAAAAAAAGGCATTTTTAGAGTGGGGTAATCTTTAAAAGAGTGTTTGATTTGGCAATAATTCCTGGTAATAATCCAGATTTTCTCTTCATTTATTAAATCCATTTAATTCCCCTTGTAAGTTTTGGTTAACTGAGAGGAAGAGAGAGCTGATTTTAAGAGTATACTGCTGTCGTGGGGGTGAGACACAGTAGGGACCCATAGCCAAGCATATGAAATATATGGGAATGGGGCAAAAGGAGGGGGTTTGGTGGAGGAATCAGCATTCTGACTGCTTTGTGTCTTGTTTTTAGGAAAATGAAAGAGCATAAGCTCAAGAGCTTATTCTGGAAATGGCTTTATAATAATGGTTTTCAGACATTTGAATAGGCAGGTACTTAATTTTTTTTCCAGTAGCAGAGCCAGCTCTTGCACAGCAATTTAATTTGAAACTCATGACTGATGGATTTACTTTTTTAGTTATCCTTTGCAGACCCTGTGAAACCCACAGATTCCCAAGGGTCTGCACTCCCCTGGGTGGAAACCACCCATCTGGAGCATGGAGGAATGAAAATAAACTCTAAAGAAAATGACAGGAGAAAGCAGAAGCTAACTGTGACAGATTAAAGCTAAAACAGAGGAACCATGCTGGGTGCCCCCAGTAGCAGTACAGCTATGAAGGAGTTAGTATTGTATATATTTTTCAGGAAACCCCTGTGTATTACCTTTTTTTCCTAGTAAATGCTCAAATTCAGAGCATTTTTAATTGACCTCAGAGGGATCTCAGCCAATCCTTGCTCGTTCTTGTGCTATGACCACTCTAAAAGGGAGAAGATGGTGTTAAGGGATGTTGGTGTCACTGAAAGTATTGATGTCTGTGTTTTTGTTCTTGGGTCTGCCCATGGTTTCCCTTCTCCAAAGCGGAGGAAGAAGCTCAGAAAATATTTTTTTTCTGAGCCTACTTCAGAATAAACTTCTCATTTGAGGATCCTAAAAGAGCATCTCTTCCCCGATACTCTTCCAGAAGACACACGTGCACGAGGGTTTGTTGAGTGATGGCATAGCCCCACTGAAATAACCTTTCTGAAGCAAAATCATAACCATTACTGAGTTATATAAATATCAGCACTTGGCACTGTTATACAGAGCCAAAAGTACTGCTGGGAGAAAGGAGTTAATTAAAAACTGCTTTGCAGTGCTGTGCTTTTCCTTGTTTTAAAAATAAAGTGGAACATTGTGAGCAGTTGGTCTTGCTGTTTTATAAACAATTTTCCTCACACTTTCTCCTCCTTACTTTCGATAATGGTGAGGAATTATACTGCTACATTGAGTCTGCTATGATGGGACCAGAAGCTTTCCCGTAACTCTGCCAATAGGACTTATTTGTCCTATAATAGAGCAAAAATGCTCCTCAGTTGGGATCATTACACTTGTAGTAATCACTCCTTCCCTAGGAGTCATAACACACACACATTACTCTAAATAGAAAATACATTTAAACATGACACATGGCCACATAGATGCTTTTAAGATTGAGTAATCCAGGAGAAAGGAGAAATGGAGGAGAAATGGGAGCAAGAAGGAAAGATTCAAAAAGAAATTTTCTTCAGTTTGGATATTGAAGAGTATCACGAATAGTTAATTCTTGCTGCATTTTTTTGTGTTTATCACTTAAAGTGGAAAAGACCTGAAAGTGATCACAAACGCTAGGAATGTGAATGAGAACTGTGAACCCTCTTGCAAACTTACAGCTTATTTGAATTTGCCTTCAGTGTTTCAGACAGAGGAATTTTACAGGTAAGCTCTAAAAACCATAAAAGGCCAAGTGAAATTATGTGCTAGATCATTCTTGCGCTCAAGGGAGCTGTTTCCAAATGTCATCAGGGGTGTATCTCTACAGTCAAGACTCAAGGCCAGATGCTGGCTGTAGTCATGGCTGAAGGAAGATTTGAAGATGCACGGACAAGGACTTGTACCTCCCCTGTGTTTATTGCCTGAGTCAAAACAAAATCAAACAGGGATCAATAAGCCCTCAGGGCTGCAGAGGAGTGGAGTTTCAGGTGTTTGTACCACTGGCTGACCGAGGCCTGTTTTACCCACGATTTGCAAGTTGCTGTGCAGGGATGGCAAATCTGTGGCTCGATTGAGCTCTTCCCTTCCTCCCTGTTCAGCAGTGAGATGCCCACGAGGATTTGTGTCAATCTGAGATGGTGAGTTCTCTGTGTAAGGTGTCTCGTACAGAGCACAGTGTGCACCATGTATTACAAAATAGGTTTGTCTGTAAATGACACTGACCTTTACCATGGTGCGGTCTGCTTGAAAAGAATGCCCTAAGGAGACATACTCCACATTAGACAACACTGTGATTTCTGTAATTTGTGTGTGGTATTTCTGACTTAGGAAAGGCTAAGCCATTTCAGTGCTCTTACTTCCCCACCAGATATCTTAACACCTTCTTGTCCAGTCTGGCAATTCTGCTTTAAGCCTAATTATTTCAGTAGGAATTTATGTGTAGAGCATAGTTGTCCCACAAAGAACTTCGGTATTTTTGCTGTTTTCTTTGTTGGAGTTAATGGGGTTCCTCAGACAACTGATTTGTCTGCTGGGAATAGAAAAGCCACATGCAAACTATCATTGATCACCATCCCTGCAAGTGTTCAAAAGATGTGGGTATGGCACATGAGGACTTGGTTTAGTGGTGAAATGGTGGTGGTGTTAGGTTGACAGTTGGACTTGTTGATCTTAGGAGTCTTTTCCAATCTTAATCATTCTATGATTCTATGATTCTGTGATGTGACGTACATTGTGGTATGGACCATGTTATAAATGCATTTGTATGTGCAATTTTAGCCTCAAAGGAATACTTTAAGCATCATAGTTCATAGTTATTTCGCACCATGATATCTTAGCACTGTGTTTACAAGACTGAAGAAAAATGAAGTACAAAGAGGTCCTTCTCTGCCTGTGAAGAGATGGAAGAATTTTATTAGAGTCTGTGGGAAAAGCATCCATGAAGAAATAGGTCTTTCAGCAGATCTGATGGTGGCAAGGATGCGAGTAATGGTACAAATCCTTTGGATTGTGGTGGTGGTTGAGGGCCCACCTGCTCTAATATCCTTTAATATGAATTCCTGTAGAAAAAAACCCCAAACATTACTTTGCCGGGACACATACTGTATTCCCTCATGCAATCCTGAAGGAAGCTCTTCCAGAGGGTTGGATCAGCCATTGAGACTCCCTTTGTACTTTCCCTTTGGACCTGTAAAATCTGTTGTGTCTCACTGCTGTAGCTGAAATAACTGAGTCTGGTAGAAAGGCGGATGGTCCCTGGGATAGCATAAGCTTAACTTAGTGTGTGAGTTCTTTAGATTAGTACTAAAACCTGTTCTTGGATGCCCTGCAGAGCAGGGGATCAGCACGGGCTGGAGTACTGTGGTGTGATGCAGCACACGGATGTTTGATCGACCCACAGTGAGAATGAAACCAGGCAGTGAGCCCAGTTTCTTGTGAACAGTTTGGTCAGACGGGCAAGGCAAATATGCTCACCTGGAGTCAAGGTGGGGATCAAGTCTTTTTGTTTCCTTTCTGGGAACTGGAAATGGTCCCACCTCTCTGGAGACATCATTGCAGTGGGATGCCTGCCCTCAAATGGTTAAGTGCTGATGCTTGTCTGAGTTATTTCCTTCTTCTGGGGAATGTGTTAAGCACTAAATGATGCATGAGCACCTTGGAGGGAGGTGTTACATTCCGTATGAAACTGTACACAGACTGTTTGTTTTTCACTGTGACTTTATTCTGGTTCCAGGCTAACTTGACATGCTAAGCAGGCCCTAAAGCGAAGCAGTAATTTGTGTTCTTCTAAACAAACACATCCTCCAATTACTGTTTTAAAGGTGATCTCACATAGGAAGAAGCAATAGAAAATAATTTTATAGGGTGGGACACATGTCAAACTGGCACTGGCATGAAGAAAAAGTCTTGCAGTTGTAACAACTTGTCTTTATATTTGGCATGCTCCATTACTTGCCCTGAATTTAGTAAGATCTTGGGCGTGATATTTCCTAGGAAAGATTGTTATCTAAGGGATTAGTGTCTGTCCAAATTGCAAAAATGGTATTTTGCTCATTAGTTGGCCTCTGCTTTATGTTTTTTTCTTTCATTATTTGCTTTTTCCCATAAATATTTTAGCAGATGAGAGCCTGTAATGTCAGCTGAGGACTGAACAGGGCTCTCCTGTCCATGTAAAGACAGGAGACACAATAGCCTAAGTTAGAAGACCCCATGTCTGCAGGAGGAGCTGTAACAGGCTCTTAACAACCCCACAGAGGGGTATTCAGAACACAGTCACCAGAGAGTTGTATCTTGAGGAATGTGCAATCAAGACAAGCCAAAATCTCTTTAGTAATTAAGATTGCAGTCAACTTTCATAATGAAGCTCAACTTCTGATCCTCTCTCCTCCCCATGGTCACAGCTTACAAAATTTAATTGGCCTCAAAGATGACATATTTCTTTTCAAATAGGCTGGTTTGATTTCTGCAGCATGAAAAGGAAATGAATCCAATTTGGTTTTAATGACAGGCCACTAGATGAACTGGCATTTGTTAAACACTTCAGTGTGTTCTTCTGAAGCTGCCATCCCCTACCTTTTCTGTGCCACTGGCAGCGATGCTGAACAAGTTATGGGACCTGGGAAACAGTGTTCTCTGCTCTGTAAGGGATATTAGTGGCAGCAGCTTTGGTTTGGGCTCACTTTTTTATTCCATGTGTTGACTAGTAGAGTTAGAAGATCTTCTATACAGCATGTTGGAGATCCTGATGTATAATTACTCTATATTATTTATTCAATGTCTCTTAAAAATTTCCCAAATGTTATTTATGCTTTCACTTTTTTAAAAAGTCTGAAGTTATTTAGTCAAAAATCAGCTATGTTATTAATGAAATTGCCCTCTAGTTACCTAGGTTGAAGTTGTTTTATTTGTATGAACCTTTTCTGTCACTTTTGTTATACATTTTGTATAGAAAACGCTCTTCCTCACACTCTGACAGGAAAACAATGTGCCTGGAGAAAGCAACCATTAGAAAACATCCCAACATACAAGATACCATTTTAATAATAGAAAGAGAATAAAGATTTCATCTGGAGTCCCTGTCATTTGATTTGTTCTTCCATGTTTCAACAAAACATTTGTAATATTACCACTGACAGCAGCCACAACATCATGACAGTGTGTCATGATGAACCACACGTACCAACAGACAGATACTCAGCAAAGAGCACAGGAATATAGAGAACAGGGAGGGTGGGGAAAAAAGACATTTTTAGCTGTACTGCACTGTATGGATCTGTACAGTTCACCACCAGAAACCTGTTTACATTTCAGAAAACAAACACTTGTTTAAACAATTTCCTTCCATTCAAATTCAGCCAGAAGCTTCTTTATTCAGACTATCCCAAGATGGTTATTTATTCTTCATCCAAAAATATTTTAGTTTCATCAGAGGGAACTGTAGCATGCTTTGGCTAGCAATACTTGAGTTTGCACAGTGAAGTGTTGCTGCAGTAATGGCACTAAATGGTGACTGCATCAAATGCACATTCTCTTTTCTAAGTGGGATTTCTTGTGATCGGGCAGGAATTGTGTGCAGGCAGGCTGAGGGATGTAGCTGTTGTATGAATATCATGCCCAGCTGAGTTTACATACTTGATATGATCCTGTCTGACTCCAAGGAGATAAATTAAATTAAGTTCTCAGAAGGGAAGTAATTAGACCATGAAACAATAGCAAAGATAAGGCACTATGGGAGGAAATGTCCTCGAATCAACAGGGAGTGGAGGGAGCTCTTAGTGGAGAAATAAGACTTCTCAAAATTAAAATGAGAACCAAAGGGGCTGCTACAGATCTGACAATCCTGGCTTTGAGGAGAGAATGCGTTAGTTGAGGAATGGTGGTGTCAAGAAATCTCCATCAGAGGTGGGTGCTGGGAGGAAGATCTTCAAGGTGTATGAGATCCTGTCTTCAGCCTTTTCTCTTGCTTGCCACAGGCCTGTTGTAGTAAGGTTGATTCCTACAATCAGTGTCCACAACAAAACAAGGCTGAGACATGCCAAAAATAGAGAGACTATTTGAGTGAAGGGCCAGGAAAACAAGGAGCCTCCACACTGGAGTCATGGGGCAGAAAAGTTTAGCCAACAACCTTCAACCCAGAGAGAGGTGGGAGAAGTGAACAAAGTGCTTGGCAAAGTGCACTGGTTGTTAAAAGGAATTTATTTCTTCTAAAATGGAGCAAATTCCCAGGCCTGAAATCTGCCCTTGTAGTCACTGAGACAACAGATATTATTTATTATTTTGCCTGACCTTTAGTTAAACAAATAATAAATGCTGCCTCAAGGAAATACTGGATCACTTTCCTTTTAGATTATCTGGTAGAATATCTTGTTTGTTTGTAGAATCACACTCAAAAATCTCTCCCTAGTTACATTAGTTTTACATTTGTTTATTTTTTTTACTTCAACCATATTGTTTCTGAATTAAAATCTTAACTGGATGTAATCAGCTATTAGGTGAGCAGCTTGCAAACAGTGCCAGTGGGATGCTGAAAGTTTTTTGTGTGGATCAGCCACAGTGTATGGAAACTTATGATTGTGAGAAGTGATGGCATATTTTCTGTACAAATGCCTTAAAGTAACTGTTGTAACATCTTAGGTTTACATGAGCCATGGATCTGTATAGAGTTGGATATTGTTTGATTTTTCATTGAGTGAAAGATAACATCGCCATTGGCACTCAGCATGGGATGGATCCTCTTCATTAAACAGTATACCTAATCAACTTAGCAGTTATTTAAAATGTGTTTTAGTCTTAAAAAATGAATTGTTATTGTAAAATGTGAAACAGTCCCCATTTCAAGGGCAATCACCTGGATATCGTGAGTTTCTGTGTTAGAAATCCGTGGGTATATGTCTAAAAAAATCAGGCTGCAGGTGAATTTCCCAAGATAGTTGAGAGTGGATGGTTGTGCCGAGGCACAGGGAAGTAGACACTTCTGCATCAATTCTGGACCATGATTTGAAGCTCAGTAAAGAAAATGGCCTCTTGATTTCAGCCACTGGCATCACTCCCTGCTGTGGATGGACACTTCATCCACAACACCAGTCAGCCTGTTTATAAAATGATGAAAAGTAAATCCTGCTTGAAATGGAGGATTAATGTAGTCAAGGGGTTGCAGTGAGCAGAGAGGTTGTGCACGTATCTGTCTTGTTTTATACTGCAAACTGTCACCACAATGTCTGAGTAATACACCAACTAGACAAGGAATTGCCAGGTTTCTGGCAATTTTAACAGAGGTGTTAATCATCTTGCTTTTGGGGGTTATAAAACACAGATTATACACATACCTGCTCGAAGTTTGGTAGCTAATTTTAGATTTCTGTTGTTTTTAATATTTTTGTGGGTAGCCAGGGTAAGCAAGGAGACATTTTAGTCTTGGAAGAGTTTAGCAGTATTTGCTGGAGAGTCATGTTCTAGCTTTTTGTAACCACCTTTAGAAGTGCTTTTCATAGCTAATGTCCTCAGCAGACACATACATGGACAAACTCTGGAACTGGGCAGCATCTTATACAGCGGGTGGATTTGTCCTGGGAGGCAGCTGACAAAGTTATTTTCAGAAGGCAGACTCCTTTCTTTGGGTTTCTGCAAGAGAGGGGAAGGGAAGTTTTCGAAAGGACCTGTGCTCTTGGTCTGCTGAGTCAGCATATCCTCAGGTTGCTCTGCTTAGGCCTTGTTCCCAGCTGGCATATCCCTCTCAATGTGTCTCAGTTCCTTTTCAGGTTGAAATCCTCTCCCTTGGTGAATTTTTTTTTCACTTTCAAGGACCATTTTTACTTTAATCAACTGAAAGTTGAGTTCCTTTGGGCCATTAGGCATCTGTGTTCTTCCTCTCAAGAGAACTGTTATTTTGGCAAAAAAAAAGAGATGGAGGTTGTTTATCTGCAGAGCTCTTTGGCCAAGTCCCACCTTCAAACTGTAGAATTGTTATTTGGAAGGAAAAGGAAGCTCTGAGGGCCAGGTTAGGATGCAGACTGCCTTCGTGTGTTCCAAGGCCTGCGGAAATGATCTGCAGAGAGAGCTAGGAACCTGAGAGTAGCCTTCCAGAAAGTCAAAATGTTGGATGGAGATATGCATAGAAGTAGGCAAAGGTTGTGTTCCTGTCCCTCTCCAGAACTCAGAGATCTACTTCCAGGCAGTACATGAGTGGCCTCTGCTCATCCAGAGCCAAACCTTATTGCTCTTTCTGGAGGTGGGTATCCAGCTGAGAGGGCCTCTTGCTTGTGGTTGTGCACTCCCTTCCTTGTGAGACACCTGGCAGCTCACAAGTCCCATCTCCTGGGTGGCTTTGCCACCCACCTTCAGGCCAAAGAACTTCCTGGGTTTAGGTGTTTTCACTCCTTGCTAATGAAAAGGGCACCAGGAGTGCAGGATTCAAAGGTCAGGAGGAGATCATACCATACCGTGATCAACTAGTTGGCACTTGGAGCAGGGACATCTTTATTCTGCTCTGCTCCATGGCTATGTCTTCTGCCTTATAAACATTGTATTAGCAGCAGAAAGATTCATGGTAGCTAAAAACTCTTCAAATGTGGTGCAAAAAGAATTCACACCGCAGGGAAACACGTGATATGAGAAGCAGATGCAGGCAAGTGAGAGAGCATGAAGAATTGAGATCATTAGAATCATAGCATGGTTTGGGGCAGGAGAGACCTTTAAGATCACCTGCAAATCAAACCCTCCTGCCATGGACAGGGACATACAAAAGTCTTCTCACCTTTAAGAAAGGCTTTTAGGAGCTTAGAATAGTTGAGAGAATGGATTCAGTGATGTCCACCCCGAAGATAAGGAGCAGCTCCAAAATGTGTGGGCATGCAGCATATGTAACAGGCAGCATAAAGGCACCTGGTTGAAAATCAGGTTCTTTTCTTTATGAGCATTACTCCATTGTTGGAGGTGAGAAATGAGTATTCAATGCAATAGGTAAGATGGAGATAAGCAAGAAGGAAGGTCCTTAAAAGTGCAGGTGAATGTGTTATGTTTCAGGGAATAGACAATGAATAGTGCATAGATGTACACAGCCAAAAACGTGGACTAGGGAACGTGCTTTGCAGCAGCATGAGTGAATGAAAAAGGCCAGAGAGCAGGAGATTGCAGAAACTGAAACTGCTTGTGACTCTTCCCTTCCCTTTCATTTGTTCCTGATTGCTCCCCTGAGCAAGGTCTCACAGACAGCACAAATGGAATCACAAGGCTTTGGGAGCTGTCTGTGACCTGCTGTCACTACATGGCATGGCTGGTGCAAGTAGCAGCCACAGAGATGACTTGTATATGAGACACAGCTGTCAGGGGAAGAAAAGAGCTTTCCTCCTTCTGGTGGGCTTCTGACAAAGTAAATGGAGGTGAGGGGAGGCAGCTGAAACCAGAGGAGAAAACAAGACATTACAAAAAAAACCAGAAATGCAAACAAAGCAAGAAACACTGAGTAACAATTAGACTAATGTGAGATCGTTTTAACTGTTCACACTGAGTGATTAAGTATTGTGAGATTTGGTGACTGATTGTCTATTCAGAAGTGTGTTTATGTCTGTCAAAAGCAAAATAACATGTTAGAAACAGAGCCTCACCTGCCCCACCTGTATCTGGTATGGAGTTTGTAAAGCATAATTCAACAGTCTATTAATCAAAATGATAACAATGAATTGTGTATGAAGTAAGCACACACATGACTGATGCAATATTAGTTGCTCAGCAGATTTGTACATGGGATTACGACAAGGGGACTTTTCTGGTATTATAGGCCTGGTTTCAGGTCACTGAAACCTTTCTGCCCCTTGGGGAGTCTCCTTCTCCCTTGACTCAAATATTATGGTGTCATCAGAACCAGCTCAGAGGTCCCATGCCAACATGGTGAAGACCAGGTGTGAATAAAGACACAAGGTTTGGTTATCTCCCTATCTGAATATCTACAAGTGTACATCCTTGGAGCAAGAACTTTCTGCCTGTTCCAACTGACTGGTTCCACTCAGTTATACCTTTCAGAAAGATAAATAAAGTGTCAGAGAGACATTCCTTGGTGTCTGGTATCTCTCGAGGTTTCTGGCTGGTTTCTTTACAGCCTCTTGATGTCCCATTAGTCAGACATTGAAGACCAAACATATTTTGGGCATATGGATTTGTGGGTTTTTTCCCCTAGACATTTCCAAAGTATTTTTCATGGTGTTTGCTGGTAGCTTGTGCCAGCCTGAAGCCTGAGCATGTTTCCATGCTAAATCCAGCTGCCTTTGAAATCCTTGTAACTTAAACAAATTCCATTGGCTTTGCAAACTTTGATTTTTAGTGCTAGCTCAAAGGTGGATTTTTTTAAAAAAGAGAGAACAGTGTTTCCAGTCACACTTCAGAGCTGTGTGAGTGGGGAGAAATGTACTTTTTTCTGTATGCTTGGCTTGAAGGTCATGATTTCATAATGAAAAATGGTTGAAGTTAGGAGGTTAATGGAAACTCAGAGCTGAAGCATTAACTCAGCAGATAGCTTCCTCCCTCTTACCATCCTATTGAGAGCACACAACCGTCCTTCTGACTGGGGGAAATAATTATTTGCATCAAATATGTTTTTATTTTAGAATGCCACCAGAACACAGAGTAACACGTAATGCAGTAATTCACAAATTGAAGTATAAGTAGGTGAATGGAGCAATAAAACATGGCAAAAAGACTAGAATGGGATGCCTGTCAGGATGCTACTCTAAATGGAGTTTGGATTTATACTTCAAGGGGCACTGTGCAGGAGAATGTGACAATGAGAAGACTCATAATTGATAAGGACCTGTGCAATTCTAGGTTTTAAGCTAAAGCACAAATTAGGAATTGTATGGGAACATCTGTGCCTGTATTTGTGTTGCATTCAGAATTGAGACATTCTGTAAATTTTATTCCAAATCCAGCTCTTGGGAGATCACCAGATCACAGATGATAAGACCCATGAGAATGTGTACATTCATCCAGAAGTGAACTTCTAACCTCTTCAGTTTGTGATGCTAATCACATCACTGAACTACTTTCCCAGCAGTTTCTACTAGTGCTCAGCATCTGTGAAGCATTGATACACTTGCAGTTTGTGACAAGACATTGGATTTATTAGTGCCACATAAAGCTGAGGGAACAATAAAAAAGAGGAAGGTTTGATGACTGTTTCATGATGTATTGTAAATGAATGCATCATTCCAGTTAAGCAGACAATAGGCAGGAGTGAATGCCATAAAGTCACACCCCTTGCTTTGTAGCTCCTTTTTCCTGTGGGAGAAGCCAAGCATCAGGTAGCCTCAAAGACTGAGCTGGAGAATGCCTTCATCCCAAACACATGCTCCACCCATCTTAAAATTGACACACCCTGTGTGAAGCGAGATTTGTTGTATTAGGGGTCCTCCAGCATCATCCTTACAAGCTCTATTGGCAGATGCTCTTTAAACACAATACAGCTTTAGTTTATTAATTCAGCATTATTTATGGGGAGCAATGCATCTTTTAGCAGAGGAGAGATTGATGTTATCAGAATGCCCTGTGTCCATCAGCACTAAGGCTGCATTTAGTACCATTTTAGACTTTGTCTAATAGCTACCTTTCATTCTAAATACCTTGAATTAATTAGATGTATTGCTTAGGAAAAAATGAGTCACTGCATGTGACTTGTATGTGTGACTTGGCTGCATAAAATATTAGAAATCTATAGCACTGTAGTTTATAAGTCAGTTGGTTAGAAAGCATTCTCTCAAGTGCCATGAAACAACCCACTTTTTCATACTGATTTCTTCTTAGTTGTGGGAATAAAACCAAGGATTTGACAAAGATAAATCTGCTATTATTCTTTTTTGAAGTACATTTATTAACTCTTGCTTTCAAAGTATTTTCATTCCCATTTCTCCTTGATCATGACTTGCAAAAAGTCAATGTGATAAAACCTAGCTAGAATAGTGGAAAAATAACCACATGTCATTGTAGTATTGCTCTTTAGCCCTGCTGTTCCTACAGCTAGACATGCATTTATTTTACACGAAGGATTTGCTTTGTCTTTTAACACTAATTGCTGCTTATGACATTAATATTCCACTTGTTACTGTCTGAAGTATTGGTGTTGTTAACCTCCATGCTCTTGAGCAGGACAGTTGCCACAGTGACATATTTAAAAAACATAAATTCCTTCTGCAGTGGTTATTAGGGATTTAAAACCATGGAAAGATTCCAGTCTTCCAGCCCTTTAGTGCCTATATCTCCTTTAGAAATAATTTAGAGATATATTTTTAAGATATTTAGCTATCTGAAGATACCCATGAGAAAGTTTGAAAGTGCTTTGATGCTTAGTTACTGTAGGAAGTTACTTGCATCGTAAGGTACCTAATAAGCTTTAGAAGTCTGGTCCTTGGCTACTGAGTGGGTGTTTTTAAAAATTATACTTCCATGCCATAAGAAAAAAGGGAACTGCAATTTAAAGTGCTCTTTAATGGGTAAATTCCTGCAAGTATAGACCTGGCATCTGGTTTGAACTCTTTTGTTACCTCTCCAAAGGCACTCTGTGGACATTTGTGAATCTGGGCTTCTTTCTCCTAAAAATAGACAGCTATACATAGGGTCCCTGTGCTCCACAGTGGTACAAGTAGCAGGAATAAATGAACTTCAACACTGTTTAATTTTTAATTAGACCCCCTTTATGATATTCTTTGTAAAAGTGAGGAGATTAAGTTTCTCAAACTTATTCTCACTTGGTTAAAAACCAATTAGCTGTGATGCACAAACAAAATGCATCCTTATTAGCAAGGATTTCTGCTAATTATACTGTTCTGGTTAAGTGACTTCTCTGGAACTTGGTGTATTGAGTTCAAGTCTACTTTGGACTCTACAGTGGTGCTGCCAAGATGTGAATCCAGCCAAGTGAGACGGCCAGCAGTCTTCCCTGATTAAAGATTCCAAGATCTGGCCCAACTGAATTTCACCACGATTAATTCTGCCCATCTCTGGGGGTTTTCTTTCTCTTCCCTCCCTCTGCTTCTTTCCTGAAGACCACGTGCAAAGCAAGCCTAATAGCAGTGGAAGTGGAAGATGTATTTTTGTCTCCAGGATTTGGGAAGATTGAAAATAAACCAAGCTTGAACACCAGTAGCCTTTGCTTAAGCTTTGAATTGGCAGGTTCAGTTACAGAGGCCTGGAGCTGTATTCCTGTCATTACCAGCTGTGCAGAGGAAGGGCTCCAGGACTTTCAGGAGACCTGCTGCTTTCACACAGGTGTCAGGAGAAGTAGATCTGTCTTTGAATTTGGTTTTCTGCACTCTGTGACTGAGGACAGTAACTCATAATGAACACAGAGTGGCACGGTCGTCTCCCACTGTGCAGAGCTTTTCCACTTACTCTTTTATGGTATAGGGTGTATATGACTCACCCGAGGGCTATTGGCACTTCCCACAGGCAACTGGGGGAGCAGTTTTCTGTGTAGGAGTGTCCTAATACAGTGATGATGAAATGTGGAAACCTGCCTAGCCTCTTACTTATCCTTCTGTCTCAATAAAAAAAATAAATTACCTTCCCAGTAGCTTGGTGGGAAGGAGGGAGTTTTCTGACAGGTTGCTGGTGATGAGTTTGTCATGTGGATGGTCCCTGCAGATGGAGTGTTTGAGTCAGACCTCTGCCTAGATGCCAGCTAAGGATTGCCCAGGAGCCCTGGGAGAGCTGTGCTGCAGCATCCTGATCTGCTGGGCTTCCCTTCTCCCAGACAGGCAGGGTGCAGGCAAGCATAGCTGATGCACAGTGGCCCTAGTGACACAAATACAGTGAGACTTGATTGCCACTCAAAACCACACCTGCTAGCAGAAGCAGAGTGGTTATTATTATACCTGCTGCCCCCATAGGGTCTCCGACCTGTTTTGGAGGGCATTTGCTGTTCCTCACTGTAGGAGACACCTGCAACTGGGCAAGTATGACATTGTTGGCTGCTAGCATGGCACTGAGGAACTGTAATCTGCTTTAATTATCACATGCACACTCAGTCTGATGGGACTCAATCAAGGCTTATGATTCTACGCTGCCCAGAAACAATCTGCAGAGCTGAGCATGCAGAGGCCTCATCAACTTCATTGAGGAACAAGAAATTTATGTTCAGGATGTCATTTGTGCTTGGTTGCCCATATGCTTTTCTGCTTCTCCTGTGGAGAAAATGCAGTTTTGAGGCATAAACATCTTTGGCTATGTAGAGCATAGCCCTGCTTCCTGCTGTGAGCTAGAGTGACCTTTTGGTTACATCACTGTTTTCTGAGTACATAAACCATCTCTGCCTTTGTGCTGTTACGTGTCCTTAGCAGCAGCAGTACATCCATATGCACTAGCTTTTAGGGTAACCCAGTAGCTAAAGATCCTGTAAAAGTCACAGCTGGGAGTCCCAGCCCTGTCACATCTGGGTGACAGCTCTATTTATTCCACATGTGGTGTAATGAAATACCTGGTTTTGTTACATCTTTCAACTCTGTGCTCATCCAAATAGGCATTTATCCATGTTTTTGTGTAACTTACCTATACAGGTGTGTGGGTGTTTTAACATTCACCCTTCATTAGTATGTATTCAAACCAATGAAGGAGATAACAGTAGACAACAACAACCTCGTGTCTGTGTCAAATGGGTATTTCACGGATGGCAGAGCTTTCTTTTCAGAGGTGTTGTATCTGTTGCCAGGTTTCAGATGTAACTGAATGTATGTGTACATATTGCACTCATCTGAGAACCAGGAAGCCACAAAAAGAGTGTTATACCAGCTATTCAGCTCTTCATTCACTGTAAACTAATAACAGCTTCTCAATTTGTGAGGCAACGCACAAGGATAGTTGCTCTGACTGCAGCCAGATCACCCTTCCAAGAGTGTCAGTCTTCCTGTTTTTCAAGGGTTTTGCAAACAGAGCTTCCTTTTATGTTCATGGAAGCCCTCCAGAGCAACCCACTTCAACCCAGGAGCTGCTCACCACCTTTAACTGCATGTAGGTCCTCACGTCTCCCAGGCAAGGGAGTGGGAATCAGCTCTAATTACTGGCTGCACATGTAAATCCAGTCTCCACACTGCAAAAACAGGGCTGCTGCCAACAGCTAAAAGATGGTACACTGTTTTTGTCTGAGATAAATCCTTGTAGACACTACTTTTATCTTTTTCACCTTTAATGATTAAAATTCATCATTAATACTTGTTGTGATATGTTTCAAATTAAACAGCCTGGAGGTTTTTGCTCAAGCTTTGCAAGCCTATTTGGTCACTGCCAATTGGGATCCACTGACTGGAAACTGTCATTCTGGTGTCCTGGTCTGCTTTTTGTGGAAATCAGGGATATTCCTGAAATCAGGGATGGCACTGACATGGGGGTATGCTTGTTGCCTTGAATGGGCTGCCAGTTCTGCTGCAGGAATACAAGCATTTCCGAAGATTATTTAGACCCAGTCTTAACACTAGAGTTGCAAGTTATAGTAGTAGAAGACCCAGAGCTTTAATTTCTTTTCCTTGAGTGGCTGCTGAGCAGCATTCACATGAAAATGCTTGAGACAAATGAACACAAGTTCAGCACCTTGCGTGTGATCTAGGAATCATTCATGTTTATTCTCCAAGTACTTATATTCATTTGTTACTTTTGTGGGGGGTCTATAAAGTTCCACTGGTGCCTGGCAAAAAACCATGAATCTGTGCCAGAGGTGTTCAGCTTTTGTCTGAGCTCTGTTGTGATCTGGATACAAGGCAGGAGAAAGCATAACCTCAGCTTGTGTCCCGGGAAAGCAACAAGCCTGTGGGCTCACTCCTCGCATGCCTAATGGGCCCAGTGGCAGGCCTGGCACAGCAGCTGTTGTTCCAGAAATGGTCAGGATGCTGCCTCCAGCATCCCTTTTGGACCATGCCTGATGGCTAGAAAGTACCCCCAAGAGGAAAATGCACACATTCTGGACCTGAGGGGGTTCATACAGCTCTCTCCTTTTCCTATGAGAGAACTAAGCTGTTTTTCAAGAGGAGCAAACGATCCCCACTTTGTCAAGCTGCCCTACTGTGCAGAGTGGTGCAGGAAGGCAGACTGCAAATGTCCCTGCCAGTGAAGGAGCCAGATCAGTCTCTGCCTGCAGGATCTGGAGAATTAGAAGTGAACAGAAGGGCTATACTGCTAAGAAGCATAGCATGAGGTAGGACATGGATCAGAAACTGAGAGGTGTATGTGGGTAGGTTTTGTCACAGCCAGTGTTACAGATGCTTAACTACACAGCTCAGGTTTCCAGCTGCAAAATGTCTCAAACTTGACTTATCACTATGAAATCTCGTGAGAATATTTTATGCACATGGTAGGTAAGGCTGGTGTTTGCTGTAGAAGACATCCAGTGCTGGGGACAAAAGGCCTTTGAAATTGTTGAGAAGATTCCTGGATCTTCACTCTTGAGTACAGGAGATTACAGAGGTGATGGGTAGGATCTAAAAAATGAAATGGAGAGAGTTCAAGTTGTATAAGCATGAGACAAGGTGTCCTGACACCTCCCCATCCTTTCTCCTCCATGTGGTGAGTTACACCCTGTGTAGGCCCCAGAGGAGGCAGCTGCTTTGGCAGCAGAATCACTCAGCATCCTGCTAAGACACTGGCTCAGGGCAAATTCCATCCTGGCTTATTACTTTGCATGCAGAAAATTACATGCCTAATTGAAGTGTTGAATCGTGAAAAAAACTAAACTGGAAACAATATTATTTTAAAATCGTCCCCCTTTTCTAAGGCTAATAGAAGCAGGTATTCTGGTGTGTGTCTCTTTCCTGAATTTTGGCTCTTTCTGCTTCCTTCAAACACCTGCTCTGAGCCACTTACTGCTTGCTACCAGCACTGGAGCTTTTTATCACAGTCTCCTCTTCAGTCACAGCCGAGGGAAGGTGTATGAAGTGACTCATCCCTCCATATTTGCCTTTGTGTACCATCTTCTAGGTCATCCGGGGTCTTTCTCTTCTAGTTGGTTTTCCAAAGCAGACCAAATTAACCTGACAGAACCATAGAGATCTTGAAGATATTAGTAAAGACATTCCTTTCCTTCTGTGTTGTGAGCAGTCTGTGGTTTGAAGCCCACACATGACCCCAAAGTTGGCCTTCCAGCCACAGAGATTTAACTAATTTGGCCAGGCAGACAACATATGGGCACTGAACCATCTGGCTTTGAGCTGGAATTAGCTCTCCCTTTCCTAGTCGTTAGATCAAGCAAGGCAAGATGTGTAATGTGGGTGAGAACAAAAGGTATTCCTGGTAGGAGATCAGAGGAGGTCAAAAAACACCGTCTGGCCAGGGGACATAGCACCATTTCTGTTTCAGCTCATAAATATGAGTTCTTTTTAATTTTTAATTTAAGGGAATATCCAATACTGAATCCAGTAAACCTCCTCCAGCTCTTTACAATAAGAAAATTAAGGATATTACTTCAAAAAAACCCCTCAGCAATCTAAGTGTAGTAGGAGAGAAAAAACAGATGTTTGTTTGCTTTTCAAACTCTGTAGAGCCACCTTTGCTAAGTAACTGACATCTGTCTGGTTTTGTTCACATCTCTGCTCTGTGTCTAAGCTGAGGTTTCTCTAAGTTTCACATTATTTGCATGTATGTTTGTGAGTGAAAGGGAGACTGCTAATCTGAGATGGTGAGCTGCTGTAGCCACAAAAGCTGTCACCCCTGCTGTACCACGTATTTGTTGGCTGTGGTGGGAGGACAGTGTGGGGAATATGAAGTAACAGAAATTAATCTCAATGTCATTAAACCTTCCACCTTTCTTCCAAAGTGTCTTCTTTCTGTCTGCAAGGATGCTCGTTGCAGGGGAAGGTGGTTGACTTGGTGACATGAATCTGGTAGCCTCTTATAATTTGGACCTTAGAAAATCAACCAGATATGTATGATGTGAGACACCACACTCTCCTCCCTCCCTTTTATCCTGTAGCCCCCAAACATCAATAGTGTGGGCAGCAGGACCAGGAGAGTGATTGTTCCTCTGTGCTCAGCACAGGTGATGCTGTGCCTCCCATTCTATGTTCAGTTTTGGGTCCCTCATGACAAGAATGATATTGAGGTAAGACAGCACAAGTCCCACAGACAGCATCAGTATTTGAAGTTTTATCTAGAGCAGGAGTGGTGGGCAAAGCTCTGCTGCAGTCACCCAGACATTTCCAGGGTTTCCAGCCATTTTTCTTCCCCATACCAACCCCTGCCATCTCACCCCATTCCCTTCTTAGCAGTCTTGCCACAGTTTCCCCTTGAGAGCAGGCTGGTTTGTTCCCATGTGTTCTCACATCATTCTGAACCATCCTGAAGATTTTTGGGTAGTTTTCTTTCAAGTGGAAAGCAATCTGATGTGATCACTCCATGTGAATGTGTGTGAGACTATCCTAATATCTTTTGAAATTACTGGCTCATTTCAAATAAGAAAGCTGAGCAGAGATAAGTTTCCAGTGTCTTCCAGAGCAGAAACTGATTTAAAACACTTCCTTTGGCCAACTGGCAAATTCATCAAGCCCAGGAACCCTCATGCTACTGGCAAAACTCTCTACAGGGTGCGTGTGGAAATAATGGAACATTGATTCTCAAAGACATTTGGTTACTCAAAGCCACAAATCCTTACAGACTCAGGCTTTGTTAGTTCTGGCTTTCTCAAAATTATTCATGGTTTCTTGTGGCATTTTATCCGTGACATGTGCTGTTCATGGAGGTGCTGCATTAAATGTCATGTCTTGCAAATGTAACACTGACTTGGAAAGAGTTGTTGTGGAGGGAACCTGCCCTACATAAATGGCTCTCATGTTTGCTTGAGGTTTTGGTACAGTACTCTTCTAACTGATCCTAGTTTTCAGTGTTAAATAAGCCAGATGTTAATATAAGTGATTCAATCACAGTTTATAGCTGGTGTGTTTAACATTGTCACCTGGCAGCTCGGCAGCCAAAGCAACAGCAAATTCTGGGTTCTCTTTTATCTGTTCAGAATGCTACCCCTCTAATTAGTGATCCACAGCAATATGCAGCAGGTTTAATTTCAGCTCTTTGGCCTCTGGGATGGTCAGGAACCAGCAGACATGTACAGAAAGCTCAGTCATTAAAGGATTTGGTTTCCCTTATAGTACATCAACTACCAAATTTTAATCCTTTGCTTCTTAAAAGCAATCTCTAGCCAAAGCCCGTTGAATATATTGATTTTAAATTTCTTTTGGAAATTGTTGAAGTGAGTATTGTCCATTAGAGCTAGATCTGGACCTAAAGGGCTTGTGCCCTTCTGGTGGCAATGAATAGGACATGGTGTCTTTGTGCTGGCCAGTGGCAAGGGAGGATTTTAGCATCACTGGGGTGCAATGCCATGTACTCATCACCACTCCAACGCTGCAGCACCCCATTTATCATGCAGGGAGAAAAGGCCACTCCTGGTCAAGTCTTGTTTTTTGGATGTGTTTCAGCTCCTTCAGAAACGGATGTTTCTGTGTTGCAGCAGTACTGAATGCTGTAGCACTCAGGGAAAAATGACAATTCCCCTATCAATATTCTTGTGCAATGACTCCACAGCAAGCAGAGGGGGCCAGTCTGTGCTTGGGGCTCTGCTGCAGATTAAACACTCTTTTTTCAGCCCTTGTTTGCACAGCTGCTGTGCCCAGAAAAGTCACTTAAGTCTTTGGTTGTCCAGCTCAGTTTGACTTCTTTAAGTCTTGGCTAGCAATGTGTTAAAATAATTGCTCAAGAGCAACATAGCTTTAATTCATTTATGTTGTTGACACCTTTATATCAGCACATGGCAAAATCATAGTCCTGAAAGGCTGGAGGGGAAGCTTGATAATTTTGCATGGTTGTATTGAGCCCTGTGGTTTGTGTGTGCCTGAGGCACAGCATCTAAACTAGGGCTGCTCTGAACATGGGGAACCCATTCTTTTTTTCTTTTTATAGTTTCTTACCAGGGTTAATCCCTCTTCATGTCTTTTGTATACTTAAATTTCCCTAGTTCTCATTCCTAGATTTATTTCCCACATCTTTTTCCCTGGATTGCAGCATCTAAACCTCCTTGTAGTGGAGAGTCTTAAATGTAAAAAAGTATAAGCCTCTCTTTATTTGTATTTTTATTTCTAGACATTGTCCTCTCTAATGGCCTCAGAATATTCCTGAAAATGAACAAAGCAGTGGCACCTGCCCTTTGTGTCCTGTATTGGGGGGATTTGTGGAGACACATCAGGGTGTGGGAGATGTAAGCAGCACATGGGGTTTGCCAGGAACTGGGGGGGAGCATCGGGAAAAACAGCAAGTATGATGAAAGGGATGTTAAGAGGGTGGTAAGGGCAATTTTCCTTAGCTGGATGTTTCCTTGTTCATAACAGTTTGCGTAGTCTGATCTAATTTGCTTTAACCAATTCCATGCTTTGATGTTCATTTTCAGGTTTTTTTTTCTTTCTTTGGAAACAATTATTGGGAACTGCTGTCACCCATGTCTCCTCTGCTACAGCCATAATGTTGGACAATCATGTACCCCAACAACATCAATGTGTTCTGTGCAGAGTTAATCCAGGGCAGGTTTGTCTACTGCCATGTGGGAGCCATTCACTGGAAAGAGGGGAGTCTGGAGAGGTAGCACAGAATGAAGAAAATAACTATGGAGACACAGGGTTAAGATCATCTCACTGAGATGGGAAGGGGAAAGGGTTGAAATAATATGGCCCATTGGGTAAGATAATACTCTGGCATTCAGGCATCTGGATTCTTGGCCATCTCTGCTCCTTCCTCTCATGTGAGAAAACTTCTAGGTTTTTTTCACTTTTGTAAAGTGAGAGCAGCGCCTTTTAAAAAAATAAATCCTGCCAGGTCTTGAGGAGCTCAGGCAGTCTGTGAGTATTTCTGCTGGGTGAGCTCACGAGTGGAGCTGCGTGCAGGCATTTGGAGGCTTAGCAGAGTGAATCCTCTGAACCTTAGAGATTCACTCAGTGCTCCTAAAGAGGGATAAAAGTGGAGTTAATTAACCCATTCCCAGATCCCTCCTGATCTGTGACCATCAAGTAGCTGCCACTGCAGAGTGCTTTCCTTGGCTCTCAATGTACCCAAGCATCCGTGCAAGCCAGAATTGTGTGTGTGGCTGTTCCCTGCATGTCTGGCACTGCCAATCTGCTTGCAGAGCAGTGGGACAGATTTGCCCCATCTTCATTGGCCTTTGTTGTATCAACAAAATGATGTGATGCTACCACACCTGATTCCCCAAACCCCAGGGTGCTATGGAAATGAAGAGTGTTCAGCCTCGAAGGGTTAATACCAAGGCTGTAAGCAATTGCTTGCTCATGGTTAAAGTGAAGAAAGGAGCGCACAAATTTCTGTGTGCATTTCTGGAGTGAGAGGCAGAGGAGCTGCTGCTGGGCAGTGACCTCTGCTGGGAAGCCCGCAGCTGCTCTGGTCCAGCTACAGCAACACAACCTCCAACTTCATCTAAACTGTGGGTTTCACTCCAAATGATTTCCATGTTGCTGTTTTGTTAATTCCGAATTCCACTTTTCCTTTTAATAACTTGTCATTTGAGAGTTCATCTGAGTAGAGGAATGCTGTGTGGGACAAGCAGTATCATTTACAGGTGTGCAGGTGCGCAGGGCTATTAAACACTGTGTAACATCACAATTTAGGCCTTGCTGATAATGGGGAGGCTGAGAGAAAGTGGAGAAAAATGCCTTCTCCCCATCTCAGCAAGCCCCTTGAGTGCAGCACCCACCAGTGTGGTGGCTGGTATGCACAGATATCACCTCTCAAAGGGACATCTTTCAAATGCCTTCATCCCTATGAGACATCACTCTCTGTGTACTTTGGGGGTGATTGAGCTTCTTCTGCTGCCTTCTCTCAGTTTATGCTTTATATTTGCTGAATCCCACACTCTCACGTCCTGCATCTGATTTTAAATAGGGGCAGATTGGCTCTATACAGAGGACCCCACAGTGGTAGGACTAAACCTTTTATCCCCCCTTCTCTTTAGCACTGAGGGAGTTTATCTGCCTTCCTGAGAGCACAGTGGTGCAGAGCCCATTTGGTTTGCAAATCAGGAAGGGGAGAGGGTCTTGCCGCAGCCCTCAGCACGCGGCGTTGCATGTCTGATGAGCTCCTCTCTGGCCTCTGCCTCCCTGGCTGTTTGCTTTCTGGGTAACCCACCCCTTGGCCGTGTGTGTGACGGTTAGGGGTTGCAGCAGATGTCTCAGGGGGGATTAGGCTGGTTTGGGGAACCTCCGAGGTTCTCAAAACTAGAAATGCAAAGCATTAATGTGTGCATGGTGAAAACCGTATCACTAAGTTGGGGGCTTTAAACAGATAACACTGAGGCAGATTGTTTGTATTAAATTGCCTTGATCGTGATGGTAGGAGGAACATGAATGATCATGTGAATGTGCATGAGGGAAAATAGATAAATGCATACCATAATTTTCATTAAAAGTGGCTAATTGCTTAAAATGTCATTCGTAACCTACCTTCAACTAACCTAAACAAGGCAAACCTGCCCATGTCATAAGTAACCATTATGGGACCAGGCACTAGACCTGCACAACAAAATACATGCTTTCAAACATGTGCTGTGTAAAGCCAAGTGAGTGGTGTATTGGTTTCCTGTTGCAAATACTAAGAATTTAATGTGTCATGCAATCTACCTGGAAATTTTGCAAAAATATCATGGGATTTTCCGGGTATTTAGGTAGAGTGAGGAGCCAAGTCATGTATTTGTTGCTCTAACATCTTGTAGTGCATTATATTTGAGCTCGCTTATTGTTGGTGTTAAATTTCCTGTGTGTGAAGGTCCTTATGTGAATACAGCTTTTGATGACTGATTATGGGCAGAAATCCAGGTCAGTCATAATCTTTTCAGTGAATTCAGAGGAAATTGAATTAGTCTGTGTGCTTATGGGAAAGATCCTGCTGGGTGCAGGGGATCTTCTGCTCTCAGCATCATCACACAGATGTTAGGACACTTGGGACCATTGAGGATAAGGTCCTGATACATGATTAAGTATCTTAATTAAGGTACTTGAACCTAGAAACATGTGGAGAGTTTTGTATTTGCTGACAATGCACATTTACTTTCTTTCTGAACATGTCCACCTGTTTCTAAAAGACTGGCCTTGCTTAGCAGTTTCCATCTTTATCTTGCTCTTAGAATGATTGTCTGGATTGGTGTAATTAATACTCTGCCCCTGGGGTTGTACTGGTAGTTTCTTTTGGATTTGCACAAGTTAAATGTATCCCCTAGAAATTATTTGTATGTCTTTAAGGAGCAAAACCAGGGGCATTGCTGAAGTAGCTGAATAGGTGTATGGTTGTGGAGATTTTTTTCTCTCTAATGCCTCATATACTTAACCCTTACACAGTTTGGCTTCAGAGAGGACTGAAAGAAATTTATCTGAGTAATAGCAGTATTCTGGGCTGTGAAGCACTTCTGACTGTTTATTTTTGTTGGAAGAGTCCTTAAAGATCACAGAGTTCCAATCCACCTGTCATGGTCAGGGACATCTTCCAGTACCCCAGCTTGTTCAAATCACCATCCAACCTGGCCTTGAACACTGACGAGGGTAGGGCATCCACAGCTTCTCTGGACAAGCTGTTCCAGTGCCTCACAATAAAGAATTTGTTCCTCATATTTAGTCCAAACCTGCCCTCTTTCAGTTTAAAGCCATTACTTCTTGTTCTATCACTGCATGTCCTTTCAAAAAATTTATGATGTTGAATAAAATACTGACAAGTAGTGCCTAACTAAAAATAGCTTTCTGTTTCACAGTCATGTAAAAAAAATTAAAATCACTATTTCATTTTATCTTATCTTATCTTACTTGTGGTTTTTCAGGATCAAGCATGAAAATATAGTTGCCCTGGAAGACATCTATGAGAGCCCGAACCATTTATATCTGGTCATGCAGTTGTAAGTACTGAACCTAATGAAGCTTTTGTGTCAAAATTGCCTCCCCTGGTTCTGATTTTGTTCTTTAACCTGAAAGATGAGGTACATGAGTGGTATTTATCTTATGTGCTACAGACTGCAAAATCCCTGGTGGCTTACCTGGTCCTCCTGTTGCATCAATCTGGCAGGGAGGAGAGAAGGGACAGGGAAATGCTCATACTGCTTCTTTTTTTACCTGCTTCTGAAATCAATTAAAAAACATGATTTGAAGTTAAAAATTCCCTCTTACCAGTTCTAGCCTCCCTATTTTTGAATTGTGAGATCACATCAAACAGACAGACAGGGCAGAGGAGTAAATTATAGCTGGGAAGAGCAAGGATGTGCCATAGGAAATCCTGAAGCACCTGAGAGGCAGCTTTGGAGTAGCTCAGGGAAAGCCCTTCATGGGGACTATGCTGGTCCCTTGTCTATTGAATACATCCAAGCATGGCAATGTCATTAGAAGCTGTTCTGCTGGCAGTGTGGGAAGAATAGTGCCCTTTTGTAACCCTACATTTTCAATTCAGAGTGCTACAAAAAAGGACTTGCACAGGAAGATCAGCGTTGTACAAATTCTAACAAACCAGCTGGATTGGAGGAATTACCAGTGCTGTGATCAGTTGATTTACAAATCCTTAATTTTATTTAATATCTTCAGAAAAAAAAATTATATTATTCCTACTTATTATTACCTTGTTTAATGTAGTGTAACCTTCACTTCTGCAAATTCCTTACATCTAGATCTTCGAGTTATCTGAAACGTAGTTCTGTAATCATAAGTGACACTGAATATATGTTGGTATAAATTTCTACTTGCTCACAATTCAACACTTACTAGGGAATTATCCTTTCTGTTATAGCTGTACTTGTAAACCTAGCCAACTAGTTTTCCAAAGGCCAAGCATTTAGCTCTTCCAGAGGGACACAGCTTCCCTGATGCCCACCAGGGTGAGGTGCCCAGCTGAAGCCATCAGCTGGAAACCCACCAGCAGCCTTTGGGATGGCAGCGCCGAGCAGTTCCCAGCCCTAACAAATTGCTGCACCTTGTATTACAAGGTAGGCCAAGAGCAGTGAATGGAATGCAGGGAAGAACCTTTCTTCACTTCCTTGGGAAAGGGCCTGTATTACCCCGAGGTGGAGAGGACAAGATGGCCAGGGACTCACCCTCACTGCTATTGGCATTGGATGAAGGATGGTGCAATCTCTGCACTGCCTCTGAATTTTCGTCAGTAGTTGGGTTTGGGATCAATTGGCATCAAGAGTTGGACAGCAACTCTGCAAAGTCCAGAAGGCTCAAAATCCATTCTGCGTGCCTCCTTTCACGGATTCCTGTTTGGGAGAAGGCATGTATGGATAATCTCTTGTTTCCAAGGTAACACCAACTTGTTGATACAATAGCTGTGAACCATTGCAGAGCATGAAGTATCTACTTGTTTGCATTTCTGCCCTATTTATTATTAGATTCCTTGTGGGTTTTTTAACTTCTCATTTTTGTGTATTTCTCCTAAACAAGACAACAGTTGCCTACATTTAAAATTTGTGTTCTGATATGAAGCAGAAGGGATTCTGATCAAGCAGCTTTCAGAAAGCAGCATTTATATTGCAAGAAAGGGGGAATCAGGACCACTCAAAGATCAGTCTCATGAGCACAACATATTTTAAATCCATATGCCCTTCTCCCTGGGTCACTGCTTGCTAAGTGAACTCTAACTAATATTTCCCAAGGATTATTTAGTGGCATGGACAGAATTTTCACTGCCAATCTTTATAGTACTTCTTGCTGTGTTGTGGAAAATCTCACAGCGCCTCTGGGAGAAGGCTTTTGGAGGTAGACTAAGCCTCCCTGTTTATGTTTGTTCTTGGGTACATCTGCTTTTACATGAAAGCCATGCTTGTTAGCAGGCCAGCTTGAAGGATAAATATCACACCTCGTTTATTCTGTCAAAGATATGGGTAAGTAAATGTCTCAGTGTCTGTGCTGGACTTGGAAGGAAGGAAGGTTAAGAGGCAGCTGTCCCTGTCTACTTGACACTTAATTTGTTCCTGCCAGTCCCCCTGGGAGCTCTTCCCAGGGTTATGTAGCTGTTGGTGAATCTGTCCTGTGTGTTTCCTGGCATGTTCATGTGGAAATAAGATTTCTCTTGCTTTGGTTTCACGACATTGTATACAAGCCATTACAGAACTGTTCAAACTAAGAGGTAAGACCAAGGTAGACAAGAAGTCCAGACTAGAGATCCCCAGATTTGACAACTCAGAATTTCCTGTGCTGTCGAAAGCATTATCCTCTTCCCTAGAAATGGATGGACTATTTTTTCTGTATTTATTTTCCCAAAATGCAAGATATTCCAACCAAGTCCCCCTAAGTTTGGCAAGGTTGTGGACAACTCCGTGTTGTCCTTCACTCCAAGCTGTATTGCTCAGCTTTGGTATGAGGTGAAATTACTAGTGCAGCTGCAAAGCAGAACACAGATATAGGTTATAATCATTGCCTCTCCTATGATGATTCTGCTAAAAATTTGCAGGCACTGTAGAAAAGTGCTGTAGAACATTTGTTGTATTTCCATGAGGATTATGTGCTTTTCAACCAAGAAAACACCTGCTCCTTCCCATGCTGAAATTTTTATAGTACTTTTAAGACCTACACAGGCAACAAAGAAGAAAACTAAAATGAAACTATGAAAGTTTCATTCCTTCTGGATGCTGTGTGAGATTTTCACAGAGGATATTGTAAAAGACAGGGGAAATAAATTGCTTTCAGAAATAGAAGTTTTATTGAGCTGTATTTTGGTATAATAATAAGGGCTGTTAATGAGCAGTTACAGGATTTTTGGTTGCTATTGGTGCCACTTGGTAAGAATTATCCTGCTATATCTCCTAAGTGACCTCCCTTATTTCACCTCATCAGTATAGGGAAAGACCTTGATAATCTGTTGTGATTAGTATTGTCAGATACTAATGTTTCATTACCATAGTCAGCTGCTTTGGATATTGATGATTCATTTTCTGCATGCTAGAAAATCATGCATAAAAATGGGTTTGCATAAACACATAGGATCATTTGGGTTGGAAAAGACATTTAAGGTCAAGTCCAACCATTAACGCAGCACTGCCAAAGCCACCACTAAACCATGTCCTCAAGTGACACATCTATGTCTTTTAAATAACTTCAGGGATGGTGATTCCTGCACTTCCCTAGACACCATTTGCCAATGCTTGACAACCTTTATGGTGAAGAAAGTTTTCCTAATATGCAATTTTAATATCTTTTCCATCTGAGTTTTACATGTCCATTTGCAAACCCTGTTTCTGAACATGCTACCTGGGCAGATCTGAGCAGATTCCCAAGGCTCGAATCTGACTTCATCTGTATTGTTCACCTGCTCTGAAATGTGAAGCAGCAAAGTTTAATTTCTCAGAGATTTGTGTGTAACCTACTCTAGTCAAAGCCCCAGGAGCTGGGGCTGTTGTCTCTCTGAAAAGATACGGGGCCATGTTAAAAATCAAAGAGTAATTTCCTTGTTCTCCTTTATTTATCCATATTTGCTTAAAAAATGTAGGAATTTAATGTTTTTTGCTATCTCTACTCTTCTGTCAAAGTTGGTTGAAGTTCACCCAATGGGTCAGAGATTATTAAGGGCTGGCAAGTTGGGATGGAGAGTCATTGCCTCACTGCCTTTGGAAAACAGGCTAAAATGAGTCTTAAAGAAATCTCCAAAACTTAGGGAGCAGGCTTGGAGAAGCATATCTCTAGGTAAGTAATGATCAAACCTGAAGACCCACCTCTAAGTTTCTCTGCATTTTTTTTCACAGTTGAGAATATTGCTATATCCAGAGGAATTCCTATTAATAGGAGGATCTAGTTAAAGAAAGTGCCTGTGTTGTATAATGTTCCATCATTGTGGGGGAGCTGTGCTCCCAAAGAGTGGATCTGATCCCCTCGATAGGAGGACTGTTTTACCTAGATCCTGTCAGCTGCTGTTTCTGGTTCTCCAAGAAAACCAGAGTATTTCCGCTGTGTGATGTCTTTTGCGGCTTTGATGTCTCTGCTAAGAACCAGCTTTTAGGGTGACAGCCTGGTTGACCCAACCCTGAAGTGCTTCTCCTTACCTTTGCAAAAAAACTCAGACCAAACTGAGCCTAAACCCCTGACCTCTGGGTTTTTCCAGCTTGGTCTCTTAACTCTGTTGAATTATTCAGATGATTTCCATCACAGAAAAGCTGAGATGACGAAGGCTCCTTCCTGCCAAGTGCAAGTCACGCACCAAGGAGAGCCTGCCCACAACTTTTCAGGCTCAGAGTCCCAGTGTCCCATTCCTGCTGTTTATCAGCTCTCCCCTGCCAGACACAAGCACTTCAGAACCCTGCAATGCCTTGGGAGGCAGCTCAAACAGGCAGGTACCCACCGGTGGTAAAGTCTGCAGAAGTTTTTATCATTACTGCAGCTTCACACCACTTGTGACTTTACCTTTCAACTCTGTGTTTTGCTAGTAAGTAAGTGGAATGCTAAGCTGCAATTAAATGCTGAATTCCCTTTGTTTTTTGAAAGCCCAGTGGCTGAGTGCACTCCGAGAGCAGTCGAGCATGGACGGGCTATGTAAGCGACATTTCAATGAAAATATTCAGTCTCCAAGAAAAACAACAGACAATGAAAGGAAGTGCTGTGTTTGCCAGGTTCCTTAAGGAGTCTAGCAAGGACTCACTGTTACAAAACAGCAACCCGCACGCCAAGCCCCTGTCACATCAGGATGTTAATTAAAGCAAAACACAGATCTTCCATGACACATTCCTTAGATGAGGTTTATGCTCGTACTTGGGGGGTTTTGTGTAAGCCTTATGCAAAAGACAGAAATATCCCTGCCTTCACAATGGGATTCATAGAATCATAGAATCATGGAATGGCTTAGGTTGGAAGGGAACTTAAAGATCATGTTGTCCAACCCCCCTGCCATGGGTAAGGACACCTTCCACTAGAACAGGCTTCTCAAATCCCCATCCAACCTGTCTTTGAACACTTTCAGGGATGGGGCATCCACATCTTCTCTGGACAGCCTGTTTCAGTGCCTCACCAGTGAATGATAAAAGCATACTGGGTTCTTCTGCAGTAGAAAATTTTAGTGTCCAAACACCCGAGAGAAGCCCCTCAGCAGCACTTTTCTCTGCAGATGGTATGTTTGTTATCATTATTATTAATGACAGTAATGGTAACAGGAAAAACACCTGCACTGATGACTGCACAGAACACTGGAGCTGATCAGTGTGTGCCAGGGGATTCAGTTTATTTCATGCTACAGGATGGGACATCAGCTGCATACCCACAGGCTCTGCTCTCCTTTATTTCCAATATTTCTGGCTTGGATGAGGTGTCTCAAAGGGTCAGCCCAAACTGGTGCCCAACATCCAATGAAAATACACTGAGTGTGTTTCAAAAGCCTTGGATCCTGTGCTTCCTGCACCTCCACAGGAATAAGATGCATAGTAGATTTATGTGGCAGATGGATCTCATGGGGTTTATTGGCTAGGACACTTAATGGATGGGTCAGGGAAAGACTTGTTCCCAATTCCTGGTCAAGCAAATATACATGGATTTTGTATTAATCAGTTATTGAATAAATCATTCACTTGGATTTGGTGGGTTTTTTTAGCAAATGCTACATAAGAACTACAGGACCAGGAAGGGTTTATGCGCATCTGGGCAAGCCAGGAAGGAGCCTGTGAGGTGCCAAGGGAGCTTTGCTTGGACTCTGACACAGCTGAGCAAAGACTTAGGGGCTCTAGTCAGGCAAGGCTTCATTTCCTCACAGCTTATGGAGTGAAACACCAGTGATTTGGGCAAAGCAACCTTTGTGAGTCTGCAGTGGAACAAGGTATGACAATAACTACAAATTGTTGCAGAAAGTCCCTTGCTGCTTCTATGGACAAGAGTTTTTTGAACTGAGGGGAGTGTGCTCTATAGAAAGCACAGCTCTCCTGAGATGGATCCAGCTGGTGAATGCAGAACGTAAAGTGGGACAGCAGCAACAGGGTTGAGCATGTGTGACACGACTGAGAGCATCAGACCATGATCGTGGGAGAGTCACTCAGGAAAATGAACCCTGGGCCCATCACAGCCTTAGCATGACCATATTGCACACGTGGGCATAAACTGCAGAGCCGGGGTGTTGTATTTTGAAATTGCCTTTATTATCTGCGCATGGGCAAAACAGTCTTCCAGCCTGTTTCTAGTGCTTAAAGCAGTCAGAGCATTTTCTTCAGTATGGCTGAAAAAAATTACCCCTTATCAAAATCTCTAAAGGCATATTGACTAAACAACACAGGCAACCCTGTGAAAAGGCTAAGGGAGTTAATCTCAGTGTACTTTAGTACTTTCCCACTAGAGCTTTTCAAGCTGCTGACCACATCATAAACTAGCTCTTGGCATCATGCCCCTGGGAACTCAGTAGCAGTTGTTAGTCCAGCATCAATTTCACATCTTTTCCTTTGTGGAAAAAAAGATTATTACATCAGTTGGATTATGCTGGTGAGTGTTCAGTATGAAGGAGTATCTCCCCTCTTCCAGTGGCTGAGAGGTTATAAACAGTCTAGGAAAGGTTAATGTCAGGGTAGAGATCAGGATATGGGCATGGGCAGATTTGTTGGTAACAGATTAATAGACCACAGATTTACCCCCAGAATGGGTTTTAGACACCTGTGGTTGTGTGGATTGTGTGTGATCCTGCAAGTGTGAATGTACTCATTGACTAGTCCTAGCTGCTCTCAATATTTTGGTTTTTCTTCATTTTTCTGCCTATGGCAGAAAGTTTGGTAACTCCTAGTCCACAATGTCTTCTCCAAACACAGCACCCTTTCCTAAGAATGACACTGAGCAGCAGTCCTGTTGCTTCCTTGTACTGTTTTATGTGTAAAGGCTTCAGCTGTGGCTGGGATCAGGCATTTTAGAGTCCCTGAGCAACAGTCCAGCCTTCCTACAGCAGCAAGGTACGGTGAGAATCTTCTTTATCTTGAGGACTATGACAGACTTTCTCCTAATGATTTCCAAAGCCACTTACAATGTTTTGTCACCTTCAATATGTATAGACAATTGCCAACATCCTTGTTCCAAAGTTTACACTCATTATTGTTACCTTAGACAAATTGTCCCAGTAAGGACTCAATAGTAAGACAACAATGAAGGGATTTTTTTTCAGTCAAATTGCCATGCTTCATCTGATGGAGAATTATTATCTTTTTTTCACTGCAGCCTTGAGAATAAAGAGGTAATGGAGAGACATTTTCTCATTTTCATTGAACAGGCAGTATTATAATGTTTGCTTTTACAGAGATGTGAAGAGTTTCAGATGAAAATAGATTTTTTTTCTTCAAGATATTGTTGCAAAGCTGTTGTTGTCAATAAGGAAAACAAGAGGTTTGGCCAGAATTCAGAGTAAACCTTGTTCTAATGTATTAATCTTTAAAGTTACAAGAAGATTTGAATATCTCATAAATCTGCTTTTTTTCCTCTGCTGGTGACTGTAATAAATAAGTACTTTTTGAGGGTTATTTGATGTAATGTTCACTCCCCAGCAAGGGCCAGTACCAAATCCTTTGGGTGACAGTATGTACCTTTATTGGGGTTTTTTTTACAACAATAGATTTTGGCAACATTGACTTGAGTTTCTTCCTTCAGCCCACAGGCAGTTCCTGGCTGAGTCCCCATTTAGGGCTCCCTGTTGGAGCTGGGCATGGGGGTGTATGTGCCCATATTGTGTAACTTGGTCTGGTATAGGCAATTCATGGGGCAGCAATGTATGTCTGCCAGTAATCCTGGATAATATCACTGCTTCCCTGAGAGTAGGAGTGAGGCTTTTCTCTCCAGACAGCAGGAAGGTGGCTATTTAGAGCCATAACAATTTTCTTTCCATTTAGTTGGCTTTGGATAACCATCTCCTTCCTTTCATGCTTTGCCCAGAAGTTTCATTGCTGGTTACTTGATGTTCACATAGTCACTGAATGAGTCTTAGATTTAGTTCTGCCTCTCTCAGTACCTGGTAATTTACACTGTGGTGCACTGAAATCAATTAAATAGCTGGTGTTTAATTCAGGAGGAATGGGCTTTGCAGCGAGGCATATAATAAATCTTAAATCCATATATGCCACAGTGTGAGAATTCATTATGATACTGTAGGATCCCTCTCAGGCACAATGTGGAGGCATTCTGATTAAATAGTTACACTCATTTAAACAGAAAAGGACTTTCATAACAACCTGGAAAGCTTAGAAGTGAAATAACATAGCATTGAAGAAAGAGGCAAAATTAACGTGGGTGTTCACAAGTCCGTTCTTTTACATGGAAAACATTATTAAAACTTTGCTTCTGAGGGAAGGTTTTACAGACTGTGGTGAAGGGGACAGTAGGAGGCTGACGAGTGTTACATGTTGGTGTGTTCTAGAAGACATTTAATGATTTTGCAGAAAAAAATAGACTAAATTTCTCAAGCATGCTCATATCTTAACTCCAACCTCTGTTCTATGTTGCACAGTCAGGTAGATTACTCTGGTCAAGAGTCTGTGAGCAACTCCAGAGTCATTGTTGGGCTAACCTGCAGTTATATTTGTACTGTATTATCCAGAGTATCTGGGTACAACTTCTAGAAAAAGAACCCGTGAATGAAGGGTGATGGTGAAGCATTATCACCCCATTCATATTCACACCTCTCACTTTACATTTTGTCTGTGCTTGCCCCAAAAACTGTTTCTGTGGCTGGGCTGTGGGTCCCTGAACAGGACTGTGCAAAACCTAGAATTTTTAATGGAAATACAGGTAGTTTTTTGAAATCCTGTTTCGGCTTCCTTTTGCAATACTGTGGTTACCTTCTTACAGAAACTATTTTCGTAGGACTGCAGAAGTTCTTGCCATAGTTTTCTGCTTTAAACATTCTCCCTGGAAAACTATTCAGTGGAAAATAAATGTGGAGGATTTTGTGGTTTTCTCCTTTTTTTTGAAACAGTGGTTAGCTCTGCTGCAGCCAAACTTTTACTTTTTTTAAGCATTTTATAGAAAAAGAAAATACTGTGCTGGTGAAGCCTTTCTTTGATGCTTTTATAGAACGTGGGCTCATTTCATTCTGATTCATGCCACATGGTTATATCTTAGCCTGTAAAGGCCATTTTTTTCCCTTAAATTGGAAGAAAAGTATGTTCAGAGACCCAAATACTTATGTCATCTTTTCCCTTCTCCAAGACAAAATTCCCATTTGGAGCTGTGTGATCCTGGCTTCACCGTAAAAGGATTTCTCTACTAGTTCTGAAGATGGTTTGGAGGAGTTTGGTGTTTATTCTGTCTGATTATTCCATTGGTTTACGAACATTTAACAACTCTGTAAATCTATTTTCTTCATTGATGGTATTCTAAGGAGCACTGATATCCTCGAGTGAGACATATTGGAGTCTTTAAATGTCTGTGTGTCCCTGAGGAAAGAAGATACCATTCTCCAAAATGCACTGTAATGAAAAAGTCAGAAATACAATTTGAAATCCACTGAAAGAGAGCTGAGATTTTTAAGACTTACATAAGCAAAAAAAGGAGGCGGCATTATTGAAAACTGGATTTGGCATTTGTAATATTAGGAGTCAGGTAGAAAATTAGAATTCATGCAACTGTTTTTCTCTCCTTAGGGTTTTTACCTTTAAAACTTTGCCATGAGTCTCTTACAGCTCCAGAAAAGGGGTTATTGCTTTAGGAGAAAACAGAGCCAGGCATCCGTCCTGCCATCATTATTAGCTCCTTGTCTTGATGGTGGTGTTAGATATACTCAGTCCTAAAGGTCATGGTCACCCTGCTGCTAATCGTTACCCAGTGCCAGAGGACAGGAGAGGTGTGACCATAATTAAGTGATACTGAGCAGAGGACAGGGAAATTACCTTGCTCTGGTTGCTCACCAGGTTTATCTGCGAGAATAATCTCACTGCAGCCCAAAGACTTTCACATAGATTAAGTCTTGTTTCCCTGTCAGGATGGGGCAGGACCATTTGCAGAAAGTGCTTCTGACATTTTGCTTTTTGGGGCTGAAAACCCTTCTGCCAGAAGCTTTTAAATGTGCTCTCTTCAGATGCTTTTGCAGCTGGATTTGCTGCATAGAGGTCTTCCCATTGGTGCTGTCTTCCCTTGTTCGAAGGGTGGCAAGGGAAATGTAGGTTGGTTCTCTATCACTGAAGATTAGGTCACCAGATGAAATGTATGTTAAAAAGCAAATTTCCTGAGGAAAGGCATTTTATCTTGCACTCTCTTCCCCCCGCAGCTTAATGTGGTTGCAGTGAAGTCTCTTTCCCTGCCATTGAGATGTGACCACTGTCAGGAGAGCCACGACAGCTTCTAGAAACAGCTTAGAGAACATTTTTGGGAAAGAACATTCCTCTGATGTGTCTGGTCATTTACTTTATATGGAGTGGGAGTGAGGAGTGCTGCCTACAAACAGCAGCAATTCACACCGACTTGGAGAGAGGTGCTTTTGAACAGTCCCTCCTTTAATCCTGGTCCCACTCGAGCTGAATTAACTCAAGAAATTTGCTACTACATTCATGGCTGTATATGTTCAAAAGTTTAGAGGAAAAAGGCAACTGTTTGCACAACAGAAAAGGCAAAAAAACAAAGTGGGGAGGAAAGCAAAAGTAACATATATAACATAAATATATTACAAAAATAACATAAATATATAAAGCTGTTGTCTGTGTCCTTAGCTGAAAGTCTAGAGCTTCTCTCTGACCCAATATCCTTCTCCCTGGAGTATGCTGTGAAATGTGGCCAGGTGATAGTCATATAATAGATTTTCACCTGTGGCTGAGCTTTTCTGAGCACATGCCTGCTCTCAGCCTGCTCCATTTGTGATCTTCATCCAAGGGGGTCTTCCTGCACAAGGGGTTTTGCTACAGGGGTCCCACTCTCCAAAACTGCAGCAGCACGGTGTGCCAAAGACACCCCAGAGGGGACTGTGCATGGTGCTCATCTCATACTCTGCCACNAAAAGTTTAGAGGAAAAAGGCAACTGTTTGCACAACAGAAAAGGCAAAAAAACAAAGTGGGGAGGAAAGCAAAAGTAACATATATAACATAAATATATTACAAAAATAACATAAATATATAAAGCTGTTGTCTGTGTCCTTAGCTGAAAGTCTAGAGCTTCTCTCTGACCCAATATCCTTCTCCCTGGAGTATGCTGTGAAATGTGGCCAGGTGATAGTCATATAATAGATTTTCACCTGTGGCTGAGCTTTTCTGAGCACATGCCTGCTCTCAGCCTGCTCCATTTGTGATCTTCATCCAAGGGGGTCTTCCTGCACGAGGGGTTTTGCTACAGGTGTCCCACTCTCCAAAACTGCATCAGCACGGTGTGCCAATGACACCCCAGAGGGGACTGTACATGATGCTCATCTCATACTCTGCCATGGGCCACCTAGAGCCAGTCTGTACATTACTTTATTTTAATTATTTTATATATTTTGTTTTATTTATTTATTTTATTTCTTGTTTGCTTTTCCTGGTGTGTGACAGCCTCTGGCAAGGCAAATGGCACAATAGTGTGCCTCAACTGTTGTGAAGCACCACTTCGAACACCCACTGGCTGTTAATGGATCAGGAGGGGTTGTCCTGCTCTAAATTTCCATACACAGCCGCTGGCACAGCCCCTGGAGCCAGGGGCTCGTGCTGCAACCACAGGGACAGTAGCAAAGGAGGCAGCTCACGGCTCAAAGGAGGAGGAGGGGAAAGAAGAAGCTGAGCCATATGGTAGAAAAAGGAGAAGCAGACACAGCAGCTCAGTGGTAGGTGCTCATTAGACTGACTCTGATGTGCTGGGAAGACTGCTAGAGGAATTGTAATATTCTTCTGTAAGCTAAAAAATCTACCAGTGCAGAGTGGGTAAAGGACAGGTCTTTCTAGCTATGGAAAAATATTCTGTCCTGTTTACCAGCACTGTGTAACAGGAACCAGGGGCTGCTGCTCTCAAGGGCCTTGTGAGGGTGTTTTTGTGGTTAGAGCACACAGATCCGAAAATCTGGAGTTCTTGTCTTACTGTGTCATTGATTTACATTGTGGTCTCAGATCACTTTGTCTTCTAATTTCCCTACTCATTGAGAGAGAATACTTTCCTAATTAATTCTGGGTAAGATTAATTGGGTTTTTGTTTTTATTGTTTTTGGGTTTTTTCTCAAGTCAGTGCTGCTCTTCATGGAGTAAATTGTTAAAAGAAGAGTACTGGAATGTGGCCTCTGACGTTGTCCACTAAGGAGCACTGTGGTCCATCTGTGAATGAGTAAAAGTGAGTGGGCTTGTTTGCTAGACCTATTGACTGCTTTGAAAAACATATTCAAGCATGCCTTGATTCCCTCCAAGATTTCCCTAGGTACCCCATCCTGTGCTCTGCAGTATCTGTGCAGTGGCTTTATCCCTCTTTGCCATCCATGTCTGTTTAGAAACCTGGGAACATAACCCAGGCTGTCTGGTGACTCAGTGTAACAGCATGACCAGTGATGGCCACCACCATTGCATAGATTTATTTATCCTTTTGACGTAAATGTGTGGAAGTCTAAAGCAACAGACATATGACATCCAAAGTTAAAATTCCACTTACATAAAGCCAGGATTTCACCTACTGTGCCTAGACGTGGGTGTAGCCAAATGCATCATACCAGCAATGGAGGGGAACAAAAAGAGTCATCAATTAATACTTGGTAAGAGAGAGCTATAAAGCAGCAGTTTAAACCCAGGCTGGATAGAAACTGAACAGCAGTATCCTGAATTTTAATTTCCATTTCTTTATGCTGCAGGTAGGTGGAAGTGGTTATTGCAAATACAGGGATGTAGGAGCAATGTGCCAAAGCACATGGTACAGCAGGCTGGCTCCATCACCTCCCTCAACTTTGGGGACTGTGAGTTGTGCTCCTCCTGTGCAGTGGAACACAGTGACTGGGAGTGGTGGGTGATTTGGGAATCCCCAGTGTGCCCAGGTTGCCTCCAGGTCAAAAAGAAAATCATACTTGGGTCTCTTCCCCATCTCTCTCTTGTTCACATGCAAAGGAGTGAGCTCAAAGTGATGGATGTCCTGAGTTGCAGGTAAGATAACTAGTCACCAGCAATACGTTTGAAATACTTATGGTGCTCAGGAATAAACACTGAGGAGGATTCTTGTGGGCATGAGATGAGACTTGATAGATAAGCCTTCTGTGTGCAGGCACTTACTGGCCAGAAGGATGGCTGGCTCAGGGTGAACCAGCCCAGGGGAGCGTGCCAGCAGCCCTGACAGCATGGGCAATTGTGGGACAGTGTCCTGTTTCTGTTCAGGGACAGACTAGGCACAGGTTCTGTGCCTCTGCTTGTCCTTTGGGAAGTGGAAATAACAGCCCTTTTCACCACATATGGATGCTGTGAGTATAAATGTGTTAAACTCTATGAAGTTTTGAGATAATAATATCAGTTTAAGCATGTAAGTGCCTTGGACAAATACATTGTGCAAACACCAAGTGGATTAAAGTACAACTTTTGCCACAGTTATTGCTTAAAGGCTAGTTTAGTTCCCTTTCAAAGGATTTCTCAAAATATGCAATTTGAATCCTGCTTCTTCTCTGCAGAAGTATAGACACTACCTCCAAAAAGCCATTAAAGAAGAAATGCAAAGCATTTAAAAAATTTCTCCTGGTTTGACTTTTTAGATTTGAGAGTGGAACGCATCAGTTCATCAATTAGTTGTTGATCTGGCCCTGGTACCGTTCTCCATTGCCCTGTGTCACAAACCACTGTAGATTTTCTTCCTGGCACACTTTTTTTCAGAGCTTTCTAACACAATTCAAACTTCAGCCTGTCCACAGTCCCACCACTGGCATGAACACAAGGGTCTTAGAAATGGGTTGCAGAGTTATATTCTGCCACCTAATTCCCACTTGGGGGTATCAGCCCTTATTTAGTCACAGGTAACTTTGCATGCTGATTTGGTCTCTTGCAAATGCAGGATGAGGAGAAGAAGAAATGGGAGAGGGAACCAGAGCTAGCAGGAGGAGAACTGACTGTGGGTTTGAGACACTCTCTTATGTACCCTCAGCCATGCATGCACCACACCATGTGGCTATTAATACAAAATTTACTTCCTTGCTGTTTACTTAATCTGTAGCCTCTTGGTAGTAAATTATATTCATCGCCTCCAGGTCTTGTTCCTGTTCCTTTTGAATAGTTATTTGCAAGGCAAAGGAAATACGTACTGGTTTTATTCTATTTGGGCTTTGAATGCATAAAATAGTCCTTTTTCTGAGTCTGAACACGCAAGTGCCCTTTAGAATGTGAATATTAACATTGTGTTCAGAAAACATTTTCTTTCCAAAGCATTACTTCTCATGTAATGACCCATTTTAAAGAATTCAGCATTCTTTATGTTTCTCAGAGAAATTCCTAAACCAAAAGGTATCCTACTTTCCTTCATATTGAATTCTCACTCAGTAGATAGCATCAGACACCAGGATATCATAGTCTTGTACAATTAAGTTGTGAAGCCTTTGTGCTGTGGAACTCGCTGGTACAGAGAGGTGCAAAGCAAATACAATTGCTGGTCATGGTCCTCCTGATGCAGCCAAGAATAGACTTGGCTTTCTGGAATGTGAGCACACATTGCCAGGTCCTGTCCAGCTTCTCATCCACAGTTATTCCTAAATCCATCTGTGTCGATGAGCAACTGTCTGTAGGCTGGATTGAAAATTTATCCTCAACACACTCCAAGAGTCTCCTGGACTGTTTACAGCTTTCTGGATGCTTTTGCAGCAGATGTCAGGGTGGTTTAAGCCCCTTGGCAAGATCAGGGCCTGCAACCATGGTACATCCAGTAGCTGAAGCAAGGACACTTCATCAGCATCCTGCTGTTGGTGGAGTGGTCTATAGTAAATTCCCTGAGATATAGCCACAAGATTTCCTTTGTTGGCTTGGTCTGTTTATCCCTGTTTTTCATGGACAGCTCTGTGCAGTCACTCAATTTTATTTTTTTTTTTCATAGAGGACAACCCCACTGCATCTCCTTCCTTGCTTGTTTATATATGTATATATAAATAATGGATAAAAAAATTTGTAATAAAAATGTCCTATTTTAGACACAACCAGAGTTTAACCAGCATCAGCAGTTAAATGTGACATAATGAGACTTGTCCAAAGTTCCTTCACCAGTTGTTTCCTTTACTGGAGTGAAGCCTTTGCACCCTGTCTGGGCTCTGCCTGTTCTAGGAGTTCCTCTGACATACATGACATCTACAAGATTTCCCTTTTAAGCCCAGACTCTTAATTATGTGTCTGGTGTGTGGTGGGAACTTTGCCTTGGCCCCCACAGAGAGGCAGTGTGATGGTGTCAGGCCATGCAGAGTGTTCCAGCCAGGCTTCTGCAGATGAATCATCTGAAGGATTGTTTTTGAAAGATTGGGCTCTTGCATTTGATTCACTTTTCTTGGTGAGCTGAAAATAGTGTGTATTGTTCTCATAATCCTTAGCAACTTGAAAACTGCCATAAACTGAATACATTTAATCTTTACCTACAGCAAGAAAATAAGCTAATTCAGTTATTCCTGCAGTTCCATAGCTAATGCTAATTAACTGATGGTTTTGTATTTTTCCAGCAGTTTTCTAAACAAATTTCCCATATCGTTTCAATGAGCCCTTTACAAATCTGAGGCATAGTGAATAGATGTATTTCTCCCGTGTGCTTTAGTGAGTCCAAACAACATGTTGGAATATAACTGTCAGGAAAGAAAGACCCACCCCCACAATCCCACAAACCATAGACTATCAAGATTCATAATCCCCTGGAAATGATTTCTGCAGGGTAGTTGTTTACAGTCATGTTATAGAACAAAAATAAATTAAGGGGTGTTGAGAAGTGATACCACACATTGGTGGAGTTCTAGGATACATACAGGACAGAGGTTATAGACCTACCAAACGTAATTATTATGCCCAAAACTCAGCTGGAGGATTGTGAATTTCATCTTTGGCTATTTCGAGTACTATTTTGAGCTGCACTTGCTTTATTTCCCCTGAAACATGCTCCTTCTCAGTTGGTTACAAGTAATTTGGTGAATTACTTATGTGTGTTAAGACAAATGGTTGAAAGCCCTGGGGGGGTAACTTCTGTCTCATACTATTTGCTTAAAGGTTTGAGTGTTGCGGTACATTGTAGAAAGATCCTCTCTCAAATGACCAGCAGAAGTGACCACACATGTTGTGCAATGCAGAGGAAACACCATTTATGTGTCTGTGTAAGGGTAAATTCCACCCTCAAAAATTTGGGAATGGTTGTTCTGCATGGTTGTTCTCTGGCTACAGTGATCCAATGCTTACTACCAGTTTGAGAAGGGATTACAGTTGTATCTTGAAACCACATTGACCCAGTGATTTCTGCCATGATCTGACTCCTGGGCTCAACTCTGCTGGGTAAAGACTTGCCTCTCCTATCAAAACTGCATTAAGCAACAGACTGATGAAAATTAAGAACCACCAAACCATCTGGGACCGTTAGATAATCTCATTTCACATTCAGTAAAGATACTCTCCTCCTTTTACTCTACAAACCGAATGCCTCAAAGGGATCTTCAAGGACTGTGTGAAGAAATGTGACGACCTGTGAGACTGGAAGCAAGGCAAGAGTAGTGGGATGAAGATGGTGGTGAGCAGCACTGATCAGCTTTCCGTGCAAGTAGTAGGTATCAGCTCTAGCACTGCCCGGGGCTTTCTCAACACTGCAAAATGCAGAGACTGTGTGTCCATGCTCACATCTAGGGGCACAACATGCTGTGGCTGAATTCAGCTAGGAATTTTTCTGCTAACTTTGATAGAATCAGTCCCATAGTTGAAAGATTAGGTTTTTCCTCTGGATAAAGCTGTAATAGTTAAAAAAAAAAAAATCAGCATTGCAAGGGGTAGTAGAGTGTTTGTGATAAGCTAAGGAAGTAAAAAATACCTCAGTGAATAAAATTCCTAGGTAAAATAGCTAGAGAAAGGGTGAACCAAACCTGCTGCTTACAGCGAAGAAACTGCAAGTAACCAGTCCTAGCTGGTTTAGATTTGCTGAGGTGTGTAAGAGGCTCATTCATTACCCCTTGGGAAGTCTAGGGCATACTTGCACCTACCCTGCTTATGGCCAGCCTGCTCTTCATCTTGGATACATCCATTGGCCCTGAGTATCCTTGAGACCTCAGATGGTGCCGTGACATCCCTCACATATGATCATGATGCTGTTTGGCTTTTCCCAGTTCAGAGGGTCCCACAGCACAAGAAGGACTGTGTTGCAGTCCTCTTTCATAGCATGGCACTCAGGGATGTGAATTGCATGACCTGGTGGCCAGTGTGGGAAGGTGGGAGGTGTTGGAAAGAGATCTCATTGTAGTGATCCAAACGGAGCTATGGTGTGACCTAGGAGGGCATCCTCGGACCTCAGGCATTAGGTGTGTGAGTGCTTAATGTCATTTCCTGGCCTTTATTTAGTTGGCATTTGTACATGTGTCCTACATCTCCCTTGAAGCAGCAGGAGACCCCTAAGTCCTGAAATTTGATCTGCTTGATCAGATTCTCAAGCATATCCACAAGCTCCATTAGATAACCTGCATGTCTCCCATCCCAGTCAATTTAAGGATTGGGGAGGGGGGTCTTAGGGCTGGGCTTGGTGTTTCTGGTCCTGGAGGCTGGGCTGATTGCTACCATAGCAGGGCACAGAGGACATTGCTGATCCCAAGTTAAGTGTAGCAGCTGGTGGGTAGGAGTCAGTGCTAAGGCAGCATCCTGTGCTTCCCCAGTGGTGTGAAGAGCTGCTTGGTGGTGAGGGAGGGGAGGAGGGAGTATGTTGGGAGGAAGCTGTCACGGATCTGCCTCTCATTGCTGCTTGCAGTCCTACGCTGACTGAGTCAGAGCTGGCGGGAAAGGCGAGTGGTCTCTGGGAAAAGTCCACGCTCAAAAACAGATTTATGAGGAAGAGAGAACCAACAGAACCCCCAGTCTAAGGTCTGCAAACGTGAAGGGCTGTGCCTGGCATTACAGAATGGATGAGGATGAGGAAAACTGTGCTGGAAGGCTTTGGTGTGCAGGTGTTGGTGTGCTGTCTCACACCTCTGAACTGTGATTTTGTCATCGTGGTTGGCTCTTGGGAGGCTCAGCCTTCAGCAGGGATCAAGCCACCACATTCGAGATGCTGAGAGCAAACCAGCAGGATGATGCAATCTCCAGCACAGCATTCAAGGAGTTTCCCTCCCTTTCTGCCCTTCAGCCCTCGTCGTGGGCTCACTGGCTCTCACGTGGCCATCCCAACACTCAGACACTGTTCTGATCAATAATACTTTTAAAAAGATCTCTAGGAGCTACCTAACCTGTTTTATGTCATTCTTGATTCAGATGTGCAAAGCCAAACAGGGTGAACTTTGAAATGAAGTTTATGTTCAGCAGTAATCCAGAGAAGAATTAGCAATGACTTCAAAGTTCAATTTTCTGAGACAGCATGTCAAGCCATTGAATTTCAGTTCAGCAGCATGCCAAAATATCTCAAGATGTCTCTTATGTTGTATTTCATTGTTTCTTATAATTTGAGAAGTAGGAAATGATTAAAAATAAGACTGTATCCTTGTTTCTCTTTGATTCACTGTCTGAAATTTCAAGATATTTAAAAGGTATTTATACTCATACATTTAGGCTTCTGCAGTCTTGTTTTACTATGCAGTTTGAAAGTGATTCAGTTCAGCAATTAAGATTTAAACTAAATTATCAAACACACAAAAGGATATTTGCATATGTTACTTACAGCACCCGTTTCAAGCTGATTTCCCAGAGAGAAACGTGGGTCTTTCTGTTCCTTCCTCACATGTTTCTTAATAGTTTTTGAACCATTGGCTAATTAGAGATGTATCTGATGGAGGAGTAGAGTTCTTGGATGTGAGTGGATCCCTATGCATTTTGTGATGATATCTCCCTGCTAAAGAGAGATCTTACAAGTGCCTTCAACAGAGGGAAATACGTATTCTTGTGAGGTTTGAAAGCAGTAGCATGTGCTCCATAAACAGCTCAGTGTTTCCCAGTGACTGAAACAGAGAAGTGTTTCCTTTTCCAAGTATAGAGTGGTTATTTTGAGGGCTTGACAGGGGAATGTAGAGTTTCATGCATCACCCACAACATTTGAAAAAGAATTAGGATATTGAGACTATCTGTGACAAGAACTACAGAAGTGAGTCAAGAGGCTGGCAGAAATGCCTGGGAAGAGTTTAAAAGACCTCAAGAGGTTACTTTGACCAAACAGTGGTGGATATGGGATATGTTATGCACAGTATGTGGTGGATGCAGGCTGCTGGAGCGGAGAAACTGACTGCTCCTGGAAAACTCTGACAGACCTTTTCTGGTTACTCACTCTGACTGCAGGTGTTAGAAATCCAGGAGATAGTTCCTGCAGCTCTTTTAACCTGCAGTAGCAAGTAGGGCTCTGCAAACCGCTTTCTTTCTAGAGAAGAAACATCAGGAAGCCCCCAGTCTAGGATAAACCATGCTCTGGAAGGACATTTGGGTTAGTAGCTTACGTGTGCATGTGGGACATTGCTCAAAGCCATTGAAGTTACTGTGAGTTTTTCCATATGCTCAGTGAGCTGTGATTCAGGCTCTCGCTGAGGTGGAGAGAATGTATCTATTTTTTCAGGGAAAAGCAAATACTTCTGTTCAGCAAGAAATTCCGAAGAAAACTTTAGAGCTCGTCTCTCTTGTGACATTAGGTTATGGTAATTCTAACATATTCTTTTGAATTTTAGAAGAGAGTAACAAGTGCTCCGTAAACAGCTCGGCCTTTCCCAGTGGCAGAGAAGAGAGGTGTTTGTGGTTTTAGTGCTAGTGATGAGCTTTCCAGACACCCTCAGAAGGAGGAGAAGGAAATCCTGATGGGGTTTATGGTATGGCAACAATGGTGATTCCAGCAGTAGCTCACAGAGAAAAAGCAGGAGAATTTGGGAAGGGTCCCATTAGGTGCAAGACCTTAGGAAATAGCCACTCACCCAAAGGACATCAAAGTTTCCATGTTAATACTGAGACCTCAGAGAGGGCAGCAATGGCAGGAAAGGAAGAAAATAATGAAAGAAAAGGAAATTTTTATGATGAGCATGAGGACACATTTTCCTAATAGTTTAAGTTTATCCTCTGAATGAAGTGTGAACAGGGCTTTCACTCAAAGCTGAGCAGGACAGAGAAGTGGAGAGCAATCTATAAACCTCCAAGGTGATAGTCAAAAGTTTGATGAACAAAATGGTGCAGGAGTTTTTCTCCACAGTTCTGGCTTTTGCAGTTTGAAATTGCCTCTAATGCCAAGAAAATTAGAGGAGAAACTGGCCAGTATTGCCAATGCATTGAGTACAGTTGCCCAAGATCAATAATGACCCACATAATGAATTTCCTTCTAAAATTTTGTAGAGTATATTTTGTGTTTTAGTGATGGAACATTGGGCTCAGATTGACCCTTCTCTGAAGAGAAAGAATTTTCTGAGTAACGTTTATCTTCAGGTTTTACCATTTTTCATAAATGGTTTTGTTCTGTTTTCTTTTCCCGAGTAGGAAAATTCACTGTGTAAAAGAAAATTCTTTCAAAATCTGTTCTGAATATAGAAACTACTTTTGTGAAAATCTGAATATAAACTTAAGGACAAACTAAATCTCTTGAGGCTATTACGGCAATCTCAAAGTTAATAAACTGGAAGAGAATGCATTTTAGATTTTATATTAACTTCCTTCAGACTAAGAACCATTTTTCCTTGCACTTCAGTTTCCATGTCATTGATTTATTAATAATTAAACACCTGAAAAATAAAAGATCTGTTATTTCTCGGGTAACGTCAATCAATAGATTTCTAATTAACCAGCCTTAGAGTACCAAGGTGCAGTTTCTCCAGCAACTGTTGCTACTACCAGCAAATTTTAGTGAGAGAAATAGAGTTTAACTCTTTTGCTGTGCCAGAACAGAGACCAGAGGCCAGCTCAGATTTTTCTCAGCATAAGGGTCACATCTAAGATAGGACCCTGAGAACATCTCCTGCATCCTTGGCCCACATATGTGCCCTAAGTGAATCCTGGTTTGTGGAGTGATGCATCCTGTCCTTTTCTGGTTGGACAACCTGAGAGCATGGACAGTGAAAGATCTATCTGTGCTCCCAGCCTGACTATGAGGATGCTGTGATGCTTTGTGCTGAGAGGTTAGTAATGCTTGGATACATTGCTCTGTCCTTGGAGATCTCACAGGTCCTGGAGCTCATAGATCAGAAAAACAGCAGAAGGCAACATGAAAGCGTTTGGAAGGGAAGAATATGCTTTAGGGCACAGAACCCTGTGGTGGTGTGCTAAAGGGAAACACAAAATTTTCAAAACCTCATTTTCCCTGTTTCCAGATGAAATTGTATAACCAGTATCTCCAACACTTCAGAAATCTCCTGTGATTTGCTGGCAGAGAAGGTGTTAAGGGTGTATTTCATCTCATGATTCTGCAAACACTTTCTGATGTAACTTTGCCCTCATAAATAACCTCCTACACAGGGAATTGAGAATCACATTCTCAGATTGTAGCTCCTGATGTGCCAAATGCCTCTGACTAAAGAGATCTCAGTCTGTGGAAAATATCCCTAGAAACTCTTTCCAGATAGATCAGTGTGCTCTTTCACAGTCATTTAAAATAAATCTTTCCTGGCTAGTAAGTGGAAGGACAGTGTGTGTAAGGGGTGAAACTGCAGCAGCTCTTTGGCAATCTCAAATTCTGCCTCCTAAAGTGGTACTGAGGCTCCTCCTGTGGGGATCAGGGAGAAATACAAACGATGAAAATACTAGAAATAAGTAGAAAAAGTGGCTGAGGAAGGAAGAGAAACACAACTAATCAGTCAAAGATGTCAATGAATCACTCAATGTCCCCGACAAAAATATAAAACAAACCCAGTATCTGTCTTCCCCTTGCTACAAACCCTCAGAAATTGCTGGTTTGTTTCTGAGTAACTTTTCTCCTCTGCACTCTTTGTTGGAAGTGGTAGCACGGATTCAGCCTGAAATCTGGGTCCTATGGGCTTGGGTTTTTTACAGAGTAACACAGATGGGTTTCTGGTGTTCGAGCATCCCACGGTTCAGGCTTCGCTGCTTTCCAGGAAGCAGCACAGTGCAGCTTCATTGCAGCTCAGGTGTGACTCCTGCCACCTTTTCTGGGAATGACACCTACTCTGTCCTCCCAGAGACGACTTACTGCCTTGTCACCATCGTCACCCACTCTTAGTTAACACTTCTGCATAGCCCAAGAAGCTTTGCAGATTTGGCAAAAAACAAACCACGCTGATTTGTTTGTCACCACCTCAGTAATGGCCCCCTGGTGACCCTATTCCAGTTGTGCTTTATCATGAGAGCAGATTTATCATAGGAGTGGAATTACGTATCTGCTCTGGCCCTGCCTGAACTCCTGTTTAAGAGGTTACAGGTCTGGGAATAAAACTTGCAGAGGCACTTCTGTGCAAGGAGGGAGAGGTAAGGACATGTCTGTGCAGGAATAGAGAGATAAATTCCAAGAGGGACCTGGGCATCCAAAATTGCATTTAGCTGGAATATGAAGGTTGGCAATCAAACCTGTCACAAGGAAGACACTCAGCTGCTGCCATCCCTGAGGGGAGGAAGAGCTTCCTAAGTTGCCTGTTGTTATTTGCTCCAGTCTCTGAACAGTAATGAGCAACTCAGTACTAACTTAATTAGTTAAATTATCAAGCCCTTCCTCTGCCAAGGCCTGGCAGAGATAATTTTGGCAGCTGGACTCCAGCACACCTAACACACACCAGTCTGGTCCAACAGTGAATGAATTCTGCAGCTTCTGCACCCCTGGAGATGATGCCAGGTTGTGACCTCCACCCTTTCTACATCAGCTTCAAGAGCAGGTACCCATCCAGACACTTTGATTCCTTCCTGGAATAAAAATACAGGGGAATGCCTGAACCAGCTTAATGCTTAATTTCAGTATTTGGGGGTTTTTTGTTTCTTTTTTCTTCTTTTTTTTCAGTATTTCCAAAGCCACAGATATAGTTCTTTTCAAATGTATCAAGTCATAGAGGAAAATGGTGACATTTTCTAAAAAGCAAAATATAAATTACATAGAAATGCAGCATAACCTTACTTAATACTTTACTGTATTATTTAATCATAGGAGGATTTTTTTTTTTTAACTTTATTCCACTTCTAAACTTGTAAAAATATAAGATAAATCAGAGAGAAAATGCATCACCCATGCTTTGTGAGCTGCTTACATTTACAAAGCAATGGCAAAAATCTTGTTTGGAATTCTATATACTTCTTATTGTTACATATCTTACGATGCTTAATTTTTCTGCTTTTATGTTCTGAGGCAGACAGTTTAGCTCATCACGAGAGGAAGTCAAGAACCCAAGAGACAAATTTTAATTAGAAGGCAATCAAACCAGCAGATGGCTCTCTGATGTCTTAAATCTCCACTTGGGTGAAATAAATTGACTTTTCTTGAAAACAGCGCTAGAGTAAATTTTAAACAATGCCCCAAAGCTGAAACATGAAGTAGTTCTTCATAGTTGTGAGAATAATTTGTAGACTCTGAGGCATTTGTCAGAGTGTTTTATTTGTTTAATAAAAAACATTAGTGTTTGAATGATTGGCTGCTTTCAGACTGTGCCCTGTGATCTGTTCTCAGTATGACTGTTGCTTAAAAGTATTTTTAATGTTTGCATTTAGTTGTACCAAATGACAGAAAATAAACCAAAATTAAATTAATTCTTCCCAGTTTTCAGTGTCAGTCCATTATGAGAATGGTGGCAGTTTGTGGTCTGAACCCCCCTAGCGATGGGGGAAGTGGGATGGGTACTTCCCAGGTGGAGTGATGAGGGCAGGGGAACAAGGTGACCTCCCCAAATCAGTGAGCCATGAGAGATAGAGCACAGTACAGAGCAGGGTTGTGAGTTTAACTCTGAGCATCATCAGTACCCTAAATCAGGAGAGGAAACCTTCATCAGAGTGAAAGGAGAGAGCAGCATGGCAGAGGGGTGACCTGGGAAGTCTGCAATACTCCACTCACTGTATTGGGACCTGCTGAAATCACTCATATGTATTTTTTCTGTGTGATTTCATTCTTCTTTCCCTGCAGCTGAGTATTTGTGGTATCACAATATCACATAGGTATCTTTATCCTGTGTTCCATCTGTTGCTTGAGGACCTTAGGGCCAAATTCAAAGCCTTTTTGTAGTTAGGGAAAAAATGCCAGTTGATTGCAGGGATTCAGACCTCAGCATCTCACTGCTTCTTTCAGTATAAATGTTGAAATTTGCCATCTTGCCCTGGTTGGTGGCTCATGTGCCAGTGTGGACCAGATGCCAGCAGAACTGCATCCTCCCTCCTCAGAGCTGCTGCCCTGCAGCGTTTGCATCTGCTTCTGCAGGAGGGAATATCCTAAACCACAGCTGAGTGTTCAGCAGTGGGTTCAGCTGCTGTCTCTAGATTGGCAGCTCACTCTGAGTTTCTAAATGATGTACATTTTTGTGCCTATAAATAACGACAGCAGCAAAAATTGTGCCTATTGTTGTGCCGCCTGTCTCTGGAGCAAGCCCAGTCTTGTGAGCTCACAGCTGTATGGCATTTCAGCCTCATCTCCTGTCTGTGCTGTTGGAGAGTCTTGATCTCAGGGTGACCAAAAGGGACACTGCTGAAAGCTGGGGGTCCCAGGGTTAGACTGCAGGGACAACTAGATTACAGCTGCAATGCCATTTTCCCTTCCACATTGCTGGGCCAGGTTTGTGGTGGTGTCTGTGTTGTCTTTGTGGGACGTGCAAACCAGGATTGTGTGATGAATACATCAGACTGTCTGAGCCCAGCACTTGGAGTCTCTTGTACTAGACCCAAGAAGGGTCTGTTCTTACAAGCTGAGGTGTTTTGGGATATGTTTGTTATTCTACAACAATATTGTCAGTCCATTATATTGACAATACCCGCTTGAAAAAACACTTAATTAACATCTTCTTTCTGCTGGGCGACTGCATCTTTAAGGAAGCTGAACCACGGAAAAAATTGTAATAATGCACCTTGGTTTTGCATCTTCAAACAGGGCTTTGGTCAGCTCTGAAAGTCAGCTTCAGCTCCTTTTGTGTCAGAACTTTCAGCCTTGAGAGCACTGGGATGTCAGGCATTGCCTTGTGGGAGAGTTGGGCACCTCTGGCCTCAGTGTTCAGGTGGCACTTAAGGCAGGACACTGCAGCACAATAACAACAATTATAAAAAAGTCCAAAATCATAAAAATATCAGCTCTGTTTTCCCAATAAATAGCTTATTTTAATGGAGTATTATACAGAGGTGCTTTTAATGTACTAGAATAGCACTGTAACAAAAAGCACTTTAACAAGGGGTTTCCAGCCTGGTGCTTAACAGCTGCAAGGGGGGGAAACATTTGACATTTCTGTTTTCCTAACCTCCTGAGAACACGCTAGCAAGATTCCTCTTAATTGAACCCTTAAACTTTTAATGCAGTCCCTGGACTGATATGCATTTGCCATATGTTTTACTTAGCTGTTAAATGGTTGACTAAGGCCTTTACTTGGCCTGTTAGACTGAATTGATGACATTTTAATATTGCACAGGGAATACCACAGCCAAATAGAAAACAGACATCTGTGGCACTGAGACGGGTCAGTTGTGGTGCTGGGTTGAAGAGCTGGACCAGGGAGCTGAGTTTTTGCAACCAGAGCAGCAGAAATAACACAGCCAGAGCGAGAGGGTGTTTTCTTCAGTGGCTTTGGATGTTCATACCTGGTTGTAACTCATTATTTAAAGGCTGCCTAAAGCACTTTATAAATCATCAGTGTGAAATCTGTTTTCCCCATTGCTCTGTAACAAACGGCTGAAGTGAATGCCTTCTTCCACTGTGTAAATACACCTGGTTTGCCTGCTGGAGAGGTTGATGTGCTCTCTCTCTGCAAGATCAAACTCAGCCTTTTCAGTTAGTTATGGAAGGCATGGACTAAGATTGCCCTGTATATAAAAGCAGGACAGAATGAATGTATTTATTAAAGGGATTAATCTGGCTCCCTACAAAGGTTAAGGGAACAACCGACATTCATTAATGGACCCTGTTACTGCTCCATGACATTGGCATCACTACGGCAGTCACAGTGATCAGGAAGTGTTACGGCACTGAGGGAGTCTGGAGTTGCTTTCTGAGAGGTGGAACATTTTCAGAAGGAGGTATGGGAAACACCCTGTGGTTTAGGGCACTTTCCAAGAGTTGGCTCTATTGACTTGATTCCCCTCTCCTCTCTTCCAGCTGGAGTGGGAAGCGGAGTTTGTGCCCCAAGTCCTGGGAGCTTTGCTGCTTGTAGTTGGCTGCATGGCAAGTCTTGACCTGTTGGCAGCAGCAGCACCTGGGTTATCCAAACCCTATAACCACAGATGCCTGATTCCCCCTCAAGGGACCTAAGTCCCTTTTTAGAGTCATCCTTCAGTAATTTGCCCAAGGTTGCAGAGGAAGTGTGAGCAGAGCAAAAGTTAAAATCACCTCTCCCAAGCTGAACTCGTGCCTTGGCCGTGCCCTGGTATTTGCAGGGGAACATGATGGTCCTGCATGTCTCATGCCTTCCTGCCCATTGGCACAAGGGTCCTGGGGAGAATTAAGGGGATGTGTGGTAGGTCTCACATTTTGAGTAATATTAATATTGCGGTAATATTAATTTCTTTGCTGTTCTTTGTTACTGAAACTGGACGGTGTGCAGTCAACCAAAGATTGCCTGATAGCACAGAGGTCAGACAGTGTAGCTGTGGGTATTTACTCTCTTAGCACTTTTCTTTGGTCTCTTCCTTTGGACCAGCATAGTAGCAGTTAACTGGTTGGAGTGCTTTGGCTTAGGGAGACTCAGTGACTCCCTGGCAGTGCCTGGACTGAGAGCCCTGAGTTTTAATACCATTTTCTCTATTTTCTATCTCTGAATCCCTCCCATGCAGAAAAGCAGTTGCTGCTTGACAAAAGCAGTTGCTGCTTGACAAAAGCAAGGATCTTACTTACAAAACCTCTGTCATGGGTTATATGCACATACAAGGCATAGACTCCATAAAAATGTTAAAATAGTGGCATTCTTCAGCTAAGTGCAGTGGGCATCACTTGCCAGATGCTATTGCCAAATTCTGGACACTCAGGATTGCTGTGGAGGGCTGATGAGCCCTGTAGCCAAAGTCTGCATTTTATTTTTGTTCATTTTTTGCAATGTGCTTTGACTACCATATAAGAAAATACTTCTGTGTCCATCCATTTTCTTAACTCCCTAATGTTCTTAGTGTATAAATTTGCTAGATTATTTTTTAGGTTTGATCAGTTTGGGATGGAGGAGGAGGTTTTGATTTTAATTATCACACATATGTCACATGTGTGTTTCTAACCTAGGCAACAGATGCCAAGGAACCAGGATTGGAGATATTGGGATACTCCAGGACCTGCGAGTATCCCTATAAAATGGAAAAGGATGACCAAAAACTTACTTTTTCTAAGTGACAGCTGAAGCCTTGAAATTATGATGCCATGTAGTTTTTTCAGCAGGAGTCTCAACAGATCCTCTACTGGCCAAATTATTAGACAGCTATTAAATGTTAATGCTGAGGATTCCCTTTGGGATGTACTGAGCTGTTATGGTGCAGTTCAGACCAGCTCAGCATTGCACCCATCAGCACAACCCTTTGGATGCCCTAGAAGTGGGATAACCCCCAAACCACATGTGCTGGTGCATACCTGATCCATGGCCAGTGTGTCTGGCAGAAAGCTTGCTCCTGGAGTCATCTCCTGCCATGGGCCTCCCCAGGAGCAGCAAGTCTGGGCTGGGGGGAGCATTTCCATGGCTGTGGTCTGAAGCTGATGCAGTTTTACAGCTTGTATTTGTGCTGTTCCTTGGAGCTTACTCATGAATAGGATTTTATAGAGTGGTTTAAGTATGAAATGTGAAACACGGGGAAATTATATCCTTTACGATCCCCAGGAGGAAGAGCTCAAGGAATAACTGTGCATAGAGCATGGGTAATGGGAGGAGGCAGAAAGGTTTGTTTGAGGCTTCAGGATAGTCCTGTTGGATGCTTTGGAGGCTTGTGGGCTTGAGGGAAATGAGGACCATGTCTTCACTTTTTTGCCCACTCTGGCAAAAGGTGCTTGGGGTGGTGCTTCCCAGGAGCTGCCTTTGAGGTGCCACTCCTGGGAGGGGGATTTTTATGATGCTGTCATGTGGGATGGGCAGGAGTGTCACTGTGCCCCACTGGCACCACTGCCACCCACAGAGGGTCTGACTTTGAGAAGTAACCCAGATGTTTGCTGTGAGTCAGAGAGGAGTCTTTGAACTGTGCCCTATTGGGCTTTTGGTGTTCAATGTAGCTCCCACAGATTCCTGCATCTGAGGCAGTCCAGTTCAGTTGTTCTCCATTTTTTGAGCTAACTTTGGTTATTTATTGTCAGTCATGGATCTACTTTTTGCAAACATCAGTTTTTACAGCTTGTCACTAATCCATTAAAAAATATTACAGAAATAGACACAGTAATGGTAATACAAACTCCTAAAATATTAAGCATGACCTTTAAGGGTTTGCTTCTTGGCATTGATTTGGTCTTCTCTCTTGAAAATACAATTACTGTGGAGCTACTTTTGTTGATTAACAGAGAATTAGCCGCTGACTTCCATTTTCTGTGTCAAGGCAACTGTGTAAAGTGTTAGAATAGATGGCACCCTTGGAACAATAATGTATAAGGGGATATTTGAAATCTCTCCCAAGGCCAAGAGACAGTCCCAGTAAAAACCAGAACACCTGGCAGTCATCCAGCCTGGTTTATTAAGCTGCAGGAGCAAATAGCTGCCTTTAGAAATAACAGAATCATAAAATCTTCCCTATTTTTCTCATTATTAGCATGAACATGTGTCTGTTTTCATCTCTGTGATTATATTCTTGGAAATCATGTCTGTGTTGAATTGATGATTTCCATTAGAAACATCTCAATGGCCTGGACTAAACCAGACACTAGTAAAGCAAAATTGAAGAATTAGTAAAATAAGCCCTGGGGCACATTTGTATTATGTAGGACATTCTGGAAACTTTCTCTTTTGTGATCTATGCACCTACTAGATCTTTTAACAAATACTTGCCTTCCCAGAAAGTTGTTTGTTTTTCCTTCAAAAACGAGTAAATTCATCTATTGAACAGAATAAAAGCAGTAAATCTGTGGGTGTGGTACCTGGTTTTAGTGCTGGACAGTCCACACCAACAAAGGAAGCACCGAGTGTTGACAGGGTCTCCCTTTCTGCCTTCTCCATGCCCAGATGGTTTCACTTATGGTTTCCCAGCATTTTTGGAGGCTGTGCTTTCTGCTGGCCAGTTTTGGTTGTGCTTCATTGGCTGCTGGTGGCACCTCATTCTTCCCATCTCTCATGGGGATGCTATGGACAGCATCTCCTTGACCACGGTAGTCGAAGAGCAGAAGTCACATGAGCCATGGTGTTTCAGATGCCTGACTTCTGGGGTTTTTTGGGGAATATGGAGAATTAGGACCAGATGCTCTTTTTTTCTCTAAGAAACTGCCTCTTTTGTACATCATAAATCTTCCCTCAAGGCCGTGAGAAAATATCTGTGCTGCCCATCCTCCAGCCAAACCACAATAAATCAGCGGGTCCTCCTGGTCCCTGCTGTGCCTTATCTGTGCAAAAGGCTCAGCTTGGAAATTAGCTGTTGCTAATGGGAGAAGGCATCTGGCCATCTGCAAATAAACATGGAGCTTTAGTCACCAGTGCTGTTCCTGGCCCGTCAGCAATGCCCAAGCAGCATCCTGAATCACATCCACTCCCAGGGCTGGGAAAGAACAGAAAGAATGGGAAAGAATGGGAAAAACTGTGGTCAATATAGTAGGTGAAAGCCTCAGGTGGGACATAGCAAGGAGTGCTCAGCATCATGGACTGCAGTGGGGTTGGAGGATGGGATTTAGGCAATAAACAAAACCTTTAACAATTTTAATCTGACTGTGTTTGCGGCTCATCCTCACTCTCCATGACATGTGTCCACTGTTCCTCTTTAGAGATGGCTGAGCAAGAGGTTAATCAATTTGTGTACAATCTTGAGGTTTCCAAATTCAAAACCTGTTTCTCCTGGTTCTTTCCATGACATTACAAGTGCCCCATTGAAACTGAATTTACTGGCTAAATATATAGTATTGCTCTAAACAGCCACATGAGTTTTATTTAGCTGAGATTGCATCCAAGCTGTAAGAACTTAGCTTGATGTCTCTCTATATCACTCAAAATTGGAGAAATTTACTCTCCACTGTGGAAAACAGGGATATCTTGATTGAGATAAATGCACAAGATGAAGTAGAGTAGTTAAATGATGTTCAGAAGAGAATGGTAATTGGAAACTCTATATTCTATTTAGATTATATTTGATTTAATATTGAAATACAGATATCTTGTACTGGTCCATATCCTGTCCAGGAACAGCCAGTTCATTATTGATGCAGATGTAAGGGAAGATACTTAACACAGTAATTTAACATTCCAAATGGAGAACTGGAAATGAGCATCACTATAACTATACTCAGCTTCTAGATAGCCCTTCACAAAGGATACCTTCACAGGTGACTGTTGAATATAACTTTTTTGGACAGAAATATCAGATAGAATCAGGGAAAATGAGGCTACCAAAACCTAAATAAAGTTGCTTTAATATAGCTAAAGAGTCTGCAGGCTCTGTTGAAAGGGTTCCAGTGACAGGACATCAGAAATTATCATTGGAAAAAAACTCAATGTAATTAGTCAGTGTGTGTAATTAACTACTGAACAAAGCAGACAAGGGATTAGTGGTATCTTCCAAGTCAAGCCTGGCTACACTGCTAAATGATAGTCTTTTGTCCAGCCAGGAGCTATGGATCGGAGGCAAAAATTGTACCATCTTTGTTTTGTCTGGGGTCAGATTAGATTATCATAATGGCTTTAAAATCTATGAATCTGTCATATTTGATTTTAAGTGAATGAATCAAAAGACTCCCTTAATGTAGGTATGCACATTCAGACCAGAGTCGAGTGAATAATTCAATAATTAATTTGATGAGCACAAACATAAGAACATGAGCGCAGTTTTATTGGGTCATACCAAAGATTCATCTGTTCCAGGATTGCTCCTCAGATGACAAAGGCTTTTGTCTTAAATCCACCACCTGCTAATTCCGTTAGGTGCCCCATTTCTCATCTGTGATGTGAAATAATTCTTTATATTTCCCTTGCCCATGTTCCATCCTTTTCATGAATGGTTTAGTGGTGGACTTGGCAGTGCTGGATTAACGGTCAGACTCGATGATCTTAGAAGTCTTTTCCAGCCTGAATTATTCTATGTCTATGTGAATCTGTGATTTTGTGGAGTGCTTTCAGATCTCCTCTCTCATCTCTCTTTTCATTGTAAAATATGTTCTCTCTTCTCATGGGGAAGTTCTGTGGTCCTGGTTACTTTTCCTCTCTCTGCTTTTCCAAGTTTGATTATGTTTTTGGCCAGAGCGTCTTCCGGACTCTTTCCATAGAGATCATCAAGGTGGGATTTGTCCACATGAACACAGAAAGGGACATTTCTGCTCCTCACAACTTGAGGTGATGCTGCCCTTAGCAGCATCACACCCTAGAAATGTTTCCTTATGCTGGCTGGAGGAGATGACTGTGGTATCTCTCATACAGGTGCTCACTCTCTAAACTTGCAAGATTTCATGAGATGAACTTTATCAAAAATATTGAAAGTGTGAGTGTTCCAGGGATGTTTGGGAGGACAAATTATTTTCTCCTTTGCACTCAGTTTTCTCCTAAACCTTCTGCTGGATTTTTCATAGCCACAGAATATTTCAGGGAATTGTCCCATATAACATATATTTCAACTCTAAAATATATTTCCTGATTTTTATAGAAATTGTATATCCTAAAATTGTGCATATACAAAAAAATGGATTTTTCCTTGTATTTACTTTATTACTTTATCAATTCTCTGCAAGTTTCTTGACACTTTCTCAGAAGCTGGAGAGCATATTAATGACGTTTTAAATGTATATATAATTCTTCCAAGAGTTTGGCAAAACAAGGTGCCTATATAATTTAGAGATAAATTTGTCTGTTTGGTTTTAATATTTAGCTCCCAATTTATTGTTTCTACAAACTGCTTGGCAAGTTGATATTTGCAACATATCTTGACTGCGTTTCTTTTTTTTTTTTAGTTCAAATAAATTCTCCAGCATTGTGTTTGTCCAGGACAAAGGGATAGCTCAATGTTGTAAATTCTAGAGAAAAGCTGGAAAAAAGAAAGGTAGAATTATTTGAGAGACAGGGGATATAAGGAGCTTCAAAGCTCTTTCTGCACTGAGGCAAGTATTACTCAATATTATCTTTACATCCACTATTTCCATGGTGACATCTGCCTGCAAACTTACTCGTGAGAAAGCAAATGAGAAGCAAGTCGATCTCAGCTAAAGGAATATACACACAACCCTGAATTTCTACTAAATGTAATTCACAGAAAATCTGGGCTGTTTAAGCTCCAGCTGAGAGTGACTTTACTGTACTTTCCTGTGCTCCTTTTTGCTATTTAGGACAATTCCTAGTGCTGCATTCATCTTATATTTCAAAATTGTTTACTATATATTGTGTAATTTATAGTATCTGTTTTCAGTTGCATTGGTTTTCATTATTTTTAGGTCTGTTCTTCCTAGTTAATGCTGGCAGGACATCGAGGTTGGTTTCCATTGGAAAACAAGTCTAAAGGAAAATAAACCAAACCTATTAGTTCTGAACCATGACCTAGTTTTANTTTTTAAAAGTGCTGGGTTTTTTCACTATTGAATCCATTGTTTGTATGGATTCACATGTGGCAGCATCAAACTGTTGCCTGACACAGTGGTCACAGGTGAAAGTCACCATTGCTGAGCTTCAGCTTTGCCTTTGCATTTAATGCAGAGCCATGAATAAAAACAGGCTGAAGCACCAACCTGTATGTCATAGAATCGTAGAACAGTTTGGGATGGAAGGGATCTTTAAGGCCACCTAGTCCAACCCCCCCTGCAATGAGCAACTAGATCAGGTTGCTCAGAGCCCCATCCAGCCTGACCTTTAATGTTTCCAGGGATGGGGCATCTACCACCTCTTTGAAGGGCTGTCATAAGCTGTCAGTCAGAAAGATGTAATCACAAGAGACTTAAAAACTTGATGTATAATGTCATTGGGTTGCTGTTAGTTCTATCACACTTCTTAGAGCTGATGGGACCATTGGAAAATTTTTAATGTAATGTTGGATCTTTGAAGATGAAATAAAATTTTTAATAAAACAGGACAGCATTGACCTTGAAGAATCATGGACCTCAGNAATAAACCAAACCTATTAGTTCTGAACCATGACCTAGTTTTAAATTGCTGTCAGGTGAGGAATCTCCTCCAGATTTTAACTATCCGATTATTTTATGGAGAGATGGAGGAATAAGACAGAAGTTAGGAAGTACATTGTTCCAGCCCTCAGATGCTGGAAAATGAGCTTTGAGTGGTGGTTTGTCTACAGAGCTGTACTTNAGGTTGCTCAGAGCCCCATCCAGCCTGACCTTTAATGTTTCCAGGGATGGGGCATCTACCACCTCTTTGAAGGGCTGTCATAAGCTGTCAGTCAGAAAGATGTAATCACAAGAGACTTAAAAACTTGATGTATAATGTCATTGGGTTGCTGTTAGTTCTATCACACTTCTTAGAGCTGATGGGACCATTGGAAAATTTTTAATGTAATGTTGGATCTTTGAAGATGAAATAAAATTTTTAATAAAACAGGACAGCATTGACCTTGAAGAATCATGGACCTCAAAAGATCTCCAGAGTACGGATTCCATGAAGGAAAATGCTGTCTCCAAAGATTTTATCTGCCAAACTACATTACATCCCTGAGCAGAGCTTTCCAGAGATTTAGAAGTCTTGTCCCAATGGAAACAGAGGTCTGTTCTCCAAAGCACAACCTCACTACAGCTGCTCAGCAAATGTCACATGAAACTTTTAATGCAGGGAAAAAAATATTTTAGTTTGCTCAGTTTGGTTCAGAAAAATGACCACACTATTTTTTCCTGATTTTTTTCCAAAACAACCCCTCAGGGTGGGAAGAAGCCCTTTGCTCCAGCCATCATCACAGTGGTGATAAAGTGCTGAGGAACCACCAGGCCCCCAGAATAAACAACATGGCAATGTTGCATTGCATTTTCTCTACAACTACCTGAGGTTGTCGCCAGGTGGGAGTTGGTCTCTTCTCCCAGGAAACTATTCATAGGACAAGAGGAATGGACTCGTGTTGCACGGGGGGGAGGTTCAGGTTGGATATTAGGAAAAATTACCTGACTCAAAGAGTGGTTAAACATTAGAACTGGCTGACCAGGGAAGTGGTGGAGTCGCCATCCCTAGAAATGTTCAAAAAATGAGTAGAAATGGCACTTCACAGTATGTTTTAGTGGGCATGGTGTTGTTCAGTCGAAGGTTGGACTTGATGATCTTGGAGGTCTTTTCCAACCTGAATGATTCAGTGATTCTGTGACTGAGCAGCTCTATCAAAGGAGAGGGTGCTAACATCCACCCAGTCCTCTCTGCCATATGCATACACCTATATTCTAGAAAAATAAGCCAAAACTAATCTCTTGTCCTTTCTTTGGTGGCCTTGCAGCATATATTTATGTTACCATCAGGTTTTAAGCTGTATGATTTAAAACTACAATAACAAGGAAAGTCTTCACCTTGTTCAAGCTGGATATTTTATGATGTGCTGGAAATGAGAAAGCCAGGGCAGTTTTCTGAGATATATACTGAATAAAGCAAGTCTCTGTAGGCCATACAGTAATTCTGTAGCAATATCTGTCTCTGCCTGATTAACGCCTTAAATTATTTGTACAAGGAGAATTTTAATCACGTACTTCTCTTTGCAAGAGGTCAGACTGAATAATCATAATGTTCCTCTCTGGGTCTAAAATCTATTCATCTGTTTACTCATTTTCTTTTTATGTGTTACTTTGTTTGAACAATGAGACGAGGGTGGCCAATTTCTCTTTCCTTTCAAACAGCACGCTGGGCAGGTTTGCTTTCTGGTTCTCATGCATTTTCACAATGCAGAGGAAGTTTAAAGCCAAACAGAAAACCCCTCCATTAAAAACAAAATACATTTTAAAAATGAAAATATTTGTATCAATAAGAATTCCTTCATTAAAGAAATGTAATACTCAAAGCCAGAACTTCCCAGGAACAGTCCCTTCAGTCTTTCTTATCTTTCCTCACACTTCAGCTTCATGCTGAGTTCTGTGCTTTTTCTGATTTATATTGTAGGAAACTGTGAGTGTGTAATTTCTGATCCATAAGCAGTTCACAGTTACAGTGTAATGCTCATATTTAACTTACTTTTCATATTGCCCCAGGAGGCCTCCTTCTCCAAATTTCTGAAATCAGTCCTCTTTTCATTAGGCATCCCGAATCTGCAGGTTTAAATCATTTTAGTGAGTCCCTAGGGATGTGTCTGCCTTTCTGTGGTGGTTCTTCTAACCCAACACAATGTGTAGTGCTTTGGTGAGTTGTCCAGTTGAGAATGGATCATGACTTGAACTTCAGTGAAGCGTCAGATGAACTTAACACATTTCTGGAGGGAAAAGACGACAAGGTCTGAATAGCTTTGTTAGGATTCTTCTTGTAAATCCACCACTGATGAGTTCATCAATAAGACTCTTGATAAAAAGCAATTAAACTGTCAAGCAGTAAATGATCCAGAGCAATTCCAGCCTGTACTACAAAAGAGACAGAAAAGAAAAACATCAATGTTTTGTCAAGTGGCAAAGAAGTCAAAGTGATATTTCAAAGGGTGTTATTTTTCAAGCTCCTGAAACAAGCAGAAAGGTTTCTACACTTGATAACAGTGGGGGATACAGGGGTGAATAAATAAGGAATATATCTGTACACACAGACAATCTCACCAGAAGAAAGAAAGAGTGATGTGAATACATTAATATGACTAACATTTTTAATTGAAGCAATGATTTGTTCTTTTATTAATGTATTTATTCACCTGAAGGCTAACATATGTAAGGATGTCCCCCATCAGGCAGCTCAGCTGAGATGACAGTCTGGCAGGTACCTGGTAGTGTGACCTGCAATGTGCAGGTTCAGGTTTCACGTTGCTGGAAAAAAACACCAGAAATTCAGAAAGATTGGCTCTTGCTTTGTGTTTATGAGGTCAGGAGCCTTAAATTATGAGGGAGTTTTTGTTTGGTTCTCATTTTTCACTAAATCCTTTCTTTGAAATTTTGCTTGTTCTGCTTTTCTGATGGTGCTGCAAAGGAATCGGATGCTTCAGAAAAAGACTGATAATGTCCTTTCTCCTTATCTGCAGCAGGGACTGTTTTCTTTCTGTTTGCCAGTTTGGCTTTTTCCCAATGAACTGATGGTAAAAGAGTTTAATGTAAAGGGAAGGTGTAATGAATGATTCAGAATGTTTCCTCATCTCTCCCAAGTTACATCCATAAATTAGAAATTGCAAAAATATGGAAACTGTGTAGTGACAAGGTTGGGCACCAACCCTTGATCAGAGTCTAAATAATTACTAGGAAACTAGTGACCTCTCCTTTGCCTCTAATGAGTATTGCAAGGTCTTTCAGGGTCCTTTCTTACTGCCTGTGCAGGGTGATCAGCCAATAGTGTATGTACTCAGAGCCCATATAACAAGGTACCTCATCCATGTACACAAAAACATTGGCATTTTCAAAGTTTTTTAAATTGTGTCCTAAACTGAGACACTCAGTGTGGTAGCTTCTGCTGGAGGTTGAGATTTGCATTTCAACATCAAATTGACAAGGAACAAGAAGCAAATTCCCAAATCCAGCCAGAAAAATAGAAGATTTAAAATATAACAGGGGACACAGATTCCGTTTTTAACATCTGTTTCCCTGTTCATCCTTGTTAGAGCTGGACAAACTTTCTGTAGCTGCCCCCAGACCAGGGAGTTGTAGGAATTTATTGCAAACTGCAGCACCAGGCTAGATCCTCTGAGGGATTTGCATCATCTCCATGATCAATACATGAAGTCTCCTTAACGAAATGCTAGATCTGGAAGCTTTTATCTCAGGAAACCCTGGAAACAGAATACAATCTGTGTTTCCCCATCGGAATTGCAGATGATGTCTCTTTTAAATCATATGGTCAGGTTGTGTCCTAATGCCCCTCTTTAGACTGGGTGTTGGTGGCAGTGAATCTTGTTTGTACCAGCAGTAGCGTGTCCAGCAGGACCAGAGCAGTGATTGTCCCTCTGTACTCAGCACTGATGATTCCATGCCTCGAATCCTCTGTTGTGTTTTGGATTCCTCACTGCAGGAAGGACACTGAAGGACTGGAGCATGTCCAGAGAAGGGCAGCAGAGCAGGGGAGGGATGTGGAGAACAAGTCTGATGAGGAGCAGCTGAGGGATGTTTAGCCTGGAGAAAAGAAGGTCCAGGGGGCACCTTGTCACGATCTACAACTACCTGAGAGGAGGGTGTAGACAGATGGGAGTCAGTCTCCTGTTCCAAGTAACAGGCAACAGGACAAGTGAAAATGGCCTCAAGTTGTGCCAGGGGAGGTTTAGTTTGGATATTAGGAAAAATTTCTTCCCTAAATGGGTTGTAAAGCATTGGAACAGGCTGCCCAGGGAAGTGTTGGAATCACATTCCTGGAGGTATTTACAGGCCCTGTAGATGTGGCACTTGGGGACATGGTTTAGTAGTGGGCTTTGCAGTGCTGGGTTGATGGTTGGACTTGATTATCTTAAGGATCTTTTCCAACCTAAATAATTCTGTGATTACTGTAGTGAGGGAAGGGCTTATGAAAGAGGACATTGCTATGTGTCCTGGCTATTTCAAAGGTTCGAGTCTGAAAGTTTCTGTCTCTGTTTTCTGCAATTAAAAAGTGGAAATAATATTTATTCTGACCTTCCTCACATGGATAGTCAATGATATGTTGTAGAGGCATGTAGCCTCTGTTAAAAGATGTAGTAGAAGTGAAAACTAGTCATATTTATGGCTGGGTTTTGTTCTTTTTTTTTCCTTCTAAACTGAACGAATCTTCTGGTCATTGTTCTGAAATTGTTTCCTGTATTGTTGGAGCCAGGCAAGGCATATGCTGGGCTGTCCATGTGTGATGTGGACACCAAGCTCAGCCCCTTCTCCAAGGGCTGGGCTTTCCCCATGATGTTTGGAGAACCAGGGGAGACCCACTGTTGGGTGGCCAAGGAAGAACCAAAGGATGGAGCTGCACACACTCTATCCAGGCAGTCCCAGCAGGCAACTGTGCAGAAGATGCAGTTGTGGCCACTTTCTGGGTCTTGCCCAGCTCTGAGTCCCTGGGCAAGGCTAACGCTCCTCTGGATTGCAGCGTGACACTTGAGCTGCTCCAGGGTTAAATGCTTTTCAATTAACTGAACTTGGCTAGTCCTGCTTTGACTTTTTGTTTGCAGGGAACCAAGATTGAAATCTGCAGGGGAAAAAGGTTCCTTTTACTGTTGTTTGTGTGTCCAGCTCTATGAGCCAGTGCCAGCTGCAAGACAGGAGCAGTCCTCTTCCACTAATGAGAAATCCCTCCTATCCTCTTTTTCTGGAGAGAAAATACAGTCTTAAATTTCTTTTAGACAAAGACCTAATTCTGCTCTTAATGCCTGCATTTTCAATTTTGCCTCAAAATTGCTGTAGAGAGGGCAAAGCTGATGTTGCTATTAATTATCCCAGAGTCTTAAAAACTAGAACAAATTGCAGCAGTGCTTTGAGAGTGCCCAAGTCTGTTCAGAGCAGACGCCAAATCCCATCTCAGCATGTTAGAGGGTGTTGGGATCAAGATGAGCAAGCAGGCAAGATCTCCACCATGAGTTTAGAGCTCAGATGCTCTCCCACAGCTGCCTTTGCTGGTTTGCTCCTGTAACAGCACTGACTTTTGTCAGTCCTTGGGCACCATACAGGGAGCAGTCTTCCCAATGACATTATGGTTGAGTTAACCCCATTTTGGAGGAGAAAAGCCATATGGAAATAAACTCCATATGGAAAGTAGCCATGGTCTTAGGTGATGAGTTGAAGAGCATCCTGGGGAGATGAACCTCAGCCAGGAGTCTTCCTCACAGCAGGGAGACCCTATAGATGAGTGCAAATGTGTAATGCAAATCCCCTGTACCATGACATGGAATCACCACACAAATAAATAGGAGCACAAATCCGTTGACTCTCTGCATGTACCTGGGATGCTGTCAACACTCTGAATAAGCAAGTGCCTGCAAATATACTGGCTGTTCCTACTGAGAGCTCTGGTTTGTAGTGCATCATTTAAGAGGCTGCAAATATTTTCCGTGTGTTGAAATAAAATTATAAACAGATTGAGCCTGGGTACAGTAGATCCACTGGACTAAATCTAAGAAAAGCTTTCAATTAAAGAATGAGGCTTAAGGGGAGTGAGCTGGCATTGAGGGAAATTCTGTCAATTTAATGAAAAAATTTTGTGGAAGTATACTCTCTGCAAAGATCAAAGGAGAAAATCCTTGTGCAGGAAAGCAAGTGATGTAAATCAGTATCTACTAAAGCAGTCCATTACTTGAATATAATAAATAACTGTATGAAATTGCAAAACAGCACACACTGCATTTTCATGGGGAAATGTGCTGTATTCGGTCATATTAATTACTGTGTGGGCTCAATTTTCAGTGCAATCAATCCACAGGACAGAAAAAAAAAAAACCGACTGCAGGGGAAATATAAAAAGACAGTCAGCTAATAGGAGCCAGATTCAATAAAATTGTATCTGCCTTCCACAAACAGCAAGGGTAAGGTGTGTCTATTCTCTGTTGGCAAGGCACACAGTGGGTCAGGCAGTGTGTGTAGGGCCGAGAGGAGCTTGGAGCAACACTTTATATCCATACATATGTGTATATACATGTGTACATATATGTATATGCGAGAAATGCAACTCCTGTTGTGAGAAATTAGCAAAAAAAGGTATTTCATTCAGGCTGCTGGTGGACTTCAGATCCTGGGTAAACTTCATCTTTCCTGCAGTTTTCAATTATTTGCCAATATTTTAGCAAGCTGTTTGGTTTGTTTGCCTAGCACTTAATAGGAGGATTATCTGGTTTCTTTTTTTTTCTTCCAAGGTTGCTTTTCATTTTCAAAATTGAATGTGTTCATTTTTAGCGGTAGCATTCTCTCCCATTTGGAGCATTCAGGCTCCAAACTTCCCTAGGAAGTGACTTCATGGCATTATTCAAGCAGATTAGTGCCTGGAGTGGCTGAATTACCTAGTGTTCGTGTAATGGCAAGCTCCCAGTCCATATGTATTGAATGACTGTAATCATTTGTTCAATTTTCCCTTTATTAGGTTTGTTTTTAAAGAAAGTTTTACTGTGCTATTTATGATATGCTAAGTGGTGCAACTTGCTGAAGAAACGTATTGCATACATTTTATTTTTTAATAGGTTTTCTTGTTAAAATGGAAATCTTTTATTTACCCTAGTAGGGCATTTTTTTTGCTGACAGTTTTATTATTTCAATTACTCAGACGTTTCTTTCCTCTTTTGTTTCTCCAGATACTCCTCCAGGGAGTTTTAATGTGTCCATTCTTTATTTAAGGTTGGGTTCAGAACATGTTATTTCTAAAAAGGCAGAGAAAAAGTGTAATATAGCAGACATTAAGCAGTGGGATGTCAAGGTTTTATTTTTTTTCCTCTTTGAGTTGTGGAATCCTTTCCTCATTTGTGTCATCTGGTGATTAATTGCGCTGATAATCTGCACCATTCATCAATAACTGTCTCCTACCATTTTTGGGCAGAGACCATGCTCTGCCTAAAAAGCTTGTGACTGCTGATAAATGAACCTGAGTAAAGGAGGAGACCTCTGAGAGCATTTAGAATTGTCAGAGATGCAGACTGCTTTAATAAACTAATGCTCATTTCACTTGCCAGTGGGAAAAACAGAATGGGACCATTCCTCCAGGGCAAAACCCAAGCCTTGGTCAGTGGAGTGAAAAGTGAACCAAAGGGATCACAGTAGGAGGGAGCCTTACAGTCTCAGTGGGCCAGCACCAGCAGGCTGAATTCACATGTGCAAAGTTCACTAGGGTGGGACAGCATGGAAATCAGTGCCTGCTCCCCTGGCTCATATTGGGGTTGTGATTCCCTCTGTAGGTGCTACTGAGCCTTTGACTACTCCCTGATATGGAATGGATTTTATTTTCCATTATAGCCCGACCAGTCCTTGGACTGTGAGATAATCAAGCCCAAATTATAGAATCATAGAACCACAGAATCAGAAAATATGCTGAGTTGGAAGAGACCCAACAGGATCATCAAAACCGACTCCTGGCCCTGTGCAGGACACCTCAAGAATCACACAATGTGACTGAGAGCATTGTCCAAATGCTTCTTGAACTCAGACAAGGCTGGTGCTGTGACCACATCCCTGGGGAGGCTGTTCCAGTGCTCAGTCACCCTCTGGGTGAAGAACCTTTTCCTAATAAGCCACCTAAACCTCCCACAACACAGCTTCATGCCATCCTCTCAAGTCCTGTCACTGGTCACCAGAGTGAAGACATCACTCACTGCCCCTCCACTTCCCTCATGAGGATATTGAAGGCTGCAGTGAGGTCTCCCCTCAGTCTCCTCCAGGCTGAACAGACCAAGTGACCTCAGCTGCTCCTCATAAGGCTTCCCCTCCAGACCCTTCTCCATCCTTGTGGCCTTCCTTGGGACACAGTGGGGGAGCCCCCAGAGCTCCAGACAGACTTGTGCTCTGGCTGTCTGTGGCTGGCACATGGCCTGTACCATCCCTTGGAGAGACAGAAAGGACATTGCAGAGCGTGACCTCACACTTCTGCTTTCCATTGTGTTTTCCAGAGTGTCTGGGGGAGAGCTGTTTGACCGGATCGTCGAGAAAGGGTTCTACACTGAGAAGGATGCCAGCACCCTGATCCGGCAGGTCCTGGATGCTGTCTACTACCTGCACCGGATGGGCATCGTGCACAGGGACCTCAAGGTACGGCCACAGCACAGCTCTGTCCTCTGAGCAGGGTTGACAAAGGTCACGTAATCATGTGAGTTTAACACATGGACCCTGGGGCTGGCTGTTTCAGTAAAGCTTTACCATAGCAGAGATGCTCTGAAGCCTCCCCATGTAATTGGTTGTAATGGGGACTTGGCAATCAGGGAGTTTTGTACGTGTGATGGTGGGGAAAAGCTGTTCCTTAAGACTTGAAATGCTACATTAAGGCAGAAAACCTGTCTCAGGTGGTTTGTGTTCACTGCTTTCAGGTATCTTGCAGGTTTTCTGTGCTATATTTACTTTTAATTAACAATAATTAGTAACAATAAATAGCGTTGGAAAGTTGAGTGATTTCTTATCATGGTATTTGGACCAGTGTTTTTGGAGACACTATTAACAGCAAGGGTTCTTCAGTGTGAGCCAATGTGATATTTAGATAATTTTCTTTTCAGCTGTCACATCAAAACCTCTCAGATTTTCTGGTGAAAAAAAAACCCCTAAACATTGTTTCCTTATTGTTTCCTTCCAGTATCTTAAACTGGACAAGCAGAAAGGCTTGGGTTTCATAGCATGCAGCTAAATTGCCCCATCTTTAGTATCTTAAATAATAAATTAGCAGAACATCTTAGAAAAAGGTACAAATATCAAAAGAAAACTGTGAGTTCGGTTCCTGAGCTGGTTAATTCTACCAAAGTAGAACAACCTCTGGTTGTGTTTTGGAGGGATGCTCCAGGAATTTCCTTGGATGTTGATGTGGAGCTTCTATATTCCCCCTGTAAAGAGATTGGAATTAATTAAGGCTTAATGAAAATTAATAGAGCCAAGAGCCACAAATAAGGGATTTTTTCTTTTTCTTACTATTAAATACAAGTTTTTATTAAACGTATTTTTAAATTACTTTTTTAATATAATCTAATATTAAACTGCATGTTTACAACTACATGGACTACTCTTAGCAGGGAATGTGGCCTTGCTGTTGTGCCTTCAGATGGATGAAAAACTGTGGTTGTGCGAGACAGTATTTATTTGGTTTTTATCTTCAAAATGAGTGCTGATGTGAGATGCCGTTGGGTGGAAAATAATAAATGACAGGCTTGTTCCCAAATGCAACGCACTGGGGCCAAAATAGGGCCCATTACTGGTGTAACCACCAGCACCAGAGTTCTCCAAGGTGCAGCAGTGCCCAAGACAGGCAGACATTGCCTTCTTTGTGACAACCTCAGTGCAGCTGTTTCATTCTGCCGATCTTTGACTCCAGATGTGAATCTTTTTGCTGTGTGTGAACCGTTCACGTAGGATTCCAAGCTTTTCCACACCTTATTGCTACAAGGGACATGCCTCAGTCCCATACATCTCCTGCACAAGTGAGCATCCTGTAATCTTCACTTCAACAGATAGAGTAGAATAACAGGAAGTAGAAACTTTTTTTTTTAGTATTGGTTTGGCACATTTTTAAGACAAAACCTTGAATCCACTGAACGAAGATATACATTGATATTCTCAAATAGTGTTTCCTCCTCAGTGTTGTGCAGTTTAGACCAAACAGTCCCAAGTAATGGGTGTTCTGTGTTAGATGGGTGTTCCATCTTGTACAGTCTTCCCATACTGCCCTCAGTTCCTGTTCACTTACTGCTCTTATGCTGAAGTACATAGAAATATTATCATATTTATTAGAGTTCCACAGCATTCCAGTATGGAAGTGTTGTTTAGTATTTTAACATGACCAGCTTGCTCCCAAGTTCAATTTCTAGGAAATAACTTCAGGCTTCTTTCTGCCACCAGTGTTTTTGGAGGGAGGTCCGAGTCCTCTTAATTCAGATACTCCATTGTACAAGCTCTTTATATTCCTGTCTTTATAATTCCTGTCTTTATAATCTAAAACATGCTGTAGCTCTCACTTTAAAAAAAAATAATCTTGTTTTAAAGTTCCTACAATAAAATACAAAATCTGGTGTTTGGGAAGTGGATTCACATACAAATTACTTTCAGAGTTTATGTAAGGCCATGCTGAATTTAGATCAAACCAACCTTCTCCAGTGGTATTTAGGGCAAAGACTACTCTTTTCTCTCTTTCTTTCGTTTGTTTGCAAGTCTTTGTCAGTACTGTATCAGTTGTTAAAATGACTCCTGAAATATGGTATATGAGGAACACCTGCTGTGAATTTCTGTTAGCACAAACATACCATAATGAGAAAACCAGGCTTTTTATGATTTCAGAATATCAAGATAAGCGCAAGTTTCAAATTATGATCCACAAAATGAAACTCTGGGAAAGAATCCACTCTACAAAAATACGACCCATGAAACATTCATAACAATTACTTTTTCTAATTATGTGTTATTCAGATACCAAAATAGTACTTGCTGTAGTTGGGAAAAGCAGGTCTGGGCTCCAAGGCTCTAACCTAAGTAATGCAATAGCAAATTAGAAGAGATGGCAGCAGATGATGTCCAGGGAAGTCCAGGATACACAGAAGGACCGAAGGGCTCAAGCAGCTCCACTTAGTACAGAACCACCTTGTTAATGCTTTTTTAATTAACCAGCTCCAAGAACAATTCTTTTAAACAAGTTTAAGTTTTAAATGGATTAATTTCTTGGCCTAACTAAATATGAATAAGTGGGAACCTGAGATGAGTTAGCAAAAATTGTTAGGCAATAACTGTATTTCCCTTAATACGAGCTCTACCAACCTCTCAGCAGATCAGAAGCGCACAAATAAAAATTAGGAGTGACTCCAACCAAGGGTAGGATATGGCATAAAACTGTGATCCCTAAAACAGAGTCAGCATTATCATTCCCAGGTAAAGCACTGGACTTGTGAGATATCATAAGAAAGAAACATAAATGGTACAACTTCATATTTATTTTGACAACAGAGTTGTTTCCCTTTTTATCTCAGCCCAGCTGCCTCACAGCTGTGGATATAACTTGTAGATCCTCCCTTGGCCATTGTGTCCCATGGATAAAAACCATCACTTTATGCTGAGGCTTGGGAGCCAGAAAATGCTGTAACCTGAATGGGAACCTCAGGGTAGGTTCTCCCCAGAGCTGATGGAGAAAGGGAGATGGGTGCTGGTGCTGCTGCACTGCAATTGCTGCTCCTTACAAATCTAAGCTTGGATGTGTCCCAAGGACTTTGAGGATGTTGTGTGAACACAGCTGCTTCTCACCATTTCCTGGAGTACACTGCAAGCTGAGGGTTGGCATTTTATACCAGTTTCTGGGCAAAATACTACACCAAGATTATTTTGAAACATTGGCCACCCATCACTTGTATAGGTGAAGACCCCAAAGCCCAGGGCCTATTTACCACCTGCTATCTGAGTGCCAGCAGGTGCTGGACCTTTCTGTGAGCCCAGATATTAAGTAGGGAAAGAGGTGAACTCTTACAGCACCTAGCAAGAGTTGTGCTGCACGGGAGTGGCACAGTCAGGACACGTGGATGGAGGACTGTGCAGGAGCAGATGGAGGCTGGCTGGGCTCTCCAACCCAGCTGACACTGGTATAAAAAGTCACAGGGCTTTGTGGAGTGAGTTGTGTTTTCCCTCAGCATAAACAAGTTGCTGTGCTTAGTGCTATAGCATTTTTTCCTCAGCAGCTCTAGCTAAAACATCCTTGCTGCAAGTCTGTTAACTGTAAAGGCATTTCCTCTCTCAAAACAGTTTTTTTCCAGTGGAAAAGATACAAAAATTCTCTTAATACCTAGTGGTTTTCTTTTTCTTTTTAAAAATGCTGTATAAACTTCTTCATTACACTACCTGGATTTACCGTTTTTACTTCCTTTCAAATGAATCCTTCTGTTTTATCACTCTGAAGTGATAATATATCAGGCATATCTCACAAGCAAGGGATGAGCCTTAGTTCTTATTTGAGGTGTCACAGAAAAAGTTTGTTATCCCAGAAAAGTTGCCCAAAGCTCAGGTTACCACTTTCTTCCATTTGTTGCCATTCAGGAGTCTACAGAGAATCTCCATATAGGTTATAAGAGCAACTCTTAAGATTGAGGGGAACCAAATTATATTAATGTATGAGGATTGTATTAAATCCAATGCATGAATCAACAGATGTTGCTGAACTTATGTATTCAAAACTCATTGTGCTTGTTCTCCTTCCTAGCCTGAGAACCTGCTTTACTACAGCCAAGATGAAGAGTCAAAAATCATGATCAGTGACTTTGGATTGTCAAAGATGGAGGGTAAAGGAGATGTGATGTCCACAGCCTGTGGAACTCCTGGCTATGTTGGTAAGAGGCTTGTTTATAGTTTAGTGAAAATGAAATAATACTTGTTTTCTACATGGTGCACATTAGATTTTATAGATATTTGTTAGGTTTCAGAATTTTCTAGTGCTCTGTCTTGTATGCAACCTTTGGGTTGCCATTCTGCAATCCTGCTCCAGGTTTGTCGGATTTACTTTCGTGTTTTTAGTCCTTTGCAGAATGAGTCTTCCCAAAGACTCTGCTTGTAGCTAAATCAGGAGCACATGAAGAATAGCCTCAGATTTATTCATTCTGAAATTCTGGACAGTATCAAATTGTTTCCTATCATTTATTCTGTGCTCTTCTCTCCATTCAGTACTGATGATTATACAAGTACAAGGTTATTGATTAGGAGGATGTTTGTCAGCGTCCTTTAAAAATAGTTAAAGTAGTTGAATCTGAGAATTATATGGCAGGTGACAATGGGATCTGTTTGAGCAAACACTATTTAAAAGGCTCACTTTGTCCACAAGACACCCAGCAAGCCTGTGCCTCCTGCCATACCAAGATCATCAGCTGAGGCAGTAAAATTAGTCTCTGGGCTATCCATGAAATCCATGAAACTGACAGTGGCTTCCCCAGAGATAGATCTGTCTCAGATCTTTCCAGGAGGAAAGACTGGATGTTTTCCAGCATTCAGAGTCTCCTTTTGCTTTGCAGCTGCCACCTCACCCATTTTCATAGTTCTGATGGTACCATGGTACAAGAATTCAGATTATGCAGTTGTGACACAGTGATACAGATTTGTCCCAGGTACCTTTTTCCAGGCGTTATCTTCATACAGCACAGACACACTCATCCTGATAACACCAGCAAAAGGAACAGACTTCTGTGCTTTTCCATCGTGAAGCCATCAGCTCATCATTGTTTTATTTTAAGATATATGAGTCAGGATGCTCTCTACACAGCCTGGGTAGCTGTCTTGTGTAATCACACCACACTGGAAATCTTCAGAGCAGTAGCAGGAATTGAGCTGAGACAGCAGTTTTCATAATTTCTACTGTCAGCTCTTCTGTCCTTAACAAACTTGTTTTATTTTGTTCTAGAATGTGCACTGACTAGAATAAGTCTTAAGCTCAGATGTAATTTGCTGAAGTGCTGATGAAAATGAGGGACTGCAACTCTGCTTGGACACTGGGTGATCTCAAATGGCCTCTCAGTGTGGCCATTTACATAAGAAGGAACAGTAGAGAAATCGTAGAGGAAGCTTTCAGAGCCTGTGACACAAACTGGAGCACTTTGGGAGATGTTTGAGAGCTCTCATTACTCATGGTCTGGGCGCTGATAGCTGCACAAGTGCCTCCAGGCCTGTTCTTACCTTACTGAACACAGGATTTACTCATCATGGTTCAAGAGGTCACAGCCGCTTATTTCTGAAGTGCTGACAGGACTTTCCCCCCTCTCTCACAAAGAAAACATCTTTAAATATTTCTTCTATTTTATCTTTTCCCCCACAGGAACCAGCTCCTCTTTAGTGCTGTATCTTTTTTTTTTAATGTAATAGGTTACTCAGACAACATTTTCCAAGCACAGAACATTTTTGCTGCCAGTCACTGTGGTGATGCCCACATATGGAGTGTTACACCTGATCACATGGCTTCTGCATGTGTGGTCAGCAATTTGTCCACATCCTTTCCAGCCTTCCAGTTTGCAGCCCCTCTCTAGTGCCCTCAAATCAATATAGGAGTCATGCCTCCTAATGGCACAACACGGATACATGTGCTTACCTGGGTTGGGGTGGACAAATGCCACAATCTCAGCTCATGAATTTTCCTATCTGCCACCTCTTTTTGTGTTTTGTTTTTTTTTCCCCCAGGTGTTTTACCTGGTGTTAAATAACACTCAGGGATCCATCATTTATATTGCATTTCCTAGTGATTTTCTTTAAAGATGTGTAGAACACCCCATTTTTAAAGATTTTTATTAGGAATTGATTATTTTTGTCAATTTAACCAGTTTGCTTTTAAATTACTGGAAAAGAATTAATCACATGTCAAAGGCACCCAGTGCTCTGTTAAGAAGTTATTAGCATCCACTACTATTTATACTTCATCTTCAGAAGTGGATCCAGTCAGATCCCTCTATGCAAAGTGTCAGACAAGCTTCTGACTTGGAAGCAGACCAAATCTTAATTCATTTCTGCCGCCCAAGTATTTACAAATGTGCAACCTCCTGTCATTTCTGTCTAATTTCCTTGATTAGGTTATACTTTCAACTCTTTGTGTTTCAGTTTTTATCTCAATTTTTCTTAGTTTCATCTACAAAGAACAGTAGTATCTGAGGTGCTAAATCCCTGTTTATGTGGTTTGGAAATTCACTGAAGAAGGAAGGGTGTAATTATAATTAAATTCCGTAACAAATTTCAGTTTTCGTTCTGAAAATCAAAGTGCTACTTATCAAATCAGAGTGTATCTAAAATGTGCATGACCAGTAGGGCATTAACACTTTAGCTTTTAGGGCTCTGCCTTACAGGTTAAATTACTGTCAACAGTTTCAAGATTTTATGTTTTCAGGAGTTTTGCCAGATATTTTAGTCTTGTGGTGAAAAGCTGATGGTTAGGATAATTTAACCGAATTAGAAGAGCCACTTTTGTTAAGAGGCCAATCTAAATGTTTACTTCCTAAAAAGAGGATCTGACAATACAATCTCTTTTAAGGAGAAGGTCTTCCATTTACTTATCTGCTTACCAATCTTATTCCCATTTCCTATGGAAAGAGTCTAGGGGATAAGCTGGAACTAGACACCCGACATTTACATAACATCTAAATTGGGTAAGATGAGGAACTTGTGTGGCTCATTTCATTGCAGATAGGTGTGTGGACTGGCCTCTGTGGATCTCACCTCATCATCTGAACGGGAGAACTGGTGTTTTCAAAACCCTAAGTGTGTGTGATTATGGGCAATTATCTCAATAAGCCATTAGTGATTTGTTACTTTAAACACCATGGATTTAGACTGGTCAGCTTGAAACCATTTGTAACAACTCAGTTTTGATGGAGAAGATGTTCAAACCTGCCTGAAAATGAGCCATCCCTGAGGTGTGCGAACCTGGGCACCCACCAGGAGGTGACTCCAGTCACTCAGCAAATGTCTCTAAAGAGATTTTGGCTGTTTGGGAATTAGGTTTCACTAAGTGACTTTCTGTGAGAGCTGGTCCCTCAAAACCTTTGGCTACTTTTGCAGATGGGACTTAGACTTGCAAGGCACTTGGAGCATTAAAAAGTTTAAAAAAAAGTTAGAAAGCCTGTCTGAGGCAATCTGATCTCCTTTCGCAGAAAGTCTGAATTATGAGCTGTGTTTTTGGCTGGCTAATATCTTAATCCTACTGAGATTTAAAATTCTTGCTCTGAGTCCCAATCCAGCTTCAAATAAAACTTTTTTTGTACTTCCCCGTTGTACAAATTGAGCTGGACCCTGGATATGTGATTGGTCCCTCTACACCCCACCTTACTCACTGTTTTCATTTTCTGTAGTGCTTTATGGAAGGTCATTTCACAACTTTCAGCTCTGCCAGAAATCCGGTAGCAATTTCAAATCATACCAAAGCCACATGTTTCTCTTACCTCTGCATGAGACCACGGCATTTAAGTAAGCAGTGGATTTCCATGTTGAATTTTGATCTCTGGTATCCTTTGAGTCAAAGGTTTGAAAATATTCAATAAGCCTTTGGAATATCCTTATTAGCAGAAGGTTACCTCAGGAACTGTTTAGGCAGTAACGCGAGTAATAAAGTAAAAATAAGGCAGGGGAACTGTTCCGACCAGGGTTTGCTCAGGCACAGGCATGTGTGATTTCTCAGCTACATTGCCATATCCTGACACTGGATTTGCTTGTGTGTGGTTGTCACTGAGTTATGTTCCATGACAGATACCTATATCTGACTCAGTAACATGAAATAGAGACAACAGGAGCACAAGCAGCCAGCAATATTGTACTGCAAACCTGCTCTCTGTCAGAAATAGCCTAACTTCAATGTCTCAACCAAATAGAATAAGATGAACAATGGAGGACTGTGTGAAAGATGGAAAGAAGTTGTTTTCATCCCAAAAGACAGTGGAAGAAGGACACTGGTCTTGTAGTGAAGCTGCCTGGTGCATCTCAGCCTGTTTGCACTGAGGAGGAGACTCTGTAGAACAGGAGAGGAACTCACAGCACTCTTGGCACTCTGACTTCAGAAGAGGGGCTGGGTTGGCTCTTTGTGCCTCCAACCATCTTCTCAATGGTGCAGGGTTGTTCATCTCTGTCCGTCTCAGTGGGGCTGCCATCATCTCCCTTTGGTGTCCCTTACAAACTCTGCCCATTTCTCACCTTCTCTCTCAGATTTCATGGCCATCTTGTACCTCTGCAGCCCATTCATGCTTCCCCTTCCTTTTACTTGCAGGATGTACCCACGTGATGGAAACTGGCACTGAAATAGTTACCAGTGAACTACTAGTCTTGGCCTGCATCAAGCCAGTTTGCTTGGCCAGCTGAGCTATGTCCCTGCCCAATGTGAGAGGGTCTCTGGTTATTTTAACCCTAATTAGATCTTTCAAGTTGTCCCACATTTACACATGATCTGTCACTCCTATGGGGAACTTCAAGGCCATTACCCTTTGTTCAAAGGCTGTCTTCTTTCTGGTGTGCAGCTTGTGGGAAGCCATTTAAACCACAGAAGATAGCATTGGACTGAGTTTTCGTGGGACAGCAAAATCTGCTGGGAGCAGCACCATCATGGGAGTGAAGGACAGCCACCATGAAGTATAGGCTGTTAAGAAGAACAGGCACCCTCATGACTTGTACAGTGTGATCAATAGGATTAAAGTATCAGAGCAATCCTCATCACCTGAGCTCTTTGCAAGAACATGGATTGCTGTTTTTGGCACCCAGCAGCTGCATTTTTAGGGAGCTTATTAGCATAGCTGTACTTACTGAGGGCAATGGCACAGTGTTCTGAAAGGGTTCCAAATGTTCCTAGTCTGTACATTTTCTTAAAACCTCTATTTCAAACAAGCATTTAATTTTTTTCTCTTATTAAAAACAAAACATAACTGAAGAAAAACCCCCTAAGAGTAAAACAGCAGATCATGTGGCCTGGGAAGCACATCTGCATGTACCTGCAGGTGGGATGAGGCCCTGGGACCATTATCCTACCTGGTACCTGGCATGTGTTGCTGGTTATAATACTGGTTGGGTCTGAAACACAGTTCCTGGATGTGGAGGAAGCGTCCAGGTTTGTTTTGTTGATTTTCCTGTGTCTGGAAGACCATTGTGTAGCATTTGAGCCCACGGTGGTTCCCTGGGGATGTGTGATGCTGGAATCTTTTGCTCAGCTGGCGTTTCCCCAGCACCACAAATAGGAGATTTGACTTTCCCCTTTTCCTTGCTTCTGTTTTGTCTCCTCAGCCGTCTGTGTTGATCCTTTAATGCTGTCAGATCTTGGATTTTTTTTCATTGTGTCTCCTGTTTTTGCCTCTTGGCACTGATCTACCGTCATTCCTGAGAGCTCCTCTGACTTGTTTTTCAGCTCATTCAGTATTTCCATCTTTGCCGTGTATCAGAGACAGATGATGCTGAGTTATGTTCTCCTGTTCCTGTTGCATGTCTGCTCATTGGAACAAAAATCAAAAGCAGCCATTTGGCCTTAAAATAAGTATTTAAGCCCCCTGCCTTTCTTCATTAATGTTTACCAAAGGGGAGGTAATAGTCTCACATTTGCTTTGAGCAGATGGTGTTCTCACCTGCTTCACAGCCACCGTCCACAGCAGCAACTCTTATCAGGGCTTTTCACTCCTTTAAAACAGGGAGAAATGCCACAGCACAAATGTGATGTTTTAAGAGAGATAATCTTTATGTAGTTCACATCCCCTCATCTCAGATTTGTTTTCTGTTGTGTTAATGTGGCATATCTGTATAATGTCAGGAGCTCACTAGGATCCCGGGTGCTCAGGAGCCCCTTGCATAATATTTTCTTTTGGAGTTATGAATTGTATAATGT